>CAKAOJ020000309.1:200000-380000 GCA_916701645.2 Sebastolobus alascanus
TCACCCTGTGGTCACATGACTGACTTCAGTTCGTCTCCATGGAAACCTGTGACTCACTGAGCCAGAAGGTCTGGACGTCTGGATTCAACCTGCAGGGCAACGAGGCAACGTGTTGGGCAACCAGAACTCCCGTCAACATCAGGGCGCCATCTGACACCGCCGCAAAGATGGCGACCTTTCACTTCACACTCGAGCAGATCGGTTTCCTCGCCAGAAAACCGCTCGCTGCTCTAATCTCTCAAACCCCCGTTTTAAACAGCGACACGGAGCGCCCGGTGAGAGAGCGCCCGGTGACGGAGCGCCCGGTGACGGAGCGCCCGGTGACGGAGCAGCGCCCGGTGACGGAGCGCCCGGAGACGGAGGAGCGCCCGGTGACGGAGCGCCCGGTGACGGAGGAGCGCCCGGCGACGGAACGCCCGGGCGACCGGCGTTTAGAGGGAGCAGGACTCTGATTGGTTTACTTCCTGTGATTAATGAACACGACCTCGCTGCTCCTCACGTTCTACTTTGCGCCCGCGTTATGCGCCGTTTAACTCGCGGACACGCCCTAAACGCTCTTTAGACCGGCGCTATATATCGTTAAAGCAGGCGAGAGATTTCGTCCGGTTGCTGATGGCGTTGTCGGTTTCTGGAAACATGTGAGACAAAACTCAACGGTCCTCTTACTGGCTTTCCTCTGAGCTTTCAGACTGGGACACTGACCCGGTTGATCCATCAGTTGATGACTTCCTGTCTGAGACGGCGTGTTGAACGAACAGAAGCAGGAAGACTTGTCGTGGTCACATGATGCAGTTTGTTTTATTGCTGACTGAACTCAGCCGTCACACGAACGTCTTCTTCTTCTCTTGATTTTAACGGGACAACATGGTGGCGAGTGGACAGGAAGTCCGACCAGGTGACGGTTCGTGGAAATGACAGCTGATCTGTCAATCAACGCCATCGCAGATCAGCTGACGGGACGCCGGCGGCGTCACAGACTCCACGCCATCCCCCCCCCCCCTCAACAGACCGCTACGCCCTGCAAGGTCACGTGATGATTCTTTCACCTCCGTTCATTCTGACCAACCGGCGATAAGAACGCGTTCATCAGCAGACAGCGATGGCGTTCGTCACTCGGTCGCCGGCGCTCATCGATGTTAGTCGCATTATTCAACGTTAGCAACTAAAAAGGAGAAGAGCTTCTTTAACTATTGTTAACAAGGTACCACCAGGACCGGGACCAGGACCGGGACCGGGACCGGGACCGGGACCGGGACCGGGACCAGGACCGGGACCAGGACCAGGACCGGGACCAGGACCGGGACCAGGACCGGGACCAGGACCAGGACCGGGACCAGGACCGGGACCAGGACCGGGACCAGGACCGGGACCAGGACCGGGACCAGGACCGGTACCACCAGGACCGGGACCATGACCGGTACCACCAGGACCAGGACCAGGACCGGGACCAGGACCAGGACCGGGACCACCAGGACCGGGACCAGGACCGGTACCACCAGGACCAGGACCGGTACCAGGACCAGGACCGGGACCACCAGGACTTGTACCCCCAGGCTGTTCACTAAGTTCTCAGTAAACTAGTGAGTCACTGAACTGGTTCCGAGCTCGTAGAGTCTCTAACGTGGACCATCTGAGGCAGCGTCCAATCAGAACTCCAGGTTTGATATTAACCCGTGACGTGTCATCTCTGCTGCCGGCTGGAGGGGAGCGTTGCACTCTGGGTAACGTAGGCAGCAGCATTGACAGGAGTCGTATCAGAGTGCGATGATGATGAATCAGAGTGGATATCTATCACTAATCAATCGGACGTATCGATCGATCTGCTCGCAGCGCGTCCCGTCAGATCGGACCTGATCAGCTGACCTTTGACCCTCTGATGACATCACAGCGTGCTTCCAGGTGCAGTTCGAGTGTCCAGAATAAAAAAGGTTAGGAAGTGAAGAGTGAGCGATGAGTTGGTGAGAGGTTTTATAAAAAAGGACATCACTACGAAAGAATGCATCAGCCGGTTTAAAATCTGCAGCGCTTCCATATAAAGTGCTTGATTACATCGTTACGTTTTTACAGTTTCTTATTAAAATATCGTTTTCCTGAAGTGGAACCGAAGTAAACATGTCACACGTTGGTAAAAATAAACATTTGGAATGTCTCTGTTCTGTTCGGCTGCTTCTGGTCAAGCTGACGTCGACCCCGGAGCCTGAAACAGGAAACCAGGCCACAGCGTTAAAACCGTCACCGTGGTAACACAAACAGGACGGAGACGGAGACGGAGACGGCGAGGCGGTTAATGGGGAGATGGGGTGAGTGAGTGAAGCATTGTGGGTAGTCAGATGGTGAAACTTTAGAAACACTGAGGTCATGACTGAACTAAACAAACTCAACTACTCAGTTCACTATTATATATTGTAGTTTTATATCCCGTCCTCATGGAGGGACACCGAGACCCCCCTACAGAGGAGCAAGACCCCCAGACCCAAAGAAAGACCCCCCTACAGAGGAGCAAAACCCCCAGACCCAAAGAAAGACCCCCCTACAGAGGAGCAAGACCCCCAGACCCAAAGAAAGACCCCCCTACAGAGGAGCAAAACCCCCAGACCAAAGAAAGACTCAACAGACCCAAAGAAAGACCCCCAGACCCAAAGAATGACCCCAAGACTCAAAGAAAGACCCCAGACCCAAAGAAAGACCCCCCTACAGAGGAGCAAAACCCCCAGACCCAAAGAAAGACCCCCCTACAGAGGAGCAAAACCCCCAGACCCAAAGAAAGACCCCAGACCAAAGAAAGACTCAACAGACCCAAAGAAAGACCCCCAGACCAAAGAAAGACTCAACAGACCCAAAGAAAGACCCCCAGACCAAAGAAAGACTCAACAGACCCAAAGAAAGACCCCCAGACCCAAAGAAAGACCCCCAGACCAAAGAAAGACCCCCAGACCCAAAGAAAGACCCCCAGACCCAAAGAAAGACCCCAGACCCAGAGAAAGAACCCCAGACCCAAAGAAAGACCCCCAGACCCAAAGAAAGACCCCAGACCCAAAGAAAGACCCCCAGACCCAGAGAAAGACCCCCAGACCCAAAGAAAGACCCCCAGACTCTACATTAGTGATTCCAAACTTTGGGGTTACAAGATAAATTTGAGATGATTAATTAATAAGCAAGCAGAAAAAAACATTCCATTCGGAAGTTGCTCTAATGTTAGATTTTATTTATATATATTTATATATATTATAATTATGTTTTTGCTTTGGACAAAGAAAAACACTTCTTTTTTTTACCACCGGTGAAACGCCGTCTCCGGTGGAGGAACCGTCCCCAACATGAAGGTCTGCAGCACCACCACCAATAATAATCAGTCCAAGTTCAACATATTGAGCTTTTAATTTCATATTGTAAAGTCGCTCATGACCTCAGGTCTGGAAATGATTTAGAACATCAGAACCAGGATCTGGACCTCTGCAGGAAACCAGGACCCAGCAGAACCCTTTCTAGTAAACAACTTGAATCAAACCTGAAGGTCCTGAAAGATTCTGTTTTTATATCTGAGGCTGAGGAGCAGCAGGACATAAATAAATATTGTAATGAACCAGAATCAGAAACATAATGTTCATGTAAACACAAACCTGAAGCCTCCTTCGTAACCGAGTTATCAGATTATCTGCTGAGTCCTTGAAAGCACCGCGGTGAGAAAATAAGGCCGAACAGAAAAAAACAGCTGCAAAGTAACTTAAATTATAAAGATACAAAAGTAAAAAAATAAATTACAGATAAACAGAAAGTCAATGAAGAATTTGGTCCCAGATGTTGAGGAAGAAGCAGCTGTGATGATGATGATGATGATGATGATGATGATGATGATGATGATGGTGATGATGATGATGAAGGGAATGAGTCAGGTTAACATGCATCAGTGTTCATCCAATCAGCATGCTCAGGACAGTGTGCATCAGTTAGCATGCCTCAGTTAGCACATCTGTTAGCACGTCGGTTAGCATGCATCAGTTAGCACGTGTCTATTCACACGTGTGTTAGCTTGCGGCGGTGACGGCGGCTGATTTGGTGCTGGGGGTGGAGGGGGCGGGGCTTGGCGCCTGCAGAAGGCTGACGAACAGGAAGAGGGTGGAGGTGGGCAGGTAGACGCAGAGGAAGAGGACGACGTCCTCGCAGAGACAGAGGACGAAGCCGCTCTGCTCCATCAGCACCCAATCCACCAGCACCCCCACCAGCAGGTAGTACACCTGGAACTCCTGAAGCTCCTCCCACTCCCCCCCGCCCCCATCCAGCCCCACCCCCACCTCCTCTGACGACGAGCTCTTCCGTCTGGCCACGCCCTCTCCGCTGTCACTCACCATGGGCTTCATCTCCGCTCCCTCCGACACCGCCTCCTTCACCCGGCTCCGCCCACGCTCAACCGCCCGCTCCAACCGCCGACTGCTCTCCACGAACTCCTGCAGGTGCGGGGGGGGGAAGGGGGGGCGTCAGGAGGAGGGGGGGCAGGGGGAGGGGTCAGGAAGAGGGACGGGGGGCAAGGGGGGGGGTCAGGAGGAAGGGGGGCAAGGGGAGGGGTCAGGAAGAGGGACGGGGGGGGAAGGGGGGGGGGTCAGGAGGAGGGACGGGGCCACATGGGGAGGGGTCCAGATTAAAGAATCAGAAGGACAAACAAACTCCCACAATTCTCTGCAACGTGAAGCTCGGACGCTGAAGACACCGCCTACGTCCTGTCGACACCGCCTACGTCCTGTCATAACCACTTATGTCCTGTCGACACCGCCTACGTCCTGTCGACACCGCCTACGTCCTGTCATAACCACTTATGTCCTGTAGTCACCGCCTACATCCTGTCGACACCGCCTACGTCCTGTCGACACCGCCTACGTCCTGTCGACACCGCCTACGTCCTGTCTTAACCACTTATGTCCTGTAGTCACCGCCTACATCCTGTCGACACCGCCTACGTCCTGTCATAACCACTTATGTCCTGTCGACACCGCCTACGTCCTGTCGACACCGCCTACGTCCTGTCGACACCGCCTACGTCCTGTCGACACCGCCTACGTCCTGTCTTAACCACTTATGTCCTGTAGTCACCGCCTACATCCTGTCGACACCGCCTACGTCCTGTCATAACCACTTATGTCCTGTCGACACCGCCTACGTCCTGTCGACACCGCCTACGTCCTGTCGACACCGCCTACATCCTGTCGACACCGCCTACGTCCTGTCGACACCGCCTACATCCTGTCGACACCGCCTACGTCCTGTCTCTCGTATCGTCTGTCTCTCGTCCTCTCGTATCGTCTGTCTCTCGTCCTCTCGTATCGTCTGTCTCTCGTCCTCTCGTATCGTCTGTCTCTCGTCCTCTCGTATCGTCTGTCTCTCGTCCTCTCGTATCGTCTGTCTCTCGTCCTCTCGTATCGTTTGTCTCTCGTCCTCTCAGATAAATATAGAAAGTTTTCTCCAACAGACTCTTTATAAAGTCGTTGGACCAAACGTCTCCTCATCTGCTACCGCAGCTGATTTTGTTTTGTTGTTTGTCCTTTTTCCCGCAGCCTGACAGAACTTCCTGCAACCATCCCAAAAAATGTGTCCACGCTACAACCGAACCGAACCATGGTTCGGTGTGATCCGGACCGAGACCAAAGTTTGGCTGTTTGATCCGGGGAGGTTTCACACCTGCAATCTTGGTTCGAATCAAACTGAAATGTCTGAAAGTCGGACCAAACAAGTTGTGGCAGGGCCCATAAATGTTGACAGGAAGTGACTTTTACTGTCGCAGCCATTGATAACGTAACATCAACACTTCACAATGTTGTTAATATCATGACCTGACATCAACGACATTAACAACGACTTTGTGTTCTCACCATCAGAGCTTTTTCCATGAAGAACTCCTTCCCCGGAGTGCCGTCGTTGTACTTGGTGTCGATGGCGAAGCAGAGGAAGAGGACGTCCACCACGATCTCAAAGATGGACAGGAAGCAGTGAGCCACCAGGAAGGAGAAGAGACACACGATGATCAGCGGCAGCAGCCATTCGGCGTAATCCCGCTGGTAGTTCAGGAGGAGGACGCCGGCGAACGCCGTCGACGTTACAATCAGGATCTGAGGAAACATTCATACACAACAGCTCAGAGGTCTGAATGAGATAGACTTAAATTATTTATTTTAACATTTTGATTTGAGGAAAATATTCATATAAATGTCAAAGAAACAGTGAGTTCAGTGTAAAGATGGTGATCAGTCAGTTCGTCAGTGTAGCCGGGCCGACGGAGAGACACCGCTCTATTGAGACATGTATTCCTTCTGTTATGATTTCATGCTATATAAACACAAATTGAATTAAATTAACATTTTCTGCCTTTTTTCACAAATTCTTTCACAATCTTTACTAATTTTTTTTGACATTTCTCATATATTTTTTGGATATTTTTCATTTATAATTTTCACATATTTTATTAATAATTTTAAGGGTATTTTTATTTTATTTTCGTTTCACTAAAATTTTTCACATATTTTACTTATCATTTTTGGACATTTTTGGGGATATTTTTCACATCGAGCATATAAATCATCAGGATGTTGTTTGTAATTAACTCTGCAGCCTGTAGGGGGAACCAACAGAACATTACAGAACATAACAGAACATAACAGAACATAACAGAACATTACTCTGTCAGCCTGCTTCTTTACATGGTCACTGGGACCAGAACCGGTTCAGACCAGTCAGATCCAGATTCAGCTCACCTTCCCCAGGAAGAGCACGAAATCTCCAATGGCGTTGATTGTGGCGACGCGCAGAGCGTTTTCCACCAGGATCACAAAGGCGTCACGTGCAGACGTGCAGAAACTGGTGCTGTTGATGGCCGTGGCTGCATATGCATTCTGGGAAATCAAACCACAGGTGAGACCGCCACGAAAAAAGCCAGAAGAAGAGTTGGAGAAGATGAGCGGTTGGTTGGTCTGTTACCTGATTGAGATAGTTGAGGCACTTCTCCAAACACCACAGACAGCAGATACAAGTTTTCAGCAGGCAGCGAGCACACGCATTCTCCTGAGACACACAACGACATCATCAGATCAATAATCAGATCAATAATCAGATCAATAATCAGATCCATAATCAGACCAGGTAAAGTTTTGTACCTTTCCTTTGAGCCGGTTGTTAATAAAGTTTTGTACCTTATTAATAAAGTTTTGTACCTCATTAATAAAGTTTTGTACCTTATTAATAAAGTTTTGTACCTTATTAATAAAGTTTTGTACCTTATTAATAAAGTTTTGTACCTTGTTAATAAAGTTTTGTACCTTGTTAATAAAGTTTTGTACCTTTCCTTTCAGCTGGTTGTGGATGTACATGAGGAAGAGTCGGGGGATCTTCACCAGAGTGATGATGAAGGCTCCCTTAGCAACCGTTCCCAGGTGATACCGGACCAGCCTCAGGATGGAGGACAGAATCGGGGTCACCGGGAGCCGGTTCTTGTCCCTGAAACACAAAGTCCACACAAAGTCCACATTAATCCGGTTCACAGCTCAGAAATTAGAATTAATCACCTGGTGAAGTGGACTGACTGAGTGAAGTGGACTGACCCGGTATAGTGGACTGACTGAGTGAAGTGGACTGACCCTGTATAGTGGACTGACCTGGTATAGTGGACTGACCCAGTTGAAGTGGATTGACCCGGTAAAGTGGACTGACCTGGTATAGTGGACTGACCCAGTTGAAGTGGATTGACCCGGTATAGTGGACTGACCTGGTATAGTGGACTGACCCGGTATAGTGGACTCACCTGGTGAAGTAGTAGGTGACCACTGCTCCGGCCACGGTCATCTGCTGACAGGCCAGGATGAACTCTGTGATCCAGACCAGACCCACAGCGTGGTACCAGGTCAGGTACTGCAGAGGACCCGTCAGTCTGAACTCTGTCAGATCCGTCTCCTCGTTCTGGACTGGGTTCCCTGCAGAGCCACAAACACACATACCCCCTTGTCACATGTCAGACCACACTACAGTTCCCATGATGCTCTGGGGGATGTAAGCTACATACTGGCTCCACACTACAGTTCCCATGATGCTCTGGGGGATGTAAGCTACATACTGGCTCCACACTACAGTTCCCATGATGCTCTGGGGGATGTAAGCTACATACTGGCTCCACACTACAGTTCCCATGATGCTCAGGGGGATGTAAGCTACATACTGGCTCCACACTACAGTTCCCATGATGCTCTGGGGGATGTAAACTACATACTGGCTCCACACTACAGTTCCCATGATGCTCTGGGGGATGTAAACTACATACTGGCTCCACACTACAGTTCCCATGATGCTCTCGGGGATGTAAGCTACATACTGGCTCCACACTACAGTTCCCATGATGCTCTGGGGGATGTAAACTACATACTGGCTCCATTAGAAGCTGAATGAGGAATTAAAGAACAACTTAATGATTAATTGATTAGCTGATCAATAGAAACTTCGCTAATCCATAAATTCTTGAAGTGATGTTTGATTTTCAGACATTTAATGACATCAGCTGACCAACGACTGATTAATCAATAACACAAACAGCTGTTAGTTGTTCTGACTCCAGTTCAGATTCTGATTATTGATTATTAATTCCAGAACAGAACCAGTTAAACCAGCTGGTTGTTCTGTGAGACAACCAGCAGAGGGCGCACTGCTATAATAAATAAACATAAATAATCTGTTTTCTAGGGGCGGCACAGTTTTCTCCCCCTGTTAGTGTGGTTTTTCTCCGGGTTCTCCGGTTTCTTCCCACAGTCCAAAGACATGCAGGTTAGTGAGGGTTTACTCCGGGTTCTCAGGTTTCCTCCCACAGTCCAAAGACATGCAGGTTAGTGTAGGTTTACTCCGGATTCTCAGGTTTCCTCCCACAGTCCAAAGACATGCAGGTTAGTGTAGGTTTACTCCGGATTCTCAGGTTTCCTCCCACAGTCCAAAGACATGCAGGTTAGTGTGGGTTTACTCCAGGTTCTCAGGTTTCCTCCCACAGTCCAAAGACATGCAGGTTAGTGTGGGTTTACTCCGGATTCTCAGGTTTCCTCCCACAGTCCAAAGACATGCAGGTTAGTGTGGGTTTACTCCGGGTTCTCCTGTTTCCTCCCACAGTCCAAAGACATGCAGGTTAGTTTGGGTTTACTCCGGGTTCTCAGGTTTACTCCCACAGTCCAAAGACATGCAGGTTAGTGTGGGTTTACTCCGGGTTCTCAGGGTTCCTCCCACAGTCTAAAGACATGCAGGTTAGTGTGGATTTACTCCGGTTCTGTGGATGAATCTGTTTTCGATGAATCTGTTTTCTATGATTTCTGTTTGTGTTTATAATCAAACATCAGCTCAATATAAAGAAGCTAAAACATATTTTCTATTTCTGGACAGAAAGACGAAGCTGCTGTATCGGAAAAAACCCAGAATGAAACTGACCGCTGGTTCCCAGGAAGAGCAGGACCAGGATCCAGTAGATCCAGAAGAGCAGGAGGGCGAGGAAAGTGACGAAGGGCTGCAGGGTGAGGAGGGGGAGGTGGATGAAGACTTTCCCTGCCACGTGGAACAGAGCGATGGTCAGCGCCACTCGTTTCCTCATGAACAGCATCAACAGCAGCAGGATGATCTGAAACACAGGAAACACTGAGGAATCCACCGCACGCCGTTAAACACGACTTAACGTTCCCCCGCACGCCGTTAAACACGACCTAACGTTCCTTCAGTAGAGGGGGGGGGCTGCAGCATTAAAGCATCTAACGAACATTACAGCATGTAAACATGTTCTAGTAGGAACCTGGAAACAAGCATCATATCTCATCTTTATAGGATCAGAGTAGTTAGATTACTGATGGGTCAACAGGTCAACTCCCTCTGCTGGACTACCAGGTAAACTACACCATCACCCCTTAAATCCTGTTTTATGGTCGCCGTAGTGAAGCCGGCGCGAGGTGCGCGCGCCAGAAAAGTTACGTCATCACGACTTTCACGTTGTGAGCGAAGGCTCCGCAAGTTGTCGCAGTGCTCTGTCATGCGATGACCGCGCTGCGATGACAGCGAGACGCTGTGACCGAGCTCAATGGGCCCAATCGATGCGGAAGATCACCAGAAGATCCGGTACTTTTCCACCTGAAAGTCGAGCTAGTTTGTCTTCATGCTCCACTGAGACACTCTCATAGGAATGAACTCTGAACGCCTCCTGGCCTTTCGGAGCATATTGCAACGAACAATGCACTGAGCATAAACACTTCTGTGCATGCTGGTAGTGCACGCACAAAAAAATTCTGAAAAAATATATTGACGTGCGAATAAATCGCACGGAAAAAACCACCATCGGTGTGTAAAGGTTGTTACTGAGCTGACAAGCAAACGGCTTCTCGCTGCTCCTGTGACGTCTGCACCGATTTAAAGAGGTAACATTCAGATATTTGGAGCTAAATCGCCTCCTTTCTATGATAATGAGCCTCCAGTGGACAAAGATCTGATAGCCACACAGTTACAGAGAGATTCTGATCTCCAGAGAGTTGGTGGGAACTGACAGACGGGATATTAAACTCTGTCACGTTGAAATTCCTTCCTGAAGGTTAGAGGAATGTCTCGACACCCTCGTCCTCTGTTTCTGTCTCCATTGTTCTGCTACAAAGACAACACTTGTGCTTTATCACATCCAGCGTGTTCTGGGTCCACCTCAAGGCCTCTTACCAGGATGTTCTGGGTCCACCTCAAGGCCTCTACCAGCGTGTTCTGGGTCCACCTCAGGGCCTCTTACCAGGATGTTCTGGGTCCACCTCAGGGCCTCTTACCAGGATGTTCTGGGTCCACCTCAGGGCCTCTTACCAGAGTGTTCTGGGTCCACCTCAAGGCCTCTTACCAGGATGTTCTGGGTCCACCTCAAGGCCTCTTACCAGGATGTTCTGGGTCCACCTCAAGGCCTCTTACCAGGATGTTCTGGGTCCACCTCAGGGCCTCTTACCAGGAGGAAAACCTCCAAAGGGAGGCGTCCAGGAGGATCCTGATCAGATGTTGAACCACCTCAGCTGGTCCCTTTAGAGGTGAAGGAGCAGCGTCTCTACTCCGAGCTCCCTCCAGATGTCTGAGCTCCTCATGACCAGAGCTGAGTGTTGGAACGTAGATGGACCAGTAAATCGAGAGCTTTGCCTTCCGGCTCAGCTCTCTCTGAACCACAGCGGTCCGGTACAGCGACCACATAACTGCAGACGCTGCACCAAACCACCTGTCCATCTCCTGCTCCATTTTAACCTCTCTGGTGAACAAGACCAGGAGATACTTGAACTCCCTCTCTCGGGGCAAAGACTGACTCCCAACCAGGAGGAGCAGTCCATCGTTTACCAGCAGAGCACCACGACCTCAGACTTGGAGGTTCTGACTCTCATCCCGACCGCTTCACACTCGGCTGCAAACCGCCCCAGTGCTGCTGAAGGTCACGGTCTGATGAAGCCAACAGAACCACATCATCTGCAAAGAGCAGAGACCCAGTTCTGAGGTCCCAGAACCAGACCCTCCTCCCCCCGGCTGGGCCTTGAGATCCTGTCCATGAAAACTATTAGGGACACCTGTACACCAGTGTCCTCTTTATTAGGGACACCTGTACACCACAGTGTCCTCTTTATTAGGGACACCTGTACACCACAGTGTCCTCCTTATTAGGGACACCTGTACACCACGGTGTCCTCTTTATTAGGGACACCTGTACACCACAGTGTCCTCCTTATTAGGGACACCTGTACACCACAGTGTCCTCTTTATTAGGGACACCTGTACACCACAGTGTCCTCTTTATTAGGGACACCTTTACACCAGTGTCCTCTTTATTAGGGACACCTTTACACCAGTGTCCTCCTTATTAGGGACACCTGTACCCCACAGTGTCCTCTTTATTAGGGACACCTGTACACCAGGTGCTTCTCCTCCATGTCACCAAACCTCACTGTGGTTCTTTAGCAAATAAGGACAAACATGTTAGTAACAGCAGATATTCGTACGGTGAAGACGGTGGCAGCGACGGCGTAGACGAGCAGCGCCTGTCCACTGTCTCTGATGACCTCCACCTCCTCCTTCACTTTAGTGGCGGTGTCGTTTCCGTAGAGCCGGTGGTCAATGTAGAGCCACCAGAGGACGCTGGTCCCCGCTGAGACAACATGAAGACACATTCATTAGAAACCAGAGTGAAACCAGATTAACATTTCAGCAGTGTAAACAGGAAGTGACCTCACCGAGGGATCCGAGGACGACCAGCGAGGTGAGGATCCAGACGAGGACGGCTGAGATGTAACGAATGATCACCATGAGGATCATGGAGAGGACTGAGAGACAGACAGAGGTCAGAGGTCACAGATATATATCATATTATTATATATATTATATTTATATATAAGTGATTTAAGGTTCTCACCCAGAGCGAGCACACACAGTCCGATGATGATCTCTTTACTGGCGGCGACGCCGGCGATCAGTCGGTGCAGAACGCTGTTATCACCCACAAACGTCACGACCGCCTCCGCAAACTTCGCATAGCAGGAAATATCCACCGGAGTGCAGCGGTTAAACACCGGCAGCGGCTTACTGAGGAGGCACAGAGGTCAGAGGTCAGAGGTCAAAGAGGTTAGACGGAGATCAAACCAAGATGGCGATGGATAGACCGTTTAGAGGACGCGTCCCGTAGACCGTTTAGAGGACGCGTCCCGTAGACCGTTTAGAGGACGCGTCCCGTAGACCGTTTAGAGGACGCGTCCCGTAGACCGTATAGAGGACGCGTCCCGTAGACCGTTTGGAGGACGCGTCCCGTAGACCGTTTAGAGGACGCGTCCCGTAGACCGTTTAGAGGACGCGTCCCGTAGACCGTATAGAGGAGACGTCCCGTAGACCGTATAGAGGACGCGTCCCGTAGACCGTATAGAGGACGCGTCCCGTAGACCGTTTAGAGGACGCGTCCCGTAGACCGTATAGAGGACGCGTCCCGTAGACCGTTTGGAGGACGCGTCCCGTAGACCGTAGAGAGGACGCGTCCCGTAGACCGTTTGGAGGACGCGTCCCGTAGACCGTTTAGAGGACGCGTCCCGTAGACCGTATAGAGGACGCGTCCCGTAGACCTTTTAGAGGACGCGTCCCGTAGACCGTTTGGAGGACGCGTCCCGTAGACCGATTGGAGGACGCGTCCTGTAGACTGTTTGGAGGACGCGTCCCGTAGACCGATTGGAGGACGCGTCCTGTAGACTGTTTGGAGGACGCGTCCCGTAGACCGATTGGAGGACGCGTCCTGTAGACCGATTGGAGGACGCGTCCTGTAGACTGTTTGGAGGACGCGTCCCGTAGACCGATTGGAGGACGCGTCCTGTAGACCGATTAGAGGACGCGTCCCGTAGACTGTTTGAAGGACGCGTCCCGTTGACTGTTTGAAGGACGCGTCCCGTAGACCGATTGGAGGACGCGTCCTGTAGACCGATTAGAGGACGCGTCCCGTTGACTGTTTGAAGGACGCGTCCCGTTGACTGTTTGAAGGACGCGTCCCGTAGACCGTTTGGAGGACGCGTCCTGTAGACCGTTTAGAGGACGCGTCCCGTAGACCATTTAGAGGACGCGTCCCGTAGACCGTTTGGAGGACGCGTCCCGTAGACCGATTGGAGGACGCGTCCCGTTGACTGTTTGAAGGACGCGTCCCGTAGACCGATTGGAGGACGCGTCCTGTAGACCGATTAGAGGACGCGTCCCGTTGACTGTTTGAAGGACGCGTCCCGTAGACCGTTTGGAGGACGCGTCCCGTAGACCGATTAGAGGACGCGTCCCGTAGACTGTTTGAAGGACGCGTCCCGTTGACTGTTTGAAGGACGCGTCCCGTAGACCGATTGGAGGACGCGTCCTGTAGACCGATTAGAGGACGCGTCCCGTTGACTGTTTGAAGGACGCGTCCCGTTGACTGTTTGAAGGACGCGTCCCGTAGACCGTTTGGAGGACGCGTCCTGTAGACCGTTTAGAGGACGCGTCCCGTAGACCGTTTAGAGGACGCGTCCCGTAGACCGTTTGGAGGACGCGTCCCGTAGACCGATTGGAGGACGCGTCCCGTTGACTGTTTGAAGGACGCGTCCCGTAGACCGTTTGGAGGACGCGTCCCGTAGACCGTTTGGAGGACGCGTCGCGTAGACCGATTGGAGGACGCGTCCCGTAGACTGTTTAGAGGACGCGTCGCGTAGACCGATTGGAGGACGCGTCCCGTAGACCGTTTAGAGGACGCGTCCCGTAGACCGTTTAGAGGACGCGTCCCGTAGACCGTTTGGAGGACGCGTCCCGTAGACCGTTTGGAGGACGCGTCCCGTAGACCGTTTAGAGGACGCGTCCCGTAGACCGTTTGGAGGACGCGTCCCGTAGACCGTTTGGAGGACGCGTCCCGTAGACCGATTGGAGGACGCGTCCTGTAGACTGTTTGGAGGACGCGTCCCGTAGACCGATTGGAGGACGCGTCCTGTAGACCGATTAGAGGACGCGTCCTGTAGACTGTTTGGAGGACGCGTCCCGTAGACCGATTGGAGGACGCGTCCCGTAGACCGATTGGAGGACGCGTCCTGTAGACTGTTTGGAGGACGCGTCCTGTAGACCGATTAGAGGACGCGTCCCGTAGACCTTTTAGAGGACGCGTCCCGTAGACCGTTTGGAGGACGCGTCCCGTAGACCGATTGGAGGACGCGTCCTGTAGACCGATTGGAGGACGCGTCCTGTAGACTGTTTGGAGGACGCATCCCGTTGACTGTTTGAAGGACGCGTCCCGTTGACTGTTTGAAGGACGCGTCCCGTTGACTGTTTGAAGGACGCGTCCCGTAGACTGTTTGAAGGACGCGTCCCGTTGACTGTTTGAAGGACGCGTCCCGTTGACTGTTTGAAGGACGCGTCCCGTAGACCGTTTAGAGGACGCGTCCCGTAATGGGTTTGAAGGACGCGTCCCGTAGACCGTTTAGAGGACGCGTCCTGTAGACCGTTTAGAGGACGCGTCCTGTAGACCGTTTAGAGGACGCGTCCTGTAGACTGTTTAGAGGACGCGTTCCGTTGACTGTTTGAAGTACGCGTCCTGTAGACCCTTCGGAGGACGCGTCCTGTAGACCGTTTAGAGGACGCGTCCTGTAGACCGTTTAGAGGACGCGTCCTGTAGACTGTGTAAAGGACGCGTCCTGTAGACCGTTTGGAGG
Organism: Sebastolobus alascanus; assembly: GCA_916701645.2. NCBI lineage: Eukaryota > Metazoa > Chordata > Actinopteri > Perciformes > Sebastidae > Sebastolobus > Sebastolobus alascanus. The sequence goes on from CAKAOJ020000309.1 coordinate 215,192, forward strand.
ACGCGTCCTGTAGACCGTTTGGAGGACGCGTCCTGTAGACCGTTTGGAGGACGCGTCCTGTAGACCGTTTGGAGGACGCGTCCTGTAGACCGTTTGAAGGACGCGTCCTGTAGACCGTTTGGAGGACGCGTCCTGTAGACCGTTTGGAGGACGCGTCCTGTAGACTGTTTAGAGGACGCGTCCTGTAGACCGTTTGAAGGACGCGTCCTGTAGACTGTTTGAAGGACGCGTCCTGTAGACTGTTTGAAGGACGCGTCCTGTAGACTGTTTGAAGGACGCGTCCTGTAGACCGTGTAAAGGACGCGTCCTGTAGACTGTTTGGAGGACGCGTCCTGTAGACCGTTTGGAGGACGCGTCCCGTAGACCGTTTGGAGGACGCGTCCTGTAGACCGTTTGGAGGACGCGTCCTGTAGACCTGTGGACCTACGGACCTACTTGGGAGCGGTGGACGTACCTGGGTGGAACAGGAAGTTTAGGACATTTGGAGAACCTCTCAGGGAGACCAGGATATTTATGACCTGCTAACTCGTAGGAACACAACTCTGAACCTGAAACAGAGAAACACAGAGAGAGACAGGTGTGATCATCATCAGGTCATCATCTTCATCATCATCATCATCTTCATCATCATCATCATCATCATCATCATGATCAGTTCGTCTTTACCTGCATAAAGACTGGAAACAAAGGGAAACAGCTAGCCTGGCCAGAGTCTCAGCTGAGAGTCTTTATGCTAAGCTAAGCTAAGCAGCTGCTGGCTGTAGCTTCATATTGACCAACAGTCAGGACTACATGAGGGTGGACAGAATAAGAGAAACAACAGAGCCTCCATTCATCAGCGTGCACAGCGTCATCACGCCGTGGCGGAGGACAAACGGAGATGAGTGGCACCAACAGCACAGAGAGCTGAACGCTGCTCTTTGTTACTGTAGTCTGAGCGTGCTCAGTACTGTACACTGCTGGTGCTTCAACTCACACGCAGACATTAAATCATCATCATGACGTGACAGCGAGCGTCCGGACCGGTCAGTGCGTTCTCTGTCAACGTGTCCTGGTTACCACGGGGACGGGAACCCGGACCGGGCCACAGTTGATGTATTGACGTGATTCTGGTCCACGTGGCTGAATGCACTGACTGTCAGCAGGATGACAGGATGTGATGTCATGTGACACGGCGAGCTACGCTCAGTTCAGATGGAGCTTTAAAATATCACCTTGGGTTTTATTTTCTGTATGAATGTATTTGTTCCTGGCTGTCAGAGGTAAAGTAGGTTCAGCTGGTTAGCTTAGCTTAGCATAAAGACTGGAAACAGCTAACATGGTCGGAGTCTCGCTGGTTAGCTTAGCTTAGCATAAAGACTGGAAACGCCCTCCTATTCATTTCAATGTGGGAAGCCCCTTTAAGGTGTGGCGGTGGGCGGGACTTCCTTCCTGTGCTGATGGCGGCGACAGAGAGACCACGTGTGATCAGCCCCACAGCAGTGTGCACGTGGAGTGCACGTGGAGTGCACGAGGAGGAAATAGGGAAGGAAACGTGACGCTAAACGCTGCCGGAGTTCAGAGATACGTTGATATCTGGACCTCAGGGACTTCCTATAGACTACATCTCCCATCAGCCCCAGCTCTCTCTGTGTACTACATCTCCCATCAGCCCCAGCTCTCTCTGAGTGACGGCGTGATGAGCTCACCGTTGACCATGGCGAACCTCTGGAGGTCCTGATAGGTCTTCAGCTCCTCGGGGGGGCAGAGAGACACACACAGCGCCAGAGACCGGATCTTCCTCTGGACGATGTCCACGTTACAGGGATCCAGAAAGAACACGAACCTGCAGGAGACACAGAGTAATACACTCAAAATACTACCTGTAAAACACTCAAAATACTACAGTAATACACTCAAAATACTACAGTAATACACTACAAAGTACTACAGTAATACACTACAAATACTACAGTAATACACTAAAAATACTACCTGTAATACACTACAAAATACTACAGTAATACACTCAAAATACTACCTGTTATACACTACAAAATACTACAGTAATACACTCAAAATACTACAGTAATACACTACAAAATACTACCTGTAATACACTACAAATACTACAGTAATACACTCAAAATACTACAGTATTACACTACAAAATACCATAGTAATACACTCAAAATACTACAGTAATACACTACAAAATACTACAGTAATACACAACAAAATACTACAGTAATACACTACAAAATACTACCTGTAATACACTACAAAATACTACAGTAATACACTAAATAAATACCACAGTAATACTCTAAAAAATACCACAGCAATACACAAAAAATACTACAGCAATACACTACAAAATACCACAGTAATACACTAAAAGTACGGTACTAGTAAACTAAAAGTACAGCAGTAGTACACTAAAAGTACTGCAGTAGTACGCTAAAAGTACAGCAGTAGTACGCTAAAAGTACCGCAGTAGTACGATAAAAGTACTGCAGTAATACATTAAAGGTACCGCAATAGTACACTAAAACTACCGCAGTAGTACATTAAAGGTACCACAGTAGTACACTAAAAGTACTGCAGTAGTACACTAAAGGTACCTCAGTAATACACTAAAAGTACCGCAGTAGTACACTAAAAGTACCCCAGTAGTACACTGAAAGTACTGGAGTAGTACACTAAAGGTACTGCAGTAGTACATTAAAGGTAATGCAGTAGTATACTAAAGGTACTGCAGTAGTACACTGAAAGTACAGCAGTAGTACACTGAAAGTACCTCAGTAGTACACTGAAAGTACCTCAGTAGTACACTGAAAGTACCTCAGTAGTACACTGAAAGTACCTCAGTAGTACACAGTACAGCGGACATATAGAACCTACTTCCTGTCGGTGTGGTCGAGGCCGCTCAGCCGCACGCCTTCGATCAGCTCGTTGCGTTGACCACACGTGTTGCCGTAGCTGTCGTATCCGAACACGAGGCGAGCGGCGCCGCCGGTGACGATGGTGAAGCCGCAGATGCTGCCCTGCAGGACGGAGAGAGACCGTTACTGGGGAAGCTGGTTCTGACCCGGTTCAATCAGCTCACCGTTACTGGGGAAGCTGGTTCTGACCCGGTTCAACCAGCTCACCGTTACTGGGGAAACTGGTTCTGACCCGGTTCAACCAGCTCACCGTTACTGGGGAAACTGGTTCTGACCCGGTTCAACCAGCTCACCGTTACTGGGGAAACTGGTTCTGACCCGGTTCAACCAGCTCACCGTTACTGGGGAAACTGGTTCTGACCCGGTTCAACCAGCTCACCGTTACTGGGGAAACTGGTTCTGACCCGGTTCAACCAGCTCAGACTGCAGAGAGATTAATATTTATTGATCCTGTTTGAATTGATCCATGAATCACACAGATTATGTTTGAACATTTAAAAGATCATTTATCGAGTCCAGAAGGTCTAAAGTAGTAAAACTGTTGAAGTATCAGACTGAGAATACGTCATTAGAAAGATGAGACAGCAGGAAGTGGAACAGAGCTGAGTTAGTTATCTGGTGTTGATGGGAGATGTAGTTCACTGAGCAGTTTCACACTAAACTAAATGATACTACGACAAACTGAGACTTTCTTGACTTGATAAATGATCTTTTAAATGTTCAAACATCATCTGTGTGATTCATGGATCAGTTCAAACAGGATCAATAAATATTTATCTCTCTCCGTTAACTACCGTTTATCTGAAATCAGGTCCCGTGGTGGTCACAGGAAGGGGCGGGGCTACGACACAAACAGGAAGTGCTCTTCACATTAAAGAGGCCTCGAGCCATTAATCAATAATCAATCAATGGATTAATCAAACAATAACCGTTCATTTCATCTAAACACACATGTTCAATATATCAGTGAGAAGCAGCTGACTGAGCTGTCACACATTAATGTCACACACACATATTCATATCTATATATATATAGATATACATATGAATACATAAAGTATATATAGATATATATCTATATATATAGATATAGATATGCAAACATACAGTATATATATATATATACCTATATATATATAGATCAGAGCTATTAGGCTGTCATTAAATATTAATACAAATTATATTAAATATTATTAAACACATATGGTGATGTGCTGTTATTATTATTATTATTATTATTATTATTATTATTATTATTATTAATAATAATAATAATAAATATTTTATATACATATATATATCTATACATACATATATGTATATATACATCTATGTATATATATACATATATGTGTATATATACATATATATGTATATATATGTATATATATATATATATATATATATATATATATATATGTGTATACATACACACACAACAGATGGTGATGTGCCGTTATTATTATTTTATTAAATATTCTCCATATATAACAGATGATGGTGGTGTGTTATTATTATTATTATTATTATTATTATTATTATTATTATTAATAATAATAATAAATATTATATATATATATATATATATATATATATAACAGATGATGGTGGTGTGTTATTATTATTATTATTATTATTATTATTATTAACAATAATAATAATAATAAATATTATATATATATATATATAACAGATGATGGTGGTGTGTTATTATTATTATTATTATTATTATTATTATTAATAATAATAATAATAATAATAATAATAAATATAATAAATATTATGTATATTATATATAACAGATGTGATGGTGATGGTGAGCGGAGCGCGGCGGCTCCGGTTCGGCCGGCCCGGTTACCATGCCGACGCAGAAGACGGTGAAGAGCAGGAACCAGGGCAGGTCGGTGCAGCTCCGGTCCGCCAGCGGTCTCCATTCTCTCTTTGTCCTCTGAAACACACAAACACTCCGTCACACACCGGGAACACCGAGCCGGGCCCGGGCACCGGACCGGACCGGCCCGGGTCCAGCCCCTCAGGCCCGGGGTTCAGCACTAATCACATCACACAGGTCCCGGTAACCGGCCCCGGTAACTCCCGGTAACCGGCCCGTTAATGGGATTACAGCTGCTGGCTCTAATCCCGGCTCGGCCCTCTCTCCGCTGCCCGGAGCCGCTCTCCCTCTCCCGGGGAGCGGAGCAACACGCTCCGGTGCTCTGCTGAAGGGCACCGGAGGGTGGAGGAGGGGGGGGCCGGTACCGAGCCGGGCCGGGCCGCACCGGGCCGGGCTTACCTCCGCGCTCCCGCAGCATCCCATCGCAGTCAGGGTCCCGGGTCCCGGTTCCTCCCGGAGCCTCCCGGAGCCTCCCGGAGCCTCACGGAGCTGCAGCTCAGCAGCAGCGGGGTTCTGCAGCCCGGTTCTGCAGGCGGGGAGGAGACGCTCTGTGCACGGTCCCTGAGGCCCGGAGCGGAGCGGACACGGTTCCGACGGTCAGCCTGAACGCTCCGGTCCGCTGGGCATGCTACTGTCGTCCGGTTACCGTGCCGAGCGGGGATTAACGGCCGAGGATTTATCCGCCACACTTCCTGGTGGGCCGTCAGGTGCAGCGGCCATTCATGTCATTGCGCATGCGCAGTGCGAGCTCAACAACAAACCGTTTAACCAGCGGAGCTGCAGGTGTAGTACCGGGAGTGACCGCTGAGTGGCTGCCGGTGCAGTACCGGGAGTGACCGCTGAGTGGCTGCAGGTGCAGTACCGGGAGTGACCGCTGAGTGGCTGCAGGTGTAGTACCGGGAGTGACCGCTGAGTGGCTGCAAGTGTAGTACCGGCAGTGACCGCTGAGTGGAGGCTAACGGCAGAGTGGCGCTGTTCCCTCTGGCTGCAGGTGCAGTACCGGGAGTGACCGCTGAGTGGAGGCTAACGGCAGAGTGGCGCTGTTCCCTCTGGCTGCAGGTGTAGTACCGGGAGTGACCGCTGAGTGGAGGCTAAGGGCAGAGTGGCGCTGTTCCCTCTGGCTGGAACTCTATTTACAATCAACAACCGGTTTTATTCCTGCTTTTATTTATGTTTTCTTTTGTTTGTTTGTAGTTTTATTTATGTTTTCTTTTACTTGTTTGTAGTTTTATTTATGTTTTCTTTATTTGTTTGTACTTTTATTTATGTTTTCTTTTATTTGTTTGTACTTTTATTTATGTTTTCTTTATTTGTTTGTACTTTTATTTATATTTGATTTTATTTGCTTGTAGTTTTATTTATGTTTTATTTTACTTGTTTGTAGTTTTATTTATGTTTTATTTTACTTGTTTGTACTTTTATTTATGTTTTATTTATTTTTTTGTACTTTTATTTATGTTTTCTTTTATTTGTTTGTAGTTTTATTTATGTTTTCTTTTATTTGTTTGTACTTTTATTTATATTTGATTTTATTTGCTTGTAGTTTTATTTATGTTTTATTTTACTTGTTTGTGGTTTTATTTGTTTTATTTATTTTTTGTACTTTTATTTATGTTTTCTTTTATTTGTTTGTAGTTTTATTTATGTTTTATTTTACTTGTTTGTAGTTTTATTTGTTTTATTTTACTTGTTTGTACTTTTATTTATGTTTTATTTTACTTGTTTGTACTTTTATTTATGTTTTATTTTACTTGTTTGTAGTTTTATTTATGTTTTATTTTTTTTGTTTGTACTTTTATTTATGTTTTCTTTTATTTGTTTGTACTTTTATTTATGTTTTCTTTATTTGTTTGTACTTTTATTTATATTAGATTTTATTTGCTTGTAGTTTTATTTATGTTTTATTTTACTTGTTTGTAGTTTTATTTATGTTTTATTTTACTTGTTTGTACTTTTATTTATGTTTTATTTATTTTTTTGTACTTTTATTTATGTTTTCTTTTATTTGTTTGTAGTTTTATTTATGTTTTCTTTTATTTGTTTGTACTTTTATTTATATTTGATTTTATTTGCTTGTAGTTTTATTTATGTTTTATTTTACTTGTTTGTAGTTTTATTTGTTTTATTTATTTTTTCTACTTTTATTTGTTTTCTTTTATTTGTTTGTAGTTTTATTTATGTTTTATTTTACTTGTTTGTAGTTTTATTTATGTTTTATTTTACTTGTTTGTACTTTTATTTATGTTTTCTTTATTTACTTCATTTAAGTTTTTTTTTTATTTACCACTATGAAGCCTAAATCAAATCAACAAATAAACAACAGATAAACAGTGATGGAGTTCTTGTTGTACATTAAATGGATCATTATTGTAGCTCCTAAATGTGTACTTCTTTATCAAAGTCACTAATGATGTTATCAATTATACATTTTAGTTCATTTTTCTCACAATACTTCTGTACTTATAACTTGTAATGCAGTATTTTTACATTGTTGTATTGTAGACATAATAAATCTCACTTTGTTATAACTACGTTTGGCTACGTCATCTCTCTTCTCTGTGGCGCTCATAACACTTTATAACACTACACACTACGTCATCTCTCTGCTCTGTGGCGTCATAGCACTTCATAACACTACACACTACGTCATCTCTCTGCTGTGGCGCTCATAACACTTCATAACACTACACACATCATCTCTCTGCTCTGTGGCGTCATAGCACTTCATAACACTACACACTACGTCATCTCTCTGCTCTGTGGCGCTCATAACACTTCATAACACTACACACATCATCTCTCTGCTCTGTGGCGTCATAGCACTACATAACACTACACACTACGTCATCTCTCTGCTCTGTGGCGTCATAACACTTCATAACACTACACACTACGTCATCTCTCTGCTCTGTGGCGTCATAACACTTCATAACACTACACACTACGTCATCTCTCTGCTCTGTGGCGTCATAACACTTCATAACACTACACACTACATCATCTCTCTGCTCTGTGGCGTCATAACACTTCATAACACTACACACTACGTCATCTCTCTTCTCTGTGGCGCTCATAAACACTTCATAACACTACACTTACATCTCTCTGCTCTGTTGGCGTCATAACACTTCATAACACTACACATTACGTCAACTCTCTGCTACTGTGGCGTCATAACACTTCATAACACTAACACACTATTCATCTCTCTTCTCTGTGGCGATCATAGCCACTTCATAACACTACACACATCATCTCTCTGCTATGGGGCCGTCATACACTTCATAACACTACGTCACTCTCTGCTGGCGTCATAGCACTTCATAACACTGCACACTACGTCATCTCTCTGCTATGTGGCGTCATAACACTTCATAACACTACATCATCTCTCTGCTCTGTGGCGTGATAGCACTTCATAACACTGCACACTACGTCATCCCTCTGCTATGTGGCGTCATAACACTTCATAACACTACACACTACATCATCTCTCTGCTCTGTGGCATCATAGCACTTCATAACACTGCACACTACGTCATCTCTCTGCTCTGTGGCGTCATAACACTTCATAACACTACGTCATCTGTCTGCGGCGTCATAGCACTTCATAACACTACACACTGTCATCTCTCTGCTCTGTGGCGCTCATAACACTTCATAGCACTACACACTACGTCATCTCTCTGCTCTGTGGCGCTCATAACACTTCATAACACTACACACTATGTCATCTCTCTGCTCTGTGGCGTCATAACACTTCATAACACTACACACTACATCATCTCTCTGCTCTGTGGCGTCATAGCACTTCATAACACTGCACACTACGTCATCTCTCTGCTATGTGGCGTCATAACACTTCATAACACTACGTCATCTGTCTGCGGCGTCATAGCACTTCATAACACTACACACTGTCATCTCTCTGCTCTGTGGCGCTCATAACACTTCATAACACTACACACTACGTCATCTCTCTGCTCTGTGGCGCTCATAACACTTCATAACACTACACACTACATCATCTCTCTGCTCTGTGGCGTCATAGCACTTCATAACACTGCACACTACGTCATCTCTCTGCTATGTGGCGTCATAACACTTCATAACACTACGTCATCTGTCTGCGGCGTCATAGCACTTCATAACACTACACACTGTCATCTTTCTGCTCTGTGGCGCTCATAACACTTCATAACACTACACACTACGTCATCTCTCTGCTCTGTGGCGCTCATAACACTTCATAACACTACACACTATGTCATCTCTCTGCTCTGTGGCATCATAGCACTTCATAACACTACACACTACATCATCTCTCTGCTCTGTGGCGCTCATAACACTTCATAACACTACACACTATGTCATCTCTCTGCTCTGTGGCGTCATAACACTTCATAACAAACGTGTAGTGTGTACCGGGAGTGTTGTGTTGTTGTCGTCCTGATTTAATCGTCATGTTTTAGATTAAATACTCTGTTCATCATTCTGTCAAATAAAGGTACTGCAGTAGTACAAAGTACAAAGGAGCATAAAGTACTTCTAAGGTGTACTTCCATCATGTCTGACCAGTAAAACCAGTAAAAACACTAAGCTGTCATCATTATTCACCTTTTTCCTGAGATAAGCCTGCTGCTGAGAACTCAAGGACAGACACTTAGGGTCCATGGTGCTGGAGAGTCCTGGAGGGTCCTGGAGAGTCTTGGGGAGTCCTGGGGGGTCCTGGAGAGTCCTGGAGGGTCTTGGAGGGTCCTGGAGAATCCTGCAGAGTCCCGTAGAGTCCTGTAGCTTCCTGGAGAGTCCTGGAGAGTCCTAGGGAGTCCTGGAGAGTCCTTCTTTCGAGTCCTTTTGAGTCCTTTTCAGTCCTGTAGAGTCCTCTAGAGTCCCGTAGAGTTCTGTAGAGTCCTGTAAAGTCCTCTAGAGTCCCGTAGAGTTCTGTAGAGTCCTGTAAAGTCCTGTAGAGTCCTCTAGAGTCCCGAAGAGTTCCGTAGAGTCCTGTAAAGTCCTGTAGAGTCCTTTAGAGTCCCGAAGAGATCCGTAGAGTCCCGTAGAGTTCTGTAGAGTCCTTTAGAGTCCCGAAGAGTTCCGTAGAGTCCTGTAGAGTCTTGAAGAGTTCTGTAGAGTCCTTTAGAGTCCTTTAGAGTCCCGAAGAGTTCCGTAGAGTCCTGTAGAGTCCTGCAGAGTTCCGTAGAGTCCTATAGAGTCCGGTAGACTCCTGTAGAGTCCTTTAGAGTCCTGCAGAGTCCCATAGAGTCCTGGTGTTGCTGTGAGACTGAGGACGGCAGCGATGTGGGTCTGATCAGACTGGAGAGGACAGACAAGCTTTTGTCTTATTGTTTACTGTTGTACCAGGCTGAACACTGTGTGTGTGTGTGTGTGTGTGTGTGTGTGTGTGTGTGTGTGTGTGTGTGTGTGTGTGTGTGTGTGTTTATGAAACACTCATTTTAATACAAACTGTGAATATTCAGATCTGTTTGTTGAATCAGCCACTAAACAAATGAAAAGGGACAAACTTTTATATATTTAAATATATTTAAGGGACCAGTTGAGTCTGTTTTACTCACAGAAAGTAACTAAGTACATTTACTCAGGTACTAATATTTACTGCAGTACATCTTACGGAAGCCGAGAACAGCCGTGTTTGCATTTTTTTTTATGGCGTTATCTCAAGATCATTAGTGAATTATTTCATTATCACGAGAAAACAAAAGGTTGTTTCCTCTTCTTACCTATAACGTTTATCAGTCATCATGTCCAGAACATATTCAAAAAATGTCCAAAAAAATGTCTGAAAAATATCAGAAAAAAGTCTGAAAAATGTCAGAGCAAAAGTCAGAAAAATGTCTGATAAAAGTCCAGAAAAAGTCTGAAAAATATCCAAAAGATGTCCTCAAAAAAAAGTCAGAAAAATGTCAGAAAAAAGTCCGGAAATCGTCAGAAAAATGTCACAAAAAAAGTTAGAAAAAATGTAAGAAAAATGTTTGATAATGTTCGAAAAGAATCCAAAAAATTGCCAAAAATTGCCAAAAAAAATTGTAAATTGGGCGGAAAAAAGGCATAAGAAATTTTGTAAAAATATCCGTAAAATGTAAAAAAAAATGAACCTAAAAAAGTTCCGAAAATGCCAGAGAAATATCGGAAAAAAGTTCCAAAAATAGTCTAATAAATGTCCAAACAAAGTCAGAGAAAATGCCTGAAAAATAATAAAAGGCGGAAAAAAGGTAGAAGAAATGTTGGGAAAATTTCGGGAATAAGATCCGAAAATCGTCCAAGAAATGCAAGCAAAAAAGTCCAAAAAAAGCTCGAAAAATGTTTGAAAAGGAGACCGGAAAAAAGCGGCAGAAAAAAAGTTCCGAAAAAGTCGGAACGAAGTCGGAAAAAAGTCCGCAAAAAGTCAAAAAATTGTCCCAGAAACAGGCCAAAATATGTCCGAAAATAAGTCCGAACAAATCCGGATAAAAAGAGGAAAAGTCAGAAAAAGGTGGAAAATGGTAGAAAAAAAGTCAGAAAAATTGAAATTTCCCAGAATAAAGTCCGAAAAATGTCCAAAAGATTTCTGAAAAATGTCAGAAAAAATCGGAAAAACAGCAGAAGAAAAGTCCAAAAAAGTTCCAAAAAATTCAGAAAAAGTAAAAAAAAAAGTCGGACAAAAGTGGGTAAAAGTTGTGAAACAGCGGCCCAGCTGCTCAGTGACCGACAGTAACCCAGCTGTCCACTCAATCAGACCGGAAGTACGTTCAGATCTGTCCTTACAAAATAAAAGCCAAGTCAGCAGTTTGTCAGATGAGAAGGAAATAAATAATAAATAAATGTCTTTTATTTTAAAACGACCTCCTGTAAACCGAGTCACATTTAAACTATAGAAAATTATTATTATAGTTAAAAATCCAAGTACTACTACCACTAATACTACTACTGTTTTATTTTATTAAACTCACTATAAAATGAATAAATACAAGAAAATAAATCACTAAAATAGAAATTTAAAAATCAACAGAAAGATGTGAAAACGTTGGACTGTCCTTTAAATGTTGGTATAAGTTAGCTGTTATCATCACAACTACTCTGATGAATTATTGATAACACCATAATGAGATATATAGATTTATATATATATCTATATATACACACACACAACATATATTTATAATTTTTTACCCCCATCAGGAGCTATAGCCCATAATTTATTATATCTTCAACTGTGCAATACAAAAACACTGCATGTATTTATACAGAACATTTAAACTAATATTCTTATTTTACACTATTCTTGCATTCATTTTTATAAATACATGCATTTATATTATTTGCATATATCTTATTTTTCAGCATTATTATTTGCACTTGTCGTTATATACATTTCTTATTTATATTTCTTATGATTTCTCTATTTTATATTTATATTCTAGAATGGGAGCAAAACCCCCCCCTCCCCTCTATATCTATAATATTATATACTGTATATAATATTATAGATATAGATATAGATAGAGGTAGATATATAGATATAGAATAATGACACACAGACTTGAGTTCACTTCTTCACGTCTATTTTCCATCATCACATTTTACTCCTCGTACATTTACAGATTGATTCCCTCCACCAGTTAAACCAGTTAAACCAGTTCAACCAGTTCAACCAGTTCAACCAGTTCAACCAGTTCCACTGCATTCATTTTAAGGCACATTAAAGGTGAGTCATTCACTGATATCACAAAATAATGAAGATTTTTGGTCTGAAGATAAAGACACACAGTCACAGTCACACACACACAGTCACACACACACACACACACACACACACACACACACACACACACACACACACAGTCACACCCACACACACACACACACACACACACACACACACACACACACACACACACACACACACACAGTCACACACACACACAGTCACACACACACACACACACACACACACACACACACACACACACACACACAAACAGTCACACACACACACACACACACACACACACACACACACACACACACAGTCACACCCACACATACACAGTCACACACACACACACACACACACACACACACACACAGTCACACACACAGTCACACCCACACACACACAGTCACACACACACACACACACACACACACACACACAGTCACACACACACACACACACACACACACACACACACACACACACACAGTCACACACACACACACACACACACACACACACACAGTCACACACACACACACACACACACACACACACACACAGTCACACACACACACACACAGTCACACACACACACACACACACACACACACACACAGTCACACAGTCACACACACACACGCACACAGTCACACACACACACACACACACACACACACACACACACACACAGTCACACACACACACACACACACACACACACACACACACACAGACACACACACAGTCACACCCACACACACACAGTCACACACACACACACACACACACACACACACACACACACACACACACACACACAGTCTCACACCTGTTGGATAGTTTGGTCTAAACGTTGGTCTGAAGGTGAGTTGTGTGTTTTCTGAAGGTGAGTTGTGTGTTTTCTGAAGGTGAGTTGTGTGTTTTCTGACTGAGTGAAATGACCCTGAAGTATCTGAAAGGAGCTTCAATGCTTCCTTTCCTCTCTCCTTTAGGGTAAACTGGACCATCCTTTACCAGAGGAAAGGAGATAACGCCGTCCCACAATTCCTTGCAGCAGTGACATTTAAAGCACCGCACCACTGGTGTGTTCACCTGTCCTCTATAGATAAAAGCTCTGCTGAGGAACCTTTAGATATGAAGTCTTTGGTAGCAGCAGCTCTGATGAGACACTCAGAGACAATCAGTCCATCAAAGGACTGATGTTGGTTCTATTTTGGCTGAAAGCTGATTAATCAACTGATTGAATTAAAAAAGAGAAGAAACATGAATTAATCACCTGATTATCAACGACACACACACACACACACACACACACACACATATATATATATATAAAAATCCAGTAAGTGGACCTTGAGTTTAAGATTATTTTGTGAACTTTCTCATATTTGTGTTTCCGTTTCGGAGAAGCGTTTCAGAGACGGAGAGAAAGGGTTGCTAATAGTTTAGCCTTCTGCTAACAGCAGCCAACGGCTCACGGCTGCTGTTAGCAGAAGGCTAAATATGATCAACATTTACTCTCCATCTCTGAAACGTTTCTCTCATATTGTAGCTCTCTAGAGCCTCCAATCACAGTTTGGCATCTCAAATGTTTGTGATATCTGGATTCTGGCACCAACAACACAGCAAGATGACATTTTAGATGTGTAGCTTTAGCCCAGTGCTAGTGTTAGTTAGCCTCCAGTCTGTCCTTTGGTTAGCCTCCAGCTAACACCGTGACCTCATCATGACCTCATCATGACCTCATCATGACCTCATCATGACCTCATCATGACCTCATCATGACCTCATCACTTAAAGGGTCTATAGTTATTTAAATAATTGAGGTCAGAAACAGAATCAATGAAAAATAATAATCTCAACTCAAGGTCAACTTACTAGGTTTTGTCTAGGCTTTAACCCGAAGCTCACAGTCTTCATCAGCTGATGGAGTTGGTACCATTCACTGAAGAAGACCATGAGATGCGGCTGAGAGAAGCAGTAAGTGGGCCATTAAAGGGACAGCTGCGGGGTCTTGTTTCAGCTTCTTCTCCACTCCCAACCCGACCCGGGATCCGGACCAGACCAGATCTAAATCCCCCCCTTTATTACCCAGAATCCCCCACCAATAAAGCCGGCAACATGTGACCCAGCGCCCCGATTGTCTCTGATGATTTTCAAAATAAAAGGCTCGTTCAGGACGCGTCGCAACAGCAGCGTCTGACTGACCGACAGAGGCGGCCGATCGGCTGCAGTCAGCGTCCAATCAGAGACGAGTCCCGGAGGCCAGTCGGTGTTTGTGCAAAAGCAAGAAGAATGAAAGAAACAGCAGAAACAGCTGATGTGTGAGTCCAGCATGTGGGATCCAACCGGACCAGAACCTGAAAGAGTGGAGAGTGTTTTACTGCATCGGTCAGCTGACCTGAGGCGCTCGTCGTCACGGTTTCCCCACGTCCACCGTGATCTTAGTGAACAGATCCAGCTTCTCCGTCCTCACCACGCTGTAGGACAGAGAGCTCAGCCCGTCTCTGTTCATCGTCTCTCTGGTGTGAGAGATCCGGTCAAACCTGGGACAGAGACACAGCTGATCAATAACTCTGAGGATCCATCACACTGATGATCAATAACTCTGATGATCGATTAATAATCACTGATCGATAACCAGAGAGTCTGTACCTCTGGGGGTTGGGGTCGTTCTTTTTGTCTCTCTCGTGACGAATCATCCGACACTTCCCGACGTCTCCGCTGGGTCTGGAGATGGACATCCCTCTAGACGCCAACCTGAGGTCAAAGGTCACACAGACACAACAGCACTGAGGTCATGATGAGGTCATGATGAGGTCACGGTGTTAGCTGGAGGCTAACCAAAGGACAGACTGGAGGCTAACTAACACTAGCAGTGGGCTAAAGCTACACATCTAAAATGTCATCTTGCTGTGTTGTTGGTGCCAGAATCCAGATATCACAAACATTTGAGATGACAAACTGTGATTGGAGGCTCTAGAGAGCTACAATATGAGAGAAACGTTTCAGAGATGGAGAGTAAATGTTGATCATATTTAGCCTTCTGCTAACAGCAGCCGTGAGCCGTTGGCTGCTGTTAGCAGAAGGCTAAACTATTAGCAACCCTTTCTCTCCGTCTCTGAAACGCTTCTCCCATATTGACCGACTCTCTTTGTGACTGACTTTACTGAAGGTTAGTTAACTATAGACATCCAAAGATTTAAACGCCATCAATATTTAGGAGTCGGCTAATCTGGTCCCGCTGGTTAAAGTTAACTCTCTCCTCTCCCACTGGTGATCCTGCAGAGTGAGTGACAGCACGTGTTGAGAGAAACTAGGATTTTCTTCAGCCATTGTTAAAAAAACAAGCCAACAATACTTGCTAGCCAGCGTTAGCTAACGTGTTCAGAGAATTATTCTGCCTCCACTTAACGCTCCGTCCACTAAACACGTTACCATGGTTACTAACAGAGAAGAGGTCTATAGGTGTGAGGAGGGTCTATAGGAGGGTCTGCAGGTGTGAGGAGGGTCTATAGGAGGGTCTATAGGAGGGTCTATAGGAGGGTCTATAGGAGGGTCTGCAGGTGTGAGGAGGGTCTGTATAAGGGTCTATAGGAGGGTCTATAGGAGGGTCTATAGGAGGGTCTATAGGAGGGTCTATAGGAGGGTCTGCAGGTGTGAGGAGGGTCTATAGGAGGGTCTGTAGGAGGGTCTGTAGGAGGGTCTGTAGGAGGGTCTGTAGGAGGGTCTGTAGGAGGGTCTGTAGGAGGGTCTGTAGGAGGGTTTATAGGAGGGTCTATAGGAGGGTCTATAGGAGGGTCTGTAGGAGGGTCTGTAGGAGGGTTTATAGGAGGGTCTATAGGAGGGTCTATAGGAGGGTCTGACGGTGTGAGGAGGGTCTATAGGAGGGTCTATAAGTGTGAGGAGGGTCTATAGGAGGGTCTATAGGAGGGTCTGCAGGTGTGAGGAGGGTCTATAGTAGGGTCTATAGGAGGGTCTATAGTAGGGTCTATAGGAGGGTCTGCAGGTGTGAGGAGGGTCTGTAGGAGGGTCTGCAGGTGTGAGGAGGGTCTGTAGGAGGGTCTGCAGGTGTGAGGAGGGTCTATAGGAGGGTCTATAGGAGGGTCTGTAGGAGGGTCTATAGGAGGGTCTATAAGTGTGAGGAGGGTCTATAGGAGGGTCTATAGGAGGGTCTATAGGAGGGTCTATAAGTGTGAGGAGGGTCTATAGGAGGGTCTATAGGAGGGTCTATAGGAGGGTCTATAGGAGGGTCTATAAGTGTGAGGAGGGTCTGTAGGAGGGTCTATAGGAGGGTCTGTAGGTGTGAGGAGGGTCTATAGTAGGGTCTATAGGAGGGTCTGCAGGTGTGAGGAGGGTCTGTAGGAGGGTCTGCAGGTGTGAGGAGGGTCTGTAGGAGGGTCTGCAGGTGTGAGGAGGGTCTGTAAGTGTGAGGAGGGTCTAAAGGTGTGAGGAGGGTCTATAGGAGGGTCTATAGGAGGGTCTATAGGAGGGTCTATAGGAGGGTCTATAAGTGTGAGGAGGGTCTATAGGAGGGTCTATAGGAGGGTCTGCAGGTGTGAGGAGGGTCTGTAGGAGGGTCTGCAGGTGTGAGGAGGGTCTGTAGGAGGGTCTGCAGGTGTGAGGAGGGTCTGTAGGAGGGTCCGCAGGTGTGAGGAGGGTCTGTAAGTGTGAGGAGGGTCTAAAGGTGTGAGGAGGGTCTATAGGAGGGTCTGCAGGTGTGAGGAGGGTCTGTATAAGGGTCTATAGGAGGGTCTATAGGAGGGTCTGTAGGAGGGTCTATAAGTGTGAGGAGGGTCTATAGGAGGGTCTATAGGAGGGTCTGTAGGAGGGTCTATAGGAGGGTCTGTAGGAGGGTCTATAGGAGGGTCTACAGGTGTGAGGAGGGTCTATAGGAGGGTCTATAGGAGGGTCTATAGGAGGGTCTATAGGAGGGTCTATAGGAGGGTCTATAGGAGGGTCTATAGGAGGGTCTGTAGGTGTGAGGAGGGTCTGTAAGTGTGAGGAGGGTCTAAAGGTGTGAGGAGGGTCTATAGGAGGGTCTGCAGGTGTGAGGAGGGTCTGTAGGAGGGTCTAAAGGTGTGAGGAGGGTCTGTAAGTGTGAGGAGGGTCTAAAGGTGTGAGGAGGGTCTATAGGAGGGTCTGCAGGTGTGAGGAGGGTCTGTATAAGGGTCTATAGGAGGGTCTATAGGAGGGTCTATAGGAGGGTCTGTAGGAGGGTCTATAGGAGGGTCTGTAGGAGGGTCTATAAGTGTGAGGAGGGTCTATAGGAGGGTCTATAGGAGGGTCTGCAGGTGTGAGGAGGGTCTATAGTAGGGTCTATAGGAGGGTCTATAGTAGGGTCTATAGGAGGGTCTGCAGGTGTGAGGAGGGTCTGTAGGAGGGTCTGT
The DNA here is from genome assembly GCA_916701645.2 of Sebastolobus alascanus. NCBI lineage: Eukaryota > Metazoa > Chordata > Actinopteri > Perciformes > Sebastidae > Sebastolobus > Sebastolobus alascanus. The sequence goes on from CAKAOJ020000309.1 coordinate 233,108, forward strand.
AGGAGGGTCTGCAGGTGTGAGGAGGGTCTATAGGAGGGTCTATAGGAGGGTCTGTAGGAGGGTCTATAGGAGGGTCTATAAGTGTGAGGAGGGTCTATAGGAGGGTCTATAGGAGGGTCTATAGGAGGGTCTATAAGTGTGAGGAGGGTCTATAGGAGGGTATATAGGAGGGTCTATAGGAGGGTCTATAGGAGGGTCTATAAGTGTGAGGAGGGTCTATAGGAGGGTCTATAGGAGGGTCTGCAGGTGTGAGGAGGGTCTGTAGGAGGGTCTGCAGGTGTGAGGAGGGTCTGTAGGAGGGTCTGCAGGTGTGAGGAGGGTCTGTAAGTGTGAGGAGGGTCTAAAGGTGTGAGGAGGGTCTATAGGAGGGTCTGCAGGTGTGAGGAGGGTCTGTATAAGGGTCTATAGGAGGGTCTATAGGAGGGTCTGTAGGAGGGTCTATAGGAGGGTCTGTAGGAGGGTCTATAAGTGTGAGGAGGGTCTATAGGAGGGTCTATAGGAGGGTCTGTAGGAGGGTCTATAGGAGGGTCTGTAGGAGGGTCTATAGGAGGGTCTACAGGTGTGAGGAGGGTCTATAGGAGGGTCTATAGGAGGGTCTATAGGAGGGTCTATAGTAGGGTCTATAGGAGGGTCTATAGGAGGGTCTGTAGGTGTGAGGAGGGTCTGTAAGTGTGAGGAGGGTCTAAAGGTGTGAGGAGGGTCTATAGGAGGGTCTGCAGGTGTGAGGAGGGTCTGTAGGAGGGTCTAAAGGTGTGAGGAGGGTCTGTAAGTGTGAGGAGGGTCTAAAGGTGTGAGGAGGGTCTATAGGAGGGTCTGCAGGTGTGAGGAGGGTCTGTATAAGGGTCTATAGGAGGGTCTATAGGAGGGTCTATAGGAGGGTCTGTAGGAGGGTCTATAGGAGGGTCTGTAGGAGGGTCTATAAGTGTGAGGAGGGTCTATAGGAGGGTCTATAGGAGGGTCTGTAGGAGGGTCTGCAGGTGTGAGGAGGGTCTGTAGGAGGGTCTATAGGAGGGTCTATAGGAGGGTCTATAGGAGGGTCTGTAGGAGGGTCTATAGGAGGGTCTACAGGTGTGAGGAGGGTCTATAGGAGGGTCTATAGGAGGGTCTATAGGAGGGTCTGCAGGTGTGAGGAGGGTCTATAGGAGGGTCTGTAGGAGGGTCTGTAGGAGGGTTTATAGGAGGGTCTATAGGAGGGTCTATAGGAGGGTCTGACGGTGTGAGGAGGGTCTATAGGAGGGTCTATAAGTGTGAGGAGGGTCTATAGGAGGGTCTATAGGAGGGTCTGCAGGTGTGAGGAGGGTCTATAGTAGGGTCTATAGGAGGGTCTATAGTAGGGTCTATAGGAGGGTCTGCAGGTGTGAGGAGGGTCTGTAGGAGGGTCTGCAGGTGTGAGGAGGGTCTGTAGGAGGGTCTGCAGGTGTGAGGAGGGTCTGTAGGAGGGTCTGTAGGAGGGTCTATAGGAGGGTCTATAGGAGGGTCTGTAGGAGGGTCTATAGGAGGGTCTATAAGTGTGAGGAGGGTCTATAGGAGGGTCTATAGGAGGGTCTATAGGAGGGTCTATAAGTGTGAGGAGGGTCTATAGGAGGGTCTATAGGAGGGTCTATAGGAGGGTCTATAGGAGGGTCTATAAGTGTGAGGAGGGTCTATAGGAGGGTCTATAGGAGGGTCTGCAGGTGTGAGGAGGGTCTGTAGGAGGGTCTGCAGGTGTGAGGAGGGTCTGTAAGTGTGAGGAGGGTCTAAAGGTGTGAGGAGGGTCTATAGGAGGGTCTGCAGGTGTGAGGAGGGTCTGTATAAGGGTCTATAGGAGGGTCTATAGGAGGGTCTGTAGGAGGGTCTATAGGAGGGTCTGTAGGAGGGTCTATAGGAGGGTCTATAGGAGGGTCTATAGGAGGGTCTGTAGGAGGGTCTATAGGAGGGTCTTTAGGAGGGTCTATAGGAGGGTCTAGTGGTGTGAGGAGGGTCTATAGGAGGGTCTATAGGAGGGTCTATAGGAGGGTCTATAGGAGGGTCTATAGGAGGGTCTGTAGGTGTGAGGAGGGTCTGTAAGTGTGAGGAGGGTCTAATGGTGTGAGGAGGGTCTATAGGAGGGTCTGCAGGTGTGAGGAGGGTCTGTAGGAGGGTCTAAAGGTGTGAGGAGGGTCTGTAAGTGTGAGGAGGGTCTAAAGGTGTGAGGAGGGTCTATAGGAGGGTCTGCAGGTGTGAGGAGGGTCTGTATAAGGGTCTATAGGAGGGTCTATAGGAGGGTCTATAGGAGGGTCTGTAGGAGGGTCTATAGGAGGGTCTGTAGGAGGGTCTATAGGAGGGTCTATAGGAGGGTCTATAAGTGTGAGGAGGGTCTATAGGAGGGTCTATAGGAGGGTCTGCAGGTGTGAGGAGGGTCTATAGTAGGGTCTATAGGAGGGTCTATAGTAGGGTCTATAGGAGGGTCTGCAGGTGTGAGGAGGGTCTGTAGGAGGGTCTGTAGGAGGGTCTGCAGGTGTGAGGAGGGTCTGTAGGAGGGTCTGCAGGTGTGAGGAGGGTCTGTAGGAGGGTCTGTAGGCGGGTCTGCAGGTGTGAGGAGGGTCTGTAGGAGGGTCTGTAGGAGGGTCTGCAGGTGTGAGGAGGGTCTATAGGAGGGTCTATAGGAGGGTCTGTAGGAGGGTCTATAGGAGGGTCTATAAGTGTGAGGAGGGTCTATAGGAGGGTCTATAGGAGGGTCTATAAGTGTGAGGAGGGTCTATAGGAGGGTCTATAGGAGGGTCTATAGGAGGGTCTATAGGAGGGTCTATAAGTGTGAGGAGGGTCTATAGGAGGGTCTATAGGAGGGTCTGCAGGTGTGAGGAGGGTCTGTAGGAGGGTCTGCAGGTGTGAGGAGGGTCTGTAGGAGGGTCTGCAGGTGTGAGGAGGGTCTATAGGAGGGTCTGTAGGTGTGAGGAGGGTCTGTAAGTGTGAGGAGGGTCTAAAGGTGTGAGGAGGGTCTATAGGAGGGTCTGCAGGTGTGAGGAGGGTCTGTATAAGGGTCTATAGGAGGGTCTATAGGAGGGTCTGTAGGAGGGTCTATAAGTGTGAGGAGGGTCTATAGGAGGGTCTATAGGAGGGTCTTTAGGAGGGTCTATAGGAGGGTCTTTAGGAGGGTCTATAGGAGGGTCTACAGGTGTGAGGAGGGTCTTTAGGAGGGTCTATAGGAGGGTCTATAGGAGGGTCTATAGGAGGGTCTATAGGAGGGTCTATAGGAGGGTCTATAGGTGTGAGGAGGGTCTGTAAGTGTGAGGAGGGTCTAAAGGTGTGAGGAGGGTCTATAGGAGGGTCTGCAGGTGTGAGGAGGGTCTGTAGGAGGGTCTAAAGGTGTGAGGAGGGTCTGTAAGTGTGAGGAGGGTCTAAAGGTGTGAGGAGGGTCTATAGGAGGGTCTGCAGGTGTGAGGAGGGTCTGTATAAGGGTCTATAGGAGGGTCTATAGGAGGGTCTATAGGAGGGTCTGTAGGAGGGTCTATAGGAGGGTCTGTAGGAGGGTCTATAAGTGTGAGGAGGGTCTATAGGAGGGTCTATAGGAGGGTCTGTAGGAGGGTCTGCAGGTGTGAGGAGGGTCTGTAGGAGGGTCTATAGGAGGGTCTATAGGAGGGTCTGTAGGAGGGTCTATAGGAGGGTCTACAGGTGTGAGGAGGGTCTATAGGAGGGTCTATAGGAGGGTCTATAGGAGGGTCTATAGGAGGGTCTGCAGGTGTGAGGAGGGTCTGTATAAGGGTCTATAGGAGGGTCTGTAGGAGGGTCTATGGGAGGGTCTATAGGAGGGTCTGTAGGAGGGTCTATAGGAGGGTCTATAGGAGGGTCTGTAGGAGGGTCTGTAGGAGGGTCTATAGGAGGGTCTATAGGAGGGTCTGTAGGAGGGTCTATAGGAGGGTCTATAGGAGGGTCTATAGGAGGGTCTATAGGAGGGTCTATAGGAGGGTCTACAGGAGGGTCTATAGGAGGGTCTGTAGGAGGGTCTATAAGTGTGAGGAGGGTCTATAGGAGGGTCTATAGGAGGGTCTGTAGGAGGGTCTATAGGAGGGTCTGTAGGAGGGTCTATAGGAGGGTCTGCAGGTGTGAGGAGGGTCTATAGGAGGGTCTATAGGAGGGTCTATAGGAGGGTCTGTAGGAGGGTCTATAGGAGGGTCTGTAGGAGGGTCTGCAGGTGTGAGGAGGGTCTATAGGAGGGTCTGTAGGAGGGTCTGTAGGAGGGTCTATAGGAGGGTCTGTAGGAGGGTCTGTAGGAGGGTCTATAGGAGGGTCTATAGGAGGGTCTACAGGAGGGTCTGTAGGAGGGTCTACAGGTGTGCGGTACCTGTTGTAGATGTCGTCGTCCTCCCCCCCCCAGCCCCAGTAGTTGTTGGGAAAGCCGTTGATCTTCAGGTATTGTTCTTTACTCATCGAGGACACGCCTCCAAAATACTGATTATAAGGTAACCTGGAGACAGAGGACACATCATCATTTACTACAACAGGAAAACTCTACAAGAACCATGAGACCTTGAGGAACACGGGGTACCACAGTACTGCAGTACCCTACTGGTACTCTGAGTACTGTAGTACTCCATGTACTCCGTGTACCTGAACTTCAACCAAACCGTCTACAAGCCAAGAGAATAAACTCTGCTGTTTTTCTGAAACACCGCTGAGTCTGAGTCCATGGATGTATAAAGAGACGTCTGTAATATAGAACACTTAAATATCTTAATATTCCTCTCCATAATGAGCGGTCATCAGACCGACGGGACTGCAACGCCCCGAACGCTCATATCACACTTCCTGTTCTACAGGAAACAGGAAGTGAGCCGCCTGGCAGATGGTGGAGTTTCAGAGAACATCTCTTCCTCTGTGGTGTCACTGTCAGCACTTCCTGATATCACACGTTCCCCTCATGACAGGAAGTGACCTTCATCATCATCATCATCATCATCATCATCATCATCAGCGTGTACAGCATCTTCACTTTGTCCTCTGAACATGTTGAAGCTCAGCCTCCAATCAAAGACTGAAGACTTTCAACCAGACAGAGACACATGAAGAAGAACTAGAGCTGTCACAGTTAACACCATAATAACACCATAACACAAACTCCTTTTAACGCCATAATAACACCATAACACAAAGTCCTTTTAACACCATAATAACACCATAACACAAAGTCCTTTTAACACCATAATAACACCATAACACAAACTCCTTTTAACGCCATAATAACACCATAACACAAAGTCCTTTTAACACCATAATAACACCATAACCCAAACTCCTTTTAACACCATAATAACACCATAACACAAAGTCCTTTTAACACCATAATAACACCATAACACAAACTCCTTTTAACGCCATAATAACACCATAACACAAAGTCCTTTTAACACCATAATAACACCATAACACAAACTCCTTTTAACGCCATAATAACACCATAACCCAAACTCCTTTTAACACCATAATAACACCATAACACAAACTCCTTTTAACGCCATAATAACACCATAACACAAACTCCTTTTAACGCCATAATAACACCATAACACAAACTCCTTTTAATGCCATAATAACACCATAACCCAAACTCCTTTTAACACCATAATAACACCATAACACAAACTCCTTTTAACGCCATAATAACACCATAACACAAACTCCTTTTAACGCCATAATAACACCATAACCCAAACTCCTTTTAACACCATAATAACACCATAACACAAACTCCTTTTAACGCCATAATAACACCATAACACAAACTCCTTTTAACGCCATAATAACACCATAACACAAACTCCTTTTAACGCCATAATAACACCATAACCCAAACTCCTTTTAACACCATAATAACACCATAACACAAACTCCTTTTAACGCCATAATAACACCATAACACAAACTCCTTTTAACGCCATAATAACACCATAACACAAACTCCTTTTAACACCATAATAACACCATAACCCAAACTCCTTTTAACACCATAATAACACAAACTCCTTTTAACACCATAATAACACCATAACACAAACTCCTTTTAACACCATAACACCATAACACAAACTCCTTTTAACACCATAATAACACCATAACACAAACTCCTTTTAACACCATAACACCATAACACAAACTCTTTTAAACACCATAATAACACCATAACACAAACTCCTTTTAACACCATAATAACACCATAACACAAACTCCTTTTAACACCATAATAACACCATAACACAAACTCCTTTTAACACCATAACACCATAACCCAAACTCCTTTTAACACCATAATAACACAAACTCCTTTTAACACCATAATAACACCATAACACAAACTCCTTTTAACACCATAACACCATAACACAAACTCCTTTTAACACCATAATAACACCATAACACAAACTCCTTTTAACACCATAATAACACCATAACACAAACTCCTTTTAACACCATTCATTTTTAGTAGCGGCTCGGTTTAAATACTTCCTGTCACCATTTTCTGCAATAAAAGCACAGAAATACCTAAAAAAGTCTGGGAAAAGAATTAGTTTCTGTTTGTAATTTGTTCTGTTTTTATTTAATATATCATGTTTGTATTATTGTTGTTTTGGTTGACAAAAGACTATTTAGACATATTCTATTTAGAGTAGGGCTGTCAAAGTTAACAACAACGTGTCAAAGTTAACTCCAGTGATGCTCAGGTGTTATTAATGACCTCCAGTGATGCTCAGGTGTTATTAATGACCTCCAGTGATGCTCAGGTGTTATTAATGACCTCCAGTGATGCTCAGGTGTCAGTAATGACCTCCAGTGATGCTCAGGTGTGTCTCACCTGAAGCCGAACTTGTCCATGGACACAGACAGGTGTCGAGGCTGGCTGAAGCACTTGTAGGTGTTGCGGTCGTCCATGGGGATCAGGTCCACGTCGCTGAAGACGAAGCAGTCGTAGTCGTACTCCTTCAGAGCCTCGGCGTAGCCCACGTTCAGCAGCTTGGCTCGGTTAAAGATCTCGTCTCCGTCCTGGTCCACGCACAAACACACGCCGTCAAACAGGAGTCAAAAATAATCACTATTTAATCTCAACGGTGGTCAGGAAAGGCACCGTTATCTCCTCAGTTCAGCCGTCACTAAACTACAGATCTATGATCTGAACGTCTTCATATATACATATATATACACACATATATATATATATATATATATATATATATATGTATATGTATGTATATGTATGTATATATATATACATATATATATATATGTATATATATGTACATGTATATATATATATATATATATATATATATATATATACACACATATATATATACATATATATAGTTATTATCATTCACAGAAGAGTTATAATCAGTCATAGAAGAGTTATATATATAACTCTTCTGTGACTGATTTTAACTCTTCTGTGACTGATTTTAACTCTTCTGTGACTGATTATAACTCTTCTGTGACTGATTATAACTCTTCTGTGACTGATTATAACTCTTCTGTGACTGATTATAACTCTTCTGTGACTGATTTTAACTCTTCTGTGACTGATTATAACTCTTCTGTGACTGATTATAACTCTTCTGTGACTGATTATAACTCTTCTGTGACTGATTATAACTCTTCTGTGACTGATTATAACTCTTCTGTGACTGATTTTAACTCTTCTGTGACTGATTATAACTCTTCTGTGACTGATTATAACTCTTCTGTGACTGATTATAACTCTTCTGTGACTGATTATAACTCTTCTGTGACTGATTTTAACTCTTCTGTGACTGATTATAACTCTTCTGTGACTGATTATAACTCTTCCTCCTCAGGTTTCTATGACGGGTATTTGGCTGTATGCCGCAGTGAACAGATCGCAGGTTGCTAGGCAACCATCACCTGAGCTGAGCTCTCAGGTGAGTCGTGTTGTTTACTACCTGCAGGGCCGACAGAGCAGCCGCCTCAACACGTTCACTGTGACTAAAACATCATGTTCTTTATCACACCGGAGAGCAGCTGATAAGTGTATGTGTATACTGTATATAAAGTATAACATTGTGTGTATATAAAGTATATCATTGTGTGTGTATAAAGTATATCATTGTGTGTGTGTATATATAAAGTATAACATTGTGTGTGTGTATATATAAAGTATAACATTGTGTGTATACATAAAGTATAACATTCTGTGTATATATAAAGTATAACATTGTGTATATATAAAGTATAACATTGTGTGTGTATATAAAGTATAACATTGTGTGTGTATATAAAGTATAACATTGTGTGTGTATATAAAGTATAACATTGTGTGTGTATATAAAGTATAACATTGTGTGTGTATATAAAGTATAACATTGTGTGTGTATATAAAGTATAACATTCTGTGTATATATAAAGTATAACACTGTGTGTATATATAAAGTATAACATTGTGTGTATACATAAAGTATAACATTCTGTGTATATATAAAGTATAACATTGTGTATATATAAAGTATAACATTGTGTGTGTATATAAAGTATAACATTGTGTGTGTATATAAAGTATAACATTGTGTGTGTATATAAAGTATAACATTGTGTGTATATATAAAGTATATCATTGTGTGTGTATATATAAAGTATAACATTGTATAACGTTGTAAATGTGGCTGTGGAGGAAGAATAAAATGTTTATAGGTTAGAGACACAGAACGTTGAGTTAACACAGCAACATGTCTCACAGATGTTTAACATCTGGACCATTACAGTTATAGATGAGCTGTTTGTGGAAACAAAGAGAAAAGTAGAAGCAGAAGTAGAAAAAAGAGAAGCCCGTATTACCAGAGCAGAACCCTCAGAACCCAACACCAGCTGCTATTGGCCGAGACCAAGCTGGGGGCGGGTCTCAACGTCTCCAGCGGCCACAGCCATTGGTCAGAAATGCCTGACATGCAGAGGGAGGGGAGGGAGGGAGGGGAGGGAGGGGGAGGCGGTGTGAGCGTGGGAGGCAGAGTGAGGAGGAGGAGGAGGAGGAGGAGGAGGAGGAGGAGGAGGAGGAGGAGGAGGAGGAGGAGGAGGAAGGACACAGACAGGAGAGAAGAAGAAGAACAACTGTGAGTCACAAACAAGCAAACAAAGAGCTGTGAGAAGAAGAAGAAGAGTTTATAGAACCAGAGAGCTGATGTGATCACACTGTTAGATCTTCTCCATGCAGTTAAAACACACATTCATTAATTAATCTGTCATTAGCAGAGCTGCAGGGGGTCACGGTCTGCTGCACGCAGACGCACGCAGACGCACGCAGACGCACGCAGACGCAGGCAGACGCAGGCAGACGCACGCAGACGCAGGCAGACGCAGGCAGACGCACGCAGACGCAGGCAGACGCAGGCAGACGCACGCAGACGCACGCAGACGCAGGCAGACGCAGGCAGACGCACGCAGACGCAGGCAGACGCAGGCAGACGCAGACAGACGCAGGCAGACGCACGCAGACGCAGGCAGACGCAGGCAGACGCACGCAGACGCAGGCAGACGCACGCAGACGCACGCAGACGCACGCAGACGCACAGACTTTTCTTCAGCCTTTGTTGGACATATTTGTACCTTTTTTTCAGACTTTTTTAGAGTTAATAAAGACTGCCTCACACACTGCTGACTGCTCATCAGGTTTATTGTTGTTAAAGTGTTTTATCTCACTGAGCAGAGATCCAGCAGGTTTAATAGAATATACAGTCAACACTGATCGCTGTTCATCTGCTGCCAGATGTGTCACATGAAAAGTCTTCCAGCAGCTCAACAGGCAGGATTCATTTCCTCTCCTGGAGGGGTTTTAATTTGAAACATCTGCAGGAAGTGCTGAGCGTCATCGACAGTAGAAAACAGTAAAGTAGAAGAAACTGAATTCATTATTGTCAGAGTCCACGAGGCAGTTTTATAAGACAGCGTACCACGGCGGTTGGAGGTTAAAATAATAATAAAGAATTTCAAATATATAATATATCTATAAAAAAATATAATATATATAATAAATATATAAAAAATATATATATAAAATATAATAAATATATAAAATATATATATAAAATATATATATATATTTTATATATTTATATAAAATATATAATAAATATAAAAAATATATAATATTGTGAGGAAAAACCTGCACATTAACTAGAAAAAAACTTGAATATTCTTCAAAACCTCGGTACCGCCAGCCGCCACGCCATCAGGATTCTGTTGTCCCTGAAGTCGTGTTATTATGGGATGGACACACTGACAGCTGTTGTTGCCTGTTGGGCTGCAGGTTGCCATGTTGTGACTGGAGCATATTTTTGTGCTAAATCAATAGACTACAGGTGTGTAACAGCAACACCTGGTACCGTGTTAATGACCCGGTGACATCACGGCGTACCTGGTTAATGAACCGGTGACATCACGGCGTACCTGGTTAATGAACCGGTGACATCACGGCGTACCTGGTTAATGAACCGGTGACATCACGGCGTACCTGGTTAATGACCCGGTGACATCACGGCGTACCTGGTTAATGAACCGGTGACATCACGGCGTACCTGGTTAATGAACCGGTGACATCACGGCGTACCTGGTTAATGAACCGGTGACATCACGGTGTACCTGGTTAATGAACCGGTGACATCACGGCGTACCTGGTTAATGAACCGGTGACATCACGGCGTACCTGGTTAATGACCCGGTGACCTCACGGCGTACCTGGTTAATCAACCGGTGACATCACGGCGTACCTGGTTAATCAACCGGTGACATCACGGCGTACCTGGTTAATGAACCGGTGACATCACGGCGTACCTGGTTAATGAACCGGTGACATCACGGCGTACCTGGTTAATGAATCGGTGACATCACGGCGTACCTGGTTAATGAACCGGTGACATCACGGCGTACCTGGTTAATGAACCGGTGACATCACGGCGTACCTGGTTAATGACCCGGTGACATCACGGCGTACCTGGTTAATGAACCGGTGACATCACGGCGTACCTGGTTAATGAACCGGTGACATCACGGCGTACCTGGTTAATGAACCGGTGACATCACGGCGTACCTGGTTAATGAACCGGTGACATCACGGCGTACCTGGTTAATGAACCGGTGACATCACGGCGTACCTGGTTAATGAACCGGTGACATCACGGCGTACCTGGTTAATGAACCGGTGACATCACGGCGTACCTGGTTAATGAACCGGTGACATCACGGCGTACCTGGTTAATGACCCGGTGACATCACGGCGTACCTGGTTAATGAACCGGTGACATCACGGCGTACCTGGTTAATGAACCGGTGACATCACGGCGTACCTGGTTAATGACCCGGTGACATCACGGCGTACCTGGTTAATGAACCGGTGACATCACGGCGTACCTGGTTAATGACCCGGTGACCTCACGGTGTACCTGGTTAATGACCCGGTGACATCACAGCGTACCTGGTTAATTAATCGGTGACATCACGGTGTACCTGGTTAATGAACCGGTGACCTCACGGCGTACCTGGTTAATGACCCGGTGACATCACGGTGTACCTGGTTAATGAACCGGTGACATCACGGCGTACCTGGTTAATTAATCGGTGACATCACGGTGTACCTGGTTAATGAACCGGTGACATCACGGCGTACCTGGTTAATGACCCGGTGACCTCACGGCGTACCTGGTTAATGACCCGGTGACATCACAGCGTACCTGGTTGATGACGTAGACTCCGTAGTCCAGCTGCTGGCGCTGCAGGATGGGGTGCAGGTAGTAGAGCCAGTACTTCAGGTGTTCGTCTCTCTTGCGGAAGGGGATGATGATGGCGACCTTCTGCTGCGCCTCACAGTCTCGGGGTCTGAAGCGCCCCCCCGGCTGCAGGTTGGGGTTCTCCTTCCTGATCTGGTCCAGGTTCACCGGAGTGCTGAACTCCACCCGCAGAGGACCCACTGAGGACACAAACACCAGAACCGGTCAGCGCCAAACGGACCTCAGGAAGCTTCTGGACTACGTACCGGACTACATACTGGACTACATACCGGACTACATACCTAGTCCGGACTACATACCGGACTACGTACCGGACTACGTACCGGACTACATACCGGACTACATACCAGACTACATACTGGACTACATACCGGACTACCTAGAGTACCAAACTACATACCGGACTACATACCAGACTACGTACTGGACTACATAGAGTACCAAACTACATACCGGACTACATAGAGTACCAAACTACATACCGGACTACATACCAGACTATGTACCGGACTACATACCGGACTACATACCAGACTACATACCGGACTACATACCAGACTACGTACCGGACTACATACCGGACTACATACCAGACGACATAGAGTACCAAACTACATACCGGACTACATACCGGACTACATACCGGACTACATACCGGACTACACAGAGTACCAAACTACATACCGGACTACATACCAGACTACGTACCGGACTACATACCGGACTACATACCAGACTACATACCGGACTACATACCAGACTACGTACCGGACTACATACCGGACTACATACCAGACGACATAGAGTACCAAACTACATACCGGACTACATACCAGAATACGTACCGGACTACATACCGGACTACATAGAGTACCAAACTACATACCGGACTACATACCAGACTATGTACCGGACTACATACCGGACTACATACCAGACTACATACCGGACTACATACCAGACTACGTACCGGACTACATACCGGACTACATACCAGACGACATAGAGTACCAAACTACATACCGGACTACATACCGGAATACGTACCGGACTACATACCAGACTACATAGAGTACCAAACTACATACCGGACTACATACCAGACTACGTACCGGACTACATACCAGACTACATAGAGTACCACACTACATACCGGACTACATACCGGACTACATAGAGTACCAAACTACATACCGGACTACATACCAGACTACGTACCGGACTACATACCGGACTACATACCGGACTACATACCGGACTACATACCTAGTCCGGACTACATACCGGACTACGTACCGGACTACGTACCGGACTACATACCGGACTACATACCGGACTACACAGAGTACCAAACTACATACCGGACTACATACCAGACTACGTACCGGACTACATACCGGACTACATACCAGACTACATACCGGACTACATACCAGACTACGTACCAGACTACGTACCGGACTACATACCGGACTACATACCGGACTACACAGAGTACCAAACTACATACCGGACTACATACCAGACTACGTACCGGACTACATACCGGACTACATACCAGACTACATACCGGACTACGTACCGGACTACATACCGGACTACATAGAGTACCAAACTACATACCGGACTACATACCAGACTACGTACCGGACTACATACCGGACTACATACCAAACTACATACCGGACTACATACCAGACTACGTACCGGACTACATACCAGACTACATAGAGTACCAAACTACATACCGGACTACATACCGGACTACATAGAGTACCAAACTACATACCGGACTACATACCAGACTACGTACCGGACTACATACCGGACTACATACCAGACTACGTACCGGACTACATACCGGACTACATACCGGACTACATACCAGACTACGTACCGGACTACATACCAGACTACATAGAGTACCAAACTACATACCAGACTACATACCGGACTACATAGAGTACCAAACTACATACCGGACTACATACCAGACTACGTACCGGACTACATACCGGACTACATACCGGACTACATAGAGTACCGGACTACGTAGAGTACCAAACTACATACCAGACTACATACCGGACTACATACCAGACTACATACCGGACTACATACCAGACTACATACCGGACTACATACTGGACTACATACCGGACTACTTAGAGTACCAAACTACATACCAGACTACATACCGGACTACTTAGAGTACCAAACTACATACAGGACTACATACCGGACTACATAGAGTACCAAACTACATACCAGACTACATACCGGACTACATACCGGACTACTGCTTCTTCTTCTTCATCGTACACTGGCTAACGTTACAGCGGGCTGACACACAGCTGACAACCACTCACTTAAACTAGGGACGGATACTAAGACCTGATGGAGGGACCTGGTGGGTCCAGTTGGGTCCAGTTCTAAGAGCAGAACTGTGTGACACCAGAGGGGTCACAGCTGAGCAAACATGAGCCGTCAGACTGATGATCAACATCCTGGTCACATGTGAGCTCAGGTCGCTGAACTCCAGAGACCACATCAGACCACATCAGACCACATCTGGGGTTCTGATGGTTCTGATGGATCTTACCCAGCAGAGGAGAGGTCTCGGGACATTTCTCCAGCTTCTTCTTCTCCTCTTCTGGAGGTTCCGGCTCGTCATTCAGACTCTGCTCCGCAGGATCCCCCTTCTCGGTCTCGGCCTCCCGGGGCTCGGTTCCGGAGGGGATCTCGGTGTTTCTGAGCCGGTTCGTCTGCGTGGTAACGTTGTGGGACTGCTGGTTCTGGGCGAAGGCGAACCGGATGTCCAGAGAGCGGACGTAAAAGACGACGGTGACGGAGATGTGGAGGAAACACAGCAGAACCACCAGCTTACAGGTCCGGTGGAGGAGGGAGAAGCTGTGGGGGGAGTCCGCGGCCATCCCGAACCCACTGGTTCTGCTGGTTCTATAGTAATAAACCCACTGGTTCTACTGGGTCTGTAGTAATAAACCCACTGGTTCTGCTGGTTCTATATTAATAAACCCACTGGTTCTGCTGGTTCTATAGTAATAAACCCACTGGTTCTGCTGGTTCTATAGTAATAAACCCACTTGTTCTATAGTAATAAACCCACTGGTTCTGCTGGTTCTATAGTGATAAACCCACTGGTTCTGCTGGTTCTATAATAATAAACCCACTGGTTCTATAGTAATAAACCCACTGGTTCTATTGGTTCTATAGTAATAAACCCACTGGTTCTATATGGTTCTGCTGGCAGGAAGCAGGCGGTACCGGTACCTCTGGGTAACCGTTAGCTCTCCGGATCCATTTTCAAACTACTTCACTGGAAAGTTTTAAAGTTTTTGGACTCAGAGTTTCTGTCAAAGTAAAAACAGAAAGTTCCCGGAACCGAAGCCGAACCAGAATCCAAAGTTCCGGGAACAGTTTGAGCTCCGTCACCGCCAGCTAGCAGTTAGCAGTTAGCTTCAGTTAGCTTCAGCTAGCAGTTAGCTTCCGTTAGCTTCCGTTAGCTTCCCGTTACCTAACGGTTAACCGCCACCGGAAGTCAGCGCAGGGTCTCCGGGTCTCCGGGTCTCCGTTACCCGCTTCTTTAAAAACACGTTTAAAAACAGACGAAAAGTCGTCGGGTCAGAGAAACAGGTTAAAAGCTGCCGGATGTTCCGCTGGTTCCTCTGGAGACGGTGAGCGGTGCCGGAGAGACTCCACAGGCTGACTGCAGGTAAACTCCGCTGAGGGGAGACCAGATGATCCAGCTGACGAAACCGCCCGTTACACTTCCGCCCGACGTTTTCAAAATAAAATCTTTAACGTCAAGTTGAATTTACCGGAAGAGGAAGAGTGTCTGGTCCTTATGTGAATATGAATGTATTGATAATGTATAGAGTGTGTTATTGCACACTAACTAATGTATATAGAGGTCTTATTCTATGTTTATAGTGTATTCTAATATATTCTTTATATCGTGTAAACTATGGATATACAGTATTGTCTGTCTGTCTGTCTGTCTGTCTTCTGTCTGTTTGTCTGTCTGTCTGCCTGCCTGCCTGCCTGCCTGCCTGTCTTTCTGTCTGTCTGTCTGTCTGTCTGTCTGTCTGCCTGCCTGCCTGCCTGCCTGTCTGTCTGTCTATCTTTCTGTCTTTCTGTCTGTCTGTCTGTCTGTCTGTCTGTCTGGCTGCCTGCCTGCCTGCCTGCCTGTCTGTCTGTCTGTCTATCTTTCTGTCTGTCTGTCTGTCTGTCTGTCTTCTGTCTGTCTGTCTGTCTGTCTGTCTGTCTAGTTTAAAACAAACAAACACAACTCTGACATTAAGACGTTTATTATCTTCTTTGTTCAGCAGCAAAGCAGCGAAGCAGGAAGAGTTCACACTGTTTAACAGACGGGCTTCACTAGATATAACTTTGCAGTTTTGGTGCTTCCGTGTAGTTTGTGTTGGAGTCTGAGTCTGAACAGCGTAGCCACATGGGAGCGCTCATGAGACACCGACCCGGTATGATTTATACGTGTAAGAAGTTACAAACAGTCCCTTTAATGTTCCTCACTCAGTCCTGTTCTTCCCCTGCCACACTTCAAGTATTACGCTTTTATTTTGAAGGCAGACGCACCACACTTTCGGGGGGTTCCGGACAGGTTGAGTGGCTCGAGGAAGGGGGCGTGGCTGCCTCACGTGTCAATCTGTGACGACACACACCACAAGTTTCTGTATCATTGAAAAATGTTTGTAAATAATATTTATTAAATATTGATTAATAAAAGTGGAAGACCTAACAAAGTCCTAACAAAGAGACAGACAGACAGAAATGCTGTGCGTCTACAGGTCCTAACAAAGAGAAGACAGACAGAACTGCTGTACGTCTACAGGTCCTAACAAAGAGAAGACAGACAGAACTGCTGTGCGTCTACAGGTCCTAACAAAGAGACAGACAGACAGAATTGCTGTGCGTCTACAGGTCCTAACAAAGAGACAGACAGACAGAACTGCTGTGCGTCTACAGGTCCTAACAAAGAGACACACAGACAGAACTGCTGTACGTCTACAGGTCCTAACAAAGAGAAGACAGACAGAACTGCTGTGCGTCTACAGGTCCTAACAAAGAGACAGACAGACAGAATTGCTGTGCGTCTACAGGTCCTAACAAAGAGACAGACAGACAGAACTGCTGTGCGTCTACAGGTCCTAACAAAGAGACACACAGACAGAACTGCTGTGCGTCTACAGGTCCTAACAAAGAGACAGACAGACAGAACTGCTGTACGTCTACAGGTCCTAACAAAGAGAAGACAGATAGACAGAACTGCTGTACGTCTACAGGTCCTAACAAAGAGACAGACAGATAGACAGAACTGCTGTACGTCTACAGGTCCTAACAAAGAGACAGACAGACAGAACTGCTGTACGTCTACAGGTTCTAACAAAGAGACAGACAGACAGAACTGCTGTACGTCTACAGGTCCTAACAAAGAGAAGACAGACAGAACTGCTGTACGTCTACAGGTTCTAACAAAGAGACAGACAGACAGAACTGCTGTACGTCTACAGGTCCTAACAAAGAGAAGACAGACAGAACTGCTGTACGTCTACAGGTCCTAACAAAGAGACAGACAGACAGAACTGCTGTACGTCTACAGGTCCTAACAAAGAGAAGACAGACAGACAGAACTACTGTACGTCTACAGGTCCTAACAAAGAGACAGACAGACAGACAGAACTGCTGTACGTCTACAGGTCCTAACAAAGAGAAGACAGACAGAACTGCTGTACGTCTACAGGTTCTAACAAAGAGACAGACAGACAGAACTGCTGTACATCTACAGGTCCTAACAAAGAGAAGACAGATAGACAGAACTGCTGTGCGTCTACAGGTCCTAACAAAGAGACAGACAGACAGAACTGCTGTGCGTCTACAGGTCCTAACAAAGAGACAGATAGACAGAACTGCTGTGCGTCTACAGGTCCTAACAAAGAGACAGACAGACAGAACTGCTGTACGTCTACAGTTCCTAACAAAGAGACACACAGACAGAACTGCTGTACGTCTACAGGTCCTGACAAAGAGACACACAGACAGAACTGCTGTACGTCTACAGGTCCTAACAAAGAGACAGACAGACAGACAGAACTAATGTACGTCTACAGGTCCTGACAAAGAGACACACAGACAGAACTGCTGTACGTCTACAGGTCCTAACAAAGAGAAGACAGACAGACAGAACTGCTGTACGCCTACAGGTCCTAACAAAGAGACACACAGACAGAACTGCTGTGCGTCTACAGGTCCTAACAAAGAGAAGACAGACAGAACTGCTGTACGTCTACAGGTCCTAACAAAGAGAAGACAGACAGAACTGCTGTACGTCTACAGGTTCTAACAAAGAGACAGACAGACAGAACTGCTGTACATCTACAGGTCCTAACAAAGAGAAGACAGATAGACAGAACTGCTGTGCGTCTACAGGTCCTAACAAAGAGACAGACAGACAGAACTGCTGTGCGTCTACAGGTCCTAACAAAGAGACAGATAGACAGAACTGCTGTGCGTCTACAGGTCCTAACAAAGAGACAGACAGACAGAACTGCTGTACGTCTACAGTTCCTAACAAAGAGACACACAGACAGAACTGCTGTACGTCTACAGGTCCTGACAAAGAGACACACAGACAGAACTGCTGTACGTCTACAGGTCCTAACAAAGAGACAGACAGACAGACAGAACTAATGTACGTCTACAGGTCCTGACAAAGAGACACACAGACAGAACTGCTGTACGTCTACAGGTCCTAACAAAGAGACAGACAGACAGAACTGCTGTACGTCTACAGGTCCTAACAAAGAGAAGACAGACAGAACTGCTGTACGTCTACAGGTCCTAACAAAGAGAAGACAGACAGACAGAACCGCTGTACGTCTACAGGTCCTAACAAAGAGAAGACACACAGACAGAACCGCTGTACGTCTACAGGTCCTAACAAAGAGACACACAGACAGAACTGCTGTGCGTCTACAGGTCCTAACAAAGAGACACACAGACAGAACTGCTGTGCGTCTACAGGTCCTAACAAAGAGACAGACAGACAGAACTGCTGTACGTCTACAGGTCCTAACAAAGAGACACACAGACAGAACTGCTGTACGTCTACAGGTCCTAACAAAGAGACACACAGACAGAACTGCTGTGCGTCTACAGGTCCTAACAAAGAGACACACACAGACAGAACAGACATGAGGACAGGGAGGACTCAGCCTTTAGTACACGGGGACGCCAGCTTTAGTTGTTTATTTTAATCAAGATTTATTGGTCCATAAGTGACAAACTAATGTTTAAAATGTTTGATTTCCATCTACTGTAACGGTTCACATGAGGAGAGAATTCAACATCCCCCCCCTCCACATCTACCATGACCTCAACATTAAGACATTTATTTTCATTAACATTGGATCCTTATTTAGCTGTGTACAGTTCTGTTTACACTGACACGTTCTGATGCTCTGTGAGCTCAGTGTTTAGTAATTCATAAATGTGTGTGGATGGTTTGTGGAGGACAGTCTGAAGATGCAGCGTATAATAAACGAGACGAGAGGTTTAATAATAAAAACAGAGTGATGACGTCATCATTCCTGCCAGGTGAAGCATCTGAACATGTTGGTGGAAGTTTGAAAGTTGGAGCTCGTACAGATGATTTTTTCTGAATATTCAAAGTTTTGAACTTTAGCCGTTTGCTGTAGCACCACCTGGAGACGCACCGATCCGACTTATTCAGTCCTGATACCGATACCGATACCGATACCGATACCTGGGCTTTAGGTATCGGCTGATACCGAGTACTGATCCGATACCAATGTTTCATTAATCAGCTGTAGCCTCACTGTGTGATTCTGTTATGTGTCAGGAAACATCAGGCTGGACTTAAACATCTCTTTACTAACTTTGTAAAACAAAATGTAACAAATAAATATATAAATATAAATTTAATTCATTGTTATTTATTATTAAAATAATAAATCGTTCACCAGCAACTTGGTAAAAAATCTTTTTAATCTCCTCCCCCTCCCCTCCTCCTCCTCCTCCTCCCCCTCCCCCTCCTCCTCCTCCTCCTCCCCCTCCCCCTCCCCCTCCTCCTCCCTCCTCCTCCTCCTCCTCCCCCTCCCCCTCCCCCTCCTCCTCCCTCCTCCTCCTCCTCCTCCTCCTCCTCCTGCTCCTCTTCCTCTCCTTCTCCTCCTTCTCCTCCTCCTCCTCCACCTCTCTCCTCCTCTCTCTTCCTCCTCCTCCTCCTCTCTCCTCCTCCTCCTCTCTCTCCTCCTCCTCCTCCTCCTCCCTCCCCCTCCTCCTCCTCCTCCTCCTCCTCCCCTCCCCTCCCTCCTCTCCCTCTCCTCCTCCTCCTCCTCCTCCTCCTGCTCCTCTTCCTCTCCTTCTCCTCCTTCTCCTCCTCCTCCTCCACCTCTCTCCTTCTCCTCCTCCTCCTGCTCCTCTCCTGCTCCTCTTCCTCTCCTCCTCTCTCCTCTCCTCCTCCTCCTCCTCTCTCCTCCTCCTCCTCCTCTCTCCTCCTCCTCCTCCTCCTCCTCCTCCTCCTCCTCCTCCTCCTCCCCCTCCTCCTCCTCCTCCTCCTCCCTCTCCCTCTCCTCCTCCTCCTCCTGCTCCCTCTCCTCCTCCTCCTCCTCCTCCTCCTGCTCCTCTTCCTCTCCTTCTCCTCCTTCTCCTCCTCCTCCTCCACCTCTCTCCTTCTCCTCCTTCTCCTCCTCCTCCTCCACCTCTCTCCTTCTCCTCCTCCTCCTGCTCCTCCCCCTCCCTCTCCCCCTCCTCCTCCTCCTCCTCTCTCCTCCTCCTCCTCCTCCTCCTCCTCCCCCTCCCCCTCCTCCTCCTCCTCCTCCCCCTCCTCCTCCTCCTCCTCCTCTCCGGCCCGCCGGCGGGGCGACGTGATGACGTCAGTCGCCGTGCGTCAGTGTGCAGGAATGTGCGGAAACTTCTTTCTCCACTTTTCTTTCTGCGCTGTTGGTCGGGAGAGAAACTCTTTTAAAGCGGGAAGAAGTTCGGTGAAGAGGAGCTGAGAGCCCCGGAGGGACCGGGAGAGAGACGGTGAGTTCCCCCCGCTGTTAGCAGCCTGTTCCCGGGTACAGAGAGCCGCTGCGGGCCGCTGAGAGGCGGAGCGGAGCGGCTGGAGAGTTGGTGGCAGTTTGTAGTAAAATGGAGTCGGTGAAGAAGGAAGGAGGCGCTGTCCGGGAGCTGATCAGCACCAAGGCTAACACCGAGCCGGGCCGAGCCGTGCTGCTCTCTGCTGTTACTCTAACCTTTACTACACTACTACTCTCTACTCTAACCTTTACTATACTACAGGGAAACTACTGCTTTAACACTTTAAACTAACTTTAAACAGCCTGTAAAGCTAAATGTTTCTCTGTTTAACTCTGTTAAAGTTCTGCTTCCGGTAGCTGAGTTTAGAGTGAATCACAACCTCCTCCTTCCTCTGCTGCTATACAGCTATACACACTTATATACACTTATATAGAGTTATATACACTTATATACACTTATATACACTTATATAGAGTTATACAGAGTTAGATCTATATAACTAAAGGTATCTGAGTGGAGTTGAACTCGTATCTCAGCAGGTAAAGGAGAGTTTAGTAGTTTTAATCCTCTCTAACACGTGTTGTTAATCACACTTTCACTGTTTAATCTTTAACAGACTTTAGATGTGATGAAACAGTTTAAACAGAGACTCGTTAGTTCCTGTTAAAGCTGATTAAAGAAGCTGTAAAGTCTCTTCTCTTCTCACCAGTTTAACTGTGTTTAACACAGACTCAGATCTCTGTTTGTTATCCGGAGAGTTTCAGCTTTTCATCTCTTTCTGTGTTAAACTGATCTGTTTCTATCTTGTTCCTCTTGGTAATTATGTTAATGTGTTTAAACTGTTAAGCTCCAGCTGAGTGTGACTCTGTAACAGTCTGCGGGGCGTTTAGATAAAGTTAGTTAAACTTGGTTAAAGTTAGATAAAGTTAGTTAAACTTAGTTAAAGTCAGTTAAAGTGAGTTAAAGTCAGTTAAAGTTATTTAAAGTCAGTTAAAGTTAGTTAAAGTCGGTTAAAGTTGGTTAAAGTTGTTTAAAGTTGTTGTTTTCCGGCGGACCTCCTCTCTCTCTCTCTCTCTCTCTCTCTCTCTGTGTTCCTCTATGTCTCTCTCTCTCTCTCTCTCTCTCTCTCTCTCTGTGTGGGTGTCTCTCTCTCTCTCTCTCTCTCTCTCTGTGTGGGTGTCTCTCTCTCTCTCGGCGCTGTCGACTGATCCCTGGTGCTGTTTTCAAAATGGCCGACACACACATTCTCACTGCACTCTGAGAGCAAATATATATATACTCTGTGTTGTACTCAAGTACTATTTAGAGGTACTTCTACATCATTTCCATGCTCTGCTCCCTATACTTCTACTCCACTACATCTCAGAGTAACTATTGTACTTTAACTGCTTTAGTTACTAAATATAATCAACTAATACATTTAATAAATAATCTATAATAATACATCTATTATTATAGATTAAACTACCAGCAGTATATAATAATAATAAATGATAATGTATTATTATAGATTAAACTACCAGCAGTATATAATAATAATAAATGATAATGTATTATTATAGATTAAACTACCAGCAGTATATAATAATAATAAATGATGATGTATTATTATAGATTAAACTACCAGCAGTATATAATAATAAATGATGTATTATTATAGATTAAACTACCAGCAATATATAATAATAATAAATGATAATGTATTATGTAAGGGATAATGTACAGCTAGCGGGTCATTATTTCACAACAATGACCCGCTAGCTGTACATTATCCTGATTATTACACGGCTACTTACTGAAGAAATCTATATTTAGACGCAAAAACGGTCCGCCAGAGTCCGACATCAGAGCTGCGCCCATAGCAACGGTCTGTTCTACATAGCAACGGTCTGTTCTACATAGCAACGGTCTGTTCTACATAGCAACGGTCTGTTCTACATAGCAACGGTCTGTTCTACATAGCAACGGTCTGTTCTACATAGCAACGGTCTGTTCTACATAGCAACGGTCTGTTCTACATAGCAACGGTCTGTTATACATAGCAACGGTCTGTTCTAC
The DNA here is from genome assembly GCA_916701645.2 of Sebastolobus alascanus. Lineage (NCBI taxonomy): Eukaryota > Metazoa > Chordata > Actinopteri > Perciformes > Sebastidae > Sebastolobus > Sebastolobus alascanus. Next base: position 255,982 of record CAKAOJ020000309.1, read on the forward strand.
AGAAATAACAGACCGCAGAACGCCGTAATTGACCAATCAGAATCGAGTATTCAACACAGCCGTGTAATATTATAGATTAAACTAGCAGCAGTATATAATAATAATAAATGATGATGTATTATTATAGATTAAACTACCAGCAGTATATAATAATAATAATATATGCTGTTTTATTATTGTAGATAAAGTCATTAAAAGTACTCCGTTCCTCACCCGTCCTCTCCGTCCTCTCCGTACTCACCCGTCCTCTCCGTCCTCTCCGTACTCACCCGTCCTCTCCGTACTCACCCGTCCTCTCCGTCCTCTCCGTACTCACCCGTCCTCTCCGTCCTCTCCGTACTCACCCGTCCTCTCCGTACTCACCCGTCCTCTCCGTACTCACCCGTCCTCTCCGTACTCACCCGTCCTCTCCGTACTCACCCGTCCTCTCCGTCCTCTCCGTACTCACCCGTCCTCACCCGTCCTCTCCGTACTCACCCGTCCTCTCCGTCCTCTCCGTACTCACCCGTCCTCTCCGTACTCACCCGTCCTCTCCGTACTCACCCGTCCTCACCCGTCCTCTCCGTACTCACCCGTCCTCTCCGTCCTCACCCGTCCTCACCCGTCCTCTCCGTACTCACCCGTCCTCTCCGTACTCACCCGTCCTCTCCGTACTCACCCGTCCTCTCCGTACTCACCCGTCCTCTCCGTCCTCTCCGTACTCACCCGTCCTCACCCGTCCTCTCCGTACTCACCCGTCCTCTCCGTACTCTCCGTACTCACCCGTCCTCTCCGTCCTCTCCGTACTCACCCGTCCTCTCCGTACTCACCCGTCCTCTCCGTACTCACCCGTCCTCTCCGTCCTCTCCGTACTCACCCGTCCTCTCCGTACTCACCCGTCCTCTCCGTCCTCTCCGTACTCACCCGTCCTCTCCGTACTCACCCGTCCTCTCCGTCCTCTCCGTACTCACCCGTCCTCTCCGTACTCACCCGTCCTCTCCGTACTCACCCGTCCTCTCCGTACTCACCCGTCCTCTCCGTCCTCTCCGTACTCACCCGTCCTCTCCGTCCTCTCCGTACTCACCCGTCCTCTCCGTCCTCTCCGTACTCACCCGTCCTCTCCGTACTCACCCGTCCTCTCCGTCCTCTCCGTACTCACCCGTCCTCTCCGTACTCACCCGTACTCTCCGTACTCACCCGTCCTCTCCGTCCTCTCCGTACTCACCCGTCCTCTCCGTACTCACCCGTACTCTCCGTACTCACCCGTCCTCTCCGTCCTCTCCGTACTCACCCGTCCTCTCCGTACTCTCCGTACTCACCCGTCCTCTCCGTACTCTCCGTACTCACCCGTCCTCTCCGTCCTCTCCGTACTCACCCGTCCTCTCCGTCCTCTCCGTACTCACCCGTCCTCTCCGTCCTCTCCGTACTCACCCGTCCTCTCCGTCCTCTCCGTACTCACCCGTCCTCTCCGTCCTCTCCGTACTCACCCGTCCTCTCCGTCCTCTCCGTACTCACCCGTCCTCTCCGTCCTCTCCGTACTCACCCGTCCCCTCCGTCCTCTCCGTACTCACCCGTCCTCTCCGTACTCACCGTACTCACCCGTCCTCTCCGTCCTCTCCGTACTCACCCGTCCTCTCCGTACTCTCCGTACTCACCCGTCCTCTCCGTACTCTCCGTACTCACCCGTCCTCTCCGTCCTCTCCTCCACGCAGGTGAAGAAGTCAACATGGCCGCTCAGACGGTGTTCTCGGTGGAGATGTTTCCCGTCGGTGTTTCTCTGATGGAGGACGCTCAGAACGACCTTCCCAGGAACACGCTGCCCGCTCCTCAGCTGGTGATGCTGGCCAATGTGGCGGCGGTGACGGCGGCGGAGGGCAGCGGCGGTGACGGCAGCGCGGCGGACGAGAAGGAGATGATGGAGCTGAAGACGGTGGGATGCAGCTACTCCGACAGCGAGGAGGAGAGCATCATCAGGTCGGTGGTTAGTCCTCTCCCCGCCGTCATGACGACAGCGTTACTGTGTGTTAACTCACCTGTGTGTGTGTGTGTGTGTGTGTGTGTGTGTGTGTGTGTGTGTGCGTCACCAGGTACAGCTACGACAGCCAGAACTACCGAGAGGTTTGCATCGTGGAGTACCCGGAGTCTCCGAGCCCGAACATCGTCACCGTGGTCGTAGGAAACGACCCGGAGGAAGAAGACGGGGACAAAGCTGAAGACCTGTCCCGTCGTACTCGTCCCCCCCGCCCCCCCGCCGCCACTAAAACACCTGAGCAGGTGGAACGTCCACGAGCTCCCGCCGCTGCCACGGAGAGCACGAAGAAGAAGAAGCCCTTCCACTGCAAGCCGTGTCACTTCCAGGCTCAGAACGAGCGGGAGTTCGTGGAACACCTCGGCTCGCACGGCGTCAGCAAGATGATGGTGGTGAACCGGGTCGAGGGCCGGAGCAGGACCAGAACCAAGGGCGCAGAAACACCCGAGTCCCAGGCGGCGTCGGGCGGGGAGGCGGAGAGCGGCGAGGAGGCCGCGGGGACGGCAGCTGACGTCAAAGGGCTGATCAGGTGTGAACGGTGCGGCTACAACACCAACAGATACGACCATTACATCGCTCACCTGAAGCACCACAGCAAGGAGGGAGAGGACCACAGGTAAGAGAGCTCACCTGCAGCTAGTGATCGCTCAGCTGATCGGCTGGTATCTGTAATCAATGCTGTGTGTGTGTGTGTGTGTGTGCAGGGTGTTTAAGTGCACGTTGTGTCCGTACACCACCGTCAGTCAGTACCACTGGAGGAAACACCTGAGGAACCATTTCCCCAGCAAGCTGCACACCTGCAGCCAGTGCTCATACTTCTCCGACCGCAAGAGCAACTACATCCAACACATCAGGACGCACACAGGTAGGTCACACCTGAGGCCCGATCACACCTGAGGCCCCGATCACACCTCAGGCCCCGATCACACCTGAGGCCCCGATCACACCTGAGGCCCGATCACACCTGAGTGAGGCCCCGATCACACCTGAGTGAGGCCCCGATCACACCTGAGGCCCCGATCACACCTGAGTGAGGCCCCGATCACACCTGAGTGAGGCCCCGATCACACCTGAGTGAGGCCCCGATCACACCTGAGTGAGGCCCCGATCACACCTGAGTGAGGCCCCGATCACACCTGAGGCCCCGATCACACATGAGGCCCCGATCACACCTGAGTGAGGCCCCGATCACACCTGAGTGAGGCCCCGATCACACCTGAGGCCCCGATCACACCTGAGTGAGGCCCCGATCACACCTGAGGCCCCGATCACACCTGAGGCCCCGATCACACCTGAGTGAGGCCCCGATCACACCTGAGGCCCCGATCACACCTGAGTGAGGCCCCGATCACACCTGAGTGAGGCCCCGATCACACCTGGGGCCCCGATCACACCTGAGGCCCCGATCACACCTAAGTGAGGCCCCGATCACACCTGAGTGAGGCCCCGATCACACCTGAGTGAGGCCCCGATCACACCTGAGTGAGGCCCCGATCACACCTGAGTGAGGCCCCGATCACACAGAGACACGTCGCTACTAGGGATGTGGCAGTGAGGAAATGTTCCCACTGGTTTATAAACTCATCACAACACCGGTGTTACCGATTACACCGAACACTGTGTAGCGCGCCTCTGATCTTTCCCGTCGGTGAGTCTGACCTCTCCGGTCCAGCGTTCACTGGGCGGCTGCAGGTCGGGCCAACTGTGACATTGACGAGCGGTGCGACTACGTGCTGGTGCTGAAAAGCTGTGAATATTTTAACTTTTATGTGCGTCAAAAAAACGCTAGAAAATCACACGGCGCAAGAAAAGGGCAGACGCCAAGACGCCGAGCGCGTTGCTTAGCAACACAATGGACTCGTTTCTAGTGATGCGTCTCCGTGTGATCAGGGTCTCTGTCTCTGCTACTTCCTGTTGTTGCAGTGACCAACCTGACGGGGTTAAAGGTCAGGATCCAGACCAACGTGTGATGGACGTGTTGTGTTTTCTGTGTTTACAGGTGTTCGACCTTTCCAGTGTCCGTACTGCGACTACTCCAGTTCTCAGAAGACCCACCTGACCCGACACATGAGGACTCACTCAGGTGAGTCGTTCACACCGAACCCTGTAACATACGTCTCAATTCACACCGAACCCTGTAACATACGTCTCAATTCACACCGAACCCTGTAACATACGTCTCAATTCACACCCAACCCTGTAACATACGTCTCAACTCACACCGAACCCTGTAACATACGTCTCAATTCACACTGAACCCTGTAACATACGTCTCAATTCACACTGAAACCTGTAGCATACGTCTCAATTCACACCCAACCCTGTAACACACGTCTCAATTCACACCGAACCCTGTAACATACGTCTCAATTCACACTGAACCCTGTATCATACGTCTCAATTCACACAGAACCCTGTAGCATACGTCTCAATTCACACCCAACCCTGTAACATACGTCTCAATTCACACCGAACCCTGTAACATACGTCTCAATTCACACCCAACCCTGTAACATACGTCTCAATTCACACCCAACCCTGTAACATACGTCTCAACTCACACCGAACCCTGTAACATACGTCTCAATTCACACTGAACCCTGTAACATACGTCTCAATTCACACTGAAACCTGTAGCATACGTCTCAATTCACACCCAACCCTGTAACACACGTCTCAATTCACACCGAACCCTGTAACACACGTCTCAATTCACACCGAACCCTGTAACATACGTCTCAATTCACACCGAACCCTGTAACACACGTCTCAATTCACACCCAACCCTGTAACACACGTCTCAATTCACACCGAACCCTGTAACACACGTCTCAATTCACACCGAACCCTGTAACATACGTCTCAATTCACACCCAACCCTGTAACACACGTCTCAATTCACACCGAACCCTGTAACACACGTCTCAATTCACACCGAACCCTGTAACATACGTCTCAATTCACACCGAACCCTGTAACATACGTCTCAATTCACACCCAACCCTATAACACACGTCTCAATTCACACCGAACCCTGTAACATACGTCTCAATTCACACCCAACCCTGTAACATACGTCTCAATTCACACCCAACCCTGTAACACACGTCTCAATTCACACTGAACCCTGTAACGTACGTCTCAATTCACACTGAACCCTGTAACATACGTCTCAATTCACACAGAACCCTGTAACATACGTCTCAATTCACACCGAACCCTGTAACATACGTCTCAATTCACACAGAACCCTGTAGCATACGTCTCAATTCACACAGAACCCTGTAACATACGTCTCAATTCACACCGAACCCTGTAACATACGTCTCAATTCACACCGAACCCTGTAACATACGTCTCAATTCACACAGAACCCTGTAACATACGTCTCAATTCACACCGAACCCTGTAACATCCGTCTCAATTCACACCGAACCCTGTAACATACGTCTCAATTCACACTGAACCCTGTAACATACGTCTCGATTCACACCGAACCCTGTAACATACGTCTCAATTCACACCCAACCCTGTAACATACGTCTCAATTCACACAGAACCCTGTAACATCCGTCTCGATTCACACCGAACCCTGTAACATACGTCTCAATTCACACTGAACCCTGTAACATACGTCTCAATTCACACCGAACCCTGTAACATACGTCTCAATTCACACCCAACCCTGTAACATCCGTCTCAATTCACACCGAACCCTGTAACATACGTCTCAATTCACACCGAACCCTGTAACATACGTCTCGATTCACACCGAACCCTGTAACATACGTCTCAATTCACACCGAACCCTGTAACATACGTCTCGATTCACACCGAACCCTGTAACATACGTCTCAATTCACACCCAACCCTGTAACATACGTCTCAATAGTAGTAGTAGTAGTATTAGTAGTAGTAGTATTAGTAGAGGTGATTGTTGAGGTTTTATTCTTCTCGTCTCTCACTGTAACATGTTTGTGTTTGTTGTTCTCACTGAAGCAGTCGATGTTGGATTAACATGGTAAAGTGATTTCAGTAGAAGTACTTCCTGTGTTGTCACTTCCTGTGTTGTGTTGTGTTGTGTTGTGTTGTGTTGTGTTGTGTTGTGTTGTGTTGTGTTGTGTTGTGTACCTGTCTGAAGTGTTGACCCTAAAGCAGATCAGTCTGGAAACCCACCTGTTTCAGGTTGATGTGTTCTGGTGGACTTGAAGCTTCCTGCATGAGCACCTGCTGCATGAAGCCCTCTGGTGTCTCACCTGTCCTCTGTCCCATTGTCCTCATTCTGACCTTCCTGTGTGCAGGCGAGCGTCCTTTCAAGTGTGAGAGCTGTAACTACCTGGCAGCCAACCAGCACGAGGTGACCCGCCACGCCCGGCAGGTCCACAACGGGCCCAAACCTCTTTCCTGCCCGTACTGCGAGTACAAGACCGCCGACCGCAGCAACTTCAAGAAGCACGTGGAACTCCACCTGAACCCTCGCCAGTTCCTCTGCCCTCTCTGCAAGTACGCCGCCTCCAAGAAATGCAACCTGCAGTACCACATCAAGTCCAGGCACTCGGGCTGCGACGTCGACCTGGACATCTCCAAGGTCAAACTGCGCGTCAAGAAACCCGGTCCTGACGGCGCCGAGGAAAGCTCTGACTCCAGAGCGAGCAAGTTTGACAATTCATCCAGCGTGGAAGAGGACTTTGAGATGGACGAGGACGAGAGCGCCGACCCGAGCCCCATCAATCTGTCCATCAAAAAGAGCGGCCGGCCCGGCGTCGCCCAACCGGTGCAGAACGAAGCAGCCGACAAGGTTCTGAAGAAGTCCAACGTCTCTGCTGAGAAAGAGAAACCACAGAAAGGGAAGGAGAAGGTGGAACCGGAGAAAAAGATCACAACAAGGCAAAAGAAGACCGAGAAGATCAACGAGCATCTTCTAGAGACGGAGACAATAACTGCTGCTATAAATACAGACAAGATGAAGAGACGAGTCAAGAAGACGACGGTCCAGAACCAACCAGACAAAGACCAAACGGAGACGGACAAATCTGACCCACACAGATCGGAGGAGGAACGAGTCGTCAGGCTGAAAGAAGAAAAGTTGAGGCCTGAGAAGGAGAAAGTCCATCAGAAGAACGATAGCAGTGGAAAAGAGAACAAAAGCCTCAACAAGCCAAGAAAGTCTGGATCAAAGAAGTCAGAGAAAATACCAGAACAAGTCGAAGCAGCTCAGCAGAAACCCGACAGTTCTGAGAAAGTTCAGAAGGAAAAGGTGGTCAAGGAAAAGGCTGCGAAGAGGAAAGCAGTGGAGGCTCTGGATCTGTCCAAGAAGTCCTCGTCCGAGACTCCATCCAAGACCAGACGGCTGAAAGCCGGCGCTGCTTCAGAAGACACTAAGAAGATCAACGATGCCACTCCGACACCACACAGGTCCAACGGGCCGACCCCGGGGAAGCAGAAGAAGACCAGGAACACTAGCAAGAAAGCCCCAGAAGTTAAAGACCAGAAGACTTCAGTCAACGGTCCATCAACAGACGCTCAGCTGGACAAACCAAAACCAACCAAGACTGAGCACCGCCCGGCAGGAACCGGCCCCCCCCCGGCAGGAACCGGCCCCCCCCCGGCAGGAACCGGCCCCCCCCCACGGCCACAGAAGACTCTGAGCAGAACCTCAGAGAAGATGGAGGTTTCCCCCACCTGCAGCTCAGGTGAGGACGCACCTTCTACCGCCGGAGACCGCCGCGCTCCGACGTCTGTTAAACCTACGTCACCGCCGGTTTCACCTTCGACGTTTGTTAAACCTACGTCACCGCCGGTTTCACCATCAACGTTTGTTAAACCTACGTCACCGCCGGTTTCACCCACCTGCAGCTCAGGTGAGGACGCACCTTCTACCGCCGGAGACCGGCGTGCTCCGACGTTTGTTAAACCTACGTCAGCGCCTTCTCTGGTGCTTCCAGGCCAGCGAAGCAAACCGGCGGATACGGAGGATGACGAGGGAATCCACAGCAGCCACGAAGGGGGAAGTGACATCAGCGACAGCGCCTCTGAGGGCAGCGACGACTCCGGCCTCAACAGCGCCGGCGCCGGGTCGGGTAAGATGGCCAACGACCCTGAAACGCCGACCGACGAGATCCCGACGCCGACGGAGCTCAAGAGTCACTTGTGCATCTTCTGCGACCGCACGTTCCCTTTGGAGGTGGAGTACCGACGCCACCTGAACCGCCATCTCGTCAACGTCTACTACATGGACGAGACCGCCAAAGTACAGAAATGAGGATCTGTATCCATGGCAACACATTCTGCGTGGCCATCTTGTTCTCAGCTGTTCTCCTTCAAACAGAAACTCTAAAAGCAAACTGAGCAGTTGGTTTATCGCAGTTAGCTGGACGTTATCAAAGGTCTCTTCTTCTGTGGTTATAACATCAACACAGGTGTGTGTAGATATATATATATATATATACAGTATATATACTGTGTATATATATATATATATATATATATATATACTGTGTACTGTATATATAAACTCACTGTGTGTCTCATAATAAGGAGTCCGAGCACCAGTTCTTTGTTAAATATGTTAAACTCACTTCTGTTCTTTCAAAGTTGGAGCCAAAACGTGGAGTTTGACATTTGACCTTTGACCTCACCAACAGATTCTCCACGTTTAGGTGTGACATCATCAGATCATGATCATCACTGTTGTTATATATATATATATATAATATTCAGTCTGGAGGTGAAGTTTGTCCAAATATTAGTTTCTATGGTAAAAAGCAGATTTTTCCATTCTTAAGAACATTCAGTGCCTTCGACAATCAATCAACTCACTTTGTTTTTCTGATGGTTTTATAGAAACTTTTCTTTTGTTGACTCCTTTGAGTTCTGATTGGTTGAACAAGATCACCTGACTATTATTAAAGCATCAGTTATTAGATCTGAATGATGAAGCCAGAGGAGAATAAAGAGCTCGTTTATCATCTGGAGTGTAAAGAAAAAGAAACTTGTAAATAATTCAGTGCAATATTTAATATTCCTTTAGAGGAGAAGCCAAAGTGAACGTGGAGCTCTGGTGTTTTCTGATCATCTTTATTGATCTCTGATCAGTTTCTACAGACAGAAAACAGTTTGAAAGATGAAAATAAAAATAGAATAAGTCGTATTGAGTTTGACACAATGAGAGTTGTTAAATCCAAAATATGAATTTTTATTTCCATCCCCTGTTTTCTATATTATTAGTTGTACTGTATATTAATGTATCTGTAATAATTAAACATTAGGGAAACATTACATGGTGTCATTTAGCTTCCTGTGAACCAGATCTATCGATTACTGATTAATCATGTCTAACGTCTCAAAGATATTCAGGTCACTGATAATCCAACTAGTTGTTTCAGCTCTTTATTTTACTAATGATGATCATATTTCCATAAACCCCAGTAAATATTACAGTTTAATGCAGTCAGCTGTGGTTCAGGAGTTAAATACCAGGATGGAACTGAACCCATGGAAACAGATTGAAACTGTAAAGTTACTATAACACTCTAATTATTATTATTATTATTAATAATAATAATAATAATAATAATAATAATAATAATAATAATAGTAATAATAGTAATAATAATAATAAGGTTTCATTCAACTTCAATTTAATCTGCAGATTTTATTCAGCTTTTTTTAATAAAGATTTTCAAAGTCATTTCTTTGTTTCTGAGTCGTTCATAATAAACGTAGAACTCATTTAAAAACACCAGAACATACAAAAACATGTAGAAACTAAAGTTATTACATTTTATCAGCCGGTTCTCCGTCTAAACGGGAATAATCATCTTCCACTGCAGGAACCTGGTTCTACGTAGAACCTGAACCTGGTTCTACGTAGAACCTGAACCTGGTTCTACGTAGAACCTGAACGCTTAAGAACCCTGGGAGTCTTTGGTTTGACCTTTTACAACGGATGCATCTAACATTACGGTATGTAACGGTAGATCGTTAAGTTACACTATGTAACGGTAGACTAACGTTACGTTATGTAACGGTAGATCGTTACGGTATGTAACGGTAGACTAACATTACGTTATGTAACGGTAGACTAACGTTACGTTATGTAACGGTAGATCGTTACGTTATGTAACGGTAGACTAACATTACGTTATGTAACGGTAGACTAACGTTATGTTATCTAACGGTAGACTAACGTTACGTTATCTAACGGTAGATCGTTACTTTATCTAACGGTAGACTAACGTTACGTTATGTAACGGTAGATTGTTACGGTATGTAACGGTAGACTAACATTACGGTATGTAACGGTAGATCGTTAAGTTACACTATATAACGTAGACTAACGTTACGTTATGTAATGATAGACTAACGTTACGTTATATAATGAAAGACTAACGTTACATTATATAATGAAAGACTAATGTTACGTTATATAATGTAACGTTAGTCTATCATTACATGACGTAGACTAACGCTACGTTATGTAATGATAGACTAACGTTATATAGCGGTAGAGCGTTACGTTACATGATGTAACAGTCTGTGTATCCTGCTCTGTGTCGGTGGAAGTGTCTGCCCCCCCCCTCCGTTAACAGGTAACCATGACAACACAGTGATGTAAGGTCTTGTTGTCAGAGTGGAGTGATGCCGACAGAGTAAAGGGATTAGACTGCAGTGGATTGTGAACGGCTATGAACCAATCAGATTGCTTGATCTGAGCCACCTGTTTATGATGTCATGTGACATTCTGTCAGTTATGATTGGTGACCGTGGAAACGCAGACAGGTACAGTCACATGATCTCAGGTGTTCATCCAGGTCACGACCGTCCGTTCAGACTACCTGTTCCTCAGGAGGAACCGTCACCATGGAAACCAGCTCCTCCTACCTGTAGCTCCGGGTTCACTTCTTCTTCTTCTTCTTCTTCTTCACCTGCAGCCGCTCGGCGCCGCGGGCCGACAGTCCTCCGTCCAGCAGCCCAGGAGGCTTCTGGGGTTTGTAGGCGGCCGACTTTCTGATGCGTTCTCCTTTCAGAGACACGACGTGAGGAAGAAGAGGCGGCGTCCTCACACCGAAACCTGCCGCCGCCGGGCCGTGAACCCTCAACAACACCTGGTCACCGGCTGCTGCCGTCACCGCCACCCAACCTGAGGGGGGAGAGAGAGAGGGGGAGAGAGGGAGAGAGAGAGGGAGGGAGAGAGGGAGAGAGAGAGAGAGAGAGGGAGAGAGAGAGAGGGAGAGACAGAGAGAGGGAGAGAGAGGGAGAGAGAGGGAGAGAGAGAGAGAGAGGGAGAGGAAGAGAGAGAGAGAGAGAGAGACAGGGAGAGAGAGAGAGAGGGAGAGGGAGAGAGAGAGAGAGAGGGAGAGGAAGAGAGAGAGAGAGAGAGAGACAGGGAGAGAGAGAGAGAGGGAGAGAGAGAGAGAGAGAGAGAGAGAGAGAGAGGGAGAGGAAGAGAGAGAGAGAGAGAGACAGGGAGAGGGGGAGAGAGAGAGAGGGAGAGAGAGAGAGAGAGAGAGAGAGAGAGAGAGAGAGAGAGAGAGAGAGAGAGAGAGAGAGAGAGAGAGAGAGAGAGAGAGAGGAAGAGAGAGAGAGAGAGAGAGAGAGAGAGAGAGAGAGAGAGAGAGAGGGAGAGGAAGAGAGAGAGAGAGAGAGAGAGAGAGACAGGGAGAGGGGGAGAGAGAGAGAGGGAGAGAGAGAGAGAGAGAGAGAGAGAGAGAGAGAGAGGGAGAGAGAGAGAGGGAGAGGAAGAGAGAGAGAGAGAGAGAGACAGGGAGAGGGAGAGAGAGAGAGAGGGAGAGAGAGAGAGAGAGAGAGAGAGAGAGAGAGAGAGAGAGAGGGAGAGAGACAGAGAGAGAGAGAGGGAGAGGGAGAGAGAGAGAGAGAGAGACAGGGAGAGGGGGAGAGAGAGAGAGGGAGAGACAGGGGGAGAGAGAGAGAGAGAGGGAGAGGGGGAGAGGGGGAGAGAGAGAGAGGGAGACAGAGAGAGAGAGAGGGAGAGAGAGAGAGAGAGAGAGAGAGAGAGAGAGAGAGGGAGGGAGACAGGGGGGGAGAGAGAGAGAGAGAGAGGGAGAGAGACAGGGAGAGAGAGAGAGAGACAGAGAGAGAGAGAGAGAGAGAGAGAGAGAGAGAGAGAGGGGGAGAGAGGGAGAGAGAGAGAGAGAGAGAGAGGGAGACAGTGGGGGGAGAGAGAGAGAGAGACAGGGAGAGAGAGAGAGACAGAGAGAGAGAGAGACAGAGAGAGAGAGAGAGAGAGAGAGAGAGGGGGAGAGAGGGAGAGAGAGAGACAGGGGGGGAGAGAGAGAGACAGGGAGAGAGAGAGAGAGAAAGAGAGAGAGAGGGGGAGAGAGGGAGACAGACAGAGAGAGAGAGAGAGGGAGACAGGGGGGGAGAGAGAGAGAGAGACAGGGAGAGAGAGAGAGAGACAGAGAGAGAGAGAGACAGAGAGAGAGAGAGAGAGAGAGAGAGAGGGGGAGAGAGGGAGAGAGAGAGACAGGGGGGGAGAGAGAGAGACAGGGAGAGAGAGAGAGAGAAAGAGAGAGAGAGGGGGAGAGAGGGAGACAGACAGAGAGAGAGAGAGAGGGAGACAGGGGGGGAGAGACAGAGAGAGAGAGAGAGAGAGAGAGACAGACAGAAAGAGTATTATTGGTTTATCTCTGGTAGGATTTCTCCCATGATGTCCCTAAAGACAGGTGATGTGTGAGGTCGTGTCTACCTGCAGAGGACAGCGTGATGTCAGCAGCAGCCTCCAGGTAGCCCCCCCCCTCCAGCGAGACGTCCTGAGGAACCAACGCTGGAAACGTCTTCATACGCTCCGACCCTCCCAGAGGAACCTGAAGGCAACACCACACCATCAGCATGATGTCATCACTGAGTCTGACTGTGATCATGTGACCTGAGGACAGGTGTGTCCTGAGGACAGGTGTGTCCTGAGGACAGGTGTGACCTGAGGACAGGTGTGTCTCACCCCCAGCAGGACGTGTCCCGCGTGCTTCTCATAAACACCGTCGACTTTCTCCATACTGGTGATGTGAACCGGGACCCGACTGGAGGCCACGACGGAGAACCAGCAGGACGTCCCCCCCTAAGAGAGACAACTGATCAATAATCAATAGAACCAGCAGGACCCCCCCCCTGAGGAGAAACCACTGATCAATAATCAATAGAACCAGCAGGACCCCCCCCCTGAGGAGAAACCACTGATCAATAATCAATAGAACCAGCAGGACGTCCCCCCCTGAGGAGAAACCACTGATCAATAATCAATAGAACCAGCAGGACCCCCCCCCTGAGGAGAAACCACTGATCAATAATCAATAGAACCAGCAGGACTTCCCCCCCTAAGAGAGACAACTGATCAATAATCAATAGAACAATATTAATATGTAAGGGATAATGTACAGCTAGCAGGTCATTGTAGTGAAAGAATCCCCTTCAGGGCGATGCAGCATCGCCCTGAAGGGGATTCTTTCACTACAATGACCCGCTAGCTGTACATTATCTCTCTTATTACACGGCTACTTACTGAAGAAACCAATATTTTGACGCAAAAACGGTCCGCCAGAGTCCGACATCAGAGCTGCGCCCATAGCAACGGTCTGTTCTACATAGCAACGGTCTGTTATACATAGCAACGGTCTGTTATACATAGCAACGGTCTGTTATACATAGCAACGGTCTGTTCTACATAGCAACGGTCTGTTATACATAGCAACGGTCTGTTATACATAGCAACGGTCTGTTCTACATAGCAACGGTCTGTTCTACATAGCAACGGTCTGCTATACAGAATAACAGACCGCAGAACGCCGTGATTGACCAATCAGAATCGAGTATTCAACACAGCCGTGTAATAATAATATATTAATAATGTTAATAAGTATAGTGTAGACCTGCAGGAAGTCGATCCTGGCCACAGCTCCCAGTAACAGACTCATTCTGGGCTTCAACACAAACGTCCGCGGGACGACCGCCTGACTGGGAACCACTGACATCACTTCCTGTTCCGTCAGCAGGTGCAGGATCTGAGAGACAGACAGAGATATATTTTATATATATATATATATATATATATATATATATATATATATATATATAAAAAATATATATATATTTTATATATATATATATATATATATATATATATATTTTATATATATATATATATATATATATATATATATATATATAAAATATATATATATATATATATATATATTTTATATATATATATATATTTTATATATATATATAAAATATATATATATAAAATATATATATATATATATATAAAGCAGAGCGTCTCACGTCGTACATGTTATATATATATAATATAGTTATATTATATATATATATATATATTTTATATATATATATATATATATATATATATATATATATATATATATATATATATATATATATATATATATATATATATATATATATATATATATATAAAATATATATATATATATAAAATATATATATATATATATATATATATATGTAAAATATATATATATATTTTATATATATATATATATATTTTATATATATATATATATATATATATATATATATATAAAATATATATATATAAAATATATATATATTTTATATATATATATATATATATATATATATATATATAAAGCAGAGCGTCTCACGTCGTACATGTTATATATATATAATATAGTTATATAATATATATATATATATATATTTTATATATATATATATATATATATATATATTTTATATATATATATTTTATATATATATATATATATATATATATATTATATATATATATATATATATATATATATTTTATATATATATATATATATTTTATATATATATATATATATATATATATATATATATATATATATATATATATATAGTATATATATATAAAGCAGAGCGTCTCACGTCGTACATGTTATATATATAATATAGTTATATATATATATATATATATAGTATATATATATAAAGCAGAGCATCTCACGTCGTACATGTTATATATATAATATAATGTATATAGTATATATACTGTATATATAAAGCAGAGCGTCTCACGTCTCGCTCCTTCATGATTCCTGGCGTGTCAAACAGCCAGTTGGCGTCTTTCAGCTCGTTGAAGGTGAACTCGTCAGCCGACCTGCTGGGAGCTGGAAGGTCACACAGAGGTCAGAGGTCAGAGGTCAGAGACGTCATCAGACTGTTGGTGGAACTGTTAAAGGGACTATTTGTAACTTATCAGGCGCATAAATCATACCGGGTCGGAATACCATGCGCGCTCGCATGTGGGTACGCTCTGCTCCTGCTGCCTGCTGCCTGCTTGCACACCGCGCTCGTTCTCACCCGCTCGGCTCGCTCCAACTCCACGTGCACGCGCGCACACTGCAGAAGAGTTAGTTTATCTCTGAGAATATCTAGTGAATGTGCAGGGGACGTTTTTGCAGAAATAAATGCTGCAGCTCCTCCAGACCAACAGAGGTTTCCCGTGTCTTGTGAAGTGACGGAGCTCCGCAGAGAGTTACGTTATCGTCCCGACCGGGTGTCGGTGTATCCCGCCGCCCCCCGCCTCTCCCCCCGTCTCCCCCCCCCCCCGTTCCCTCCGGATCGGGAGGAAAAGCCAGCACTAGGATCAGCATTGATCCATGGAGAGACCTTCCTCTGGTCAGCTAACATTACTGCCCAGCAGGTGAAATACAGAGTGATATTGTGTGTTAGCTGACGTGTGTCTCCTCACTGTTTAGACCGGTGCTCGTTCATGTCAATGTAGCGCGAGCGCGAGCAACAGGACGCTGACTTTCGTTGACATTGCGGCCACAGGTGTCGCTGTGAACAAGCAATTTCTGATTCTTACATATAGCCTCTTTAAGTGATGACATCAGAGATCTTTCGTCCAATCAGATGTCCCTCTCAGTGTCCCTCACCTGTCTTTATCGTCGTCTCTCCGTCATCGTTTTCTCCAAACGCCAAACTGTCGGGATCGAACTGGATCTCATCGGGTCTGGACCGGGAGGACCGGAACGTCCTGCCAACACGACCTGGACCAGAGGACAGGAGGACAGGTAGACAGGTAGACAGGTAGACAGGAGGACAGGAGGACAGGAGGACAGGTAGACAGGTAGACAGGTAGACAGGGGGACAGGTAGACAGGAGGACAGGAGGACAGGAGGACAGGTAGACAGGTAAACAGGAGGACAGGTAGACAGGTAGACAGGAGGACAGGTAGACAGGTAGACAGGAGGACAGGTAGACAGGAAGACAGGTAGACAGGGGGACAGGTAGACAGGTAGACAGGAGGACAGGTAGACAGGTAGACAGGAGGACAGGTAGACAGGAAGACAGGTAGACAGGGGGACAGGTAGACAGGTAGACAGGAGGACAGGTAGACAGGAAGACAGGAGGACAGGAGGACAGGAGGACAGGTAGACAGGAAGACAGGAAGACAGGAGGACAGGAGGACAGGAGGACAGGTAGACAGGAAGACAGGGGGACAGGTAGACAGGTAGACAGGAGGACAGGTAGACAGGTAGACAGGTGATTCATTGGTGAGGAGGAGAGACTGACAATTTAGTTGTGGGGTTAGAGTTAACCTGTCCTAACCCTCCTGTCCATCTGGAGGGCAACGAAATTGTCTGTCCTCCTGTCTGTCCTCCTGTCTTACCCACTAGGTATCCCCGTCTGTCCTCCTGTCTGTCCTCCTGTCTGTCCTCCTGTCTTACCCACTAGATATCCCCGTCTGTCCTCCCGTCTGTCCTCCTGTCTTACCCACTAGGTATCCCTGTCTGTCCTCCCGTCTGTCCTCCTGTCTTACCCACTAGATATCCCTGTCTGTCCTCCTGTCTTACCCACTAGGTATCCCTGTCTGTCCTCCTGTCTTACCCACTAGATATCCCTGTCTGTCCTCCTGTCTTACCCACTAGGTATCCCCGTCTGTCCTCCTGTCTGTCCTCCTGTCTGTCCTCCTGTCTGTCCTCCTGTCTTACCCACTAGGTATCCCTGTCTGCTGAGTTGTCTCAGTGTCTTCAGCTCGTCCGGAGACAGCTCGCTTTCCGTCTGTCTCTCCGCTGCGTCCAGTCTCTCCCGTCTTCTGAACATCCTGTAGGGAGTCGGGTTGATGATGGGAAACTTCAGCAGGTTCAGAGTCGTCCCTGAACGCACCACGGACAAGAGACACAGTCACATGACGACCAATCACAGAGAGGCACAGTCACATGACGACCAATCACAGAGAGACACAGTCACATGACGACCAATCACAGAGAGACACAGTCACATGACGACCAATCACAGAGAGACACAGTCACATGACGACCAATCACAGAGAGGCACAGTCACATGACGACCAATCACAGAGAGGCACAGTCACATGACGACCAATCACAGAGAGACACAGTCACATGACGACCAATCACAGACAGGCACAGTCACATGACGACCAATCACAGAGAGACACAGTCACATGACGACCAATCACAGAGAGACACAGTCACATGACGACCAATCACAGAGAGGCACAGTCACATGACGACCAATCACAGAGAGGCACAGTCACATGACGACCAATCACAGAGAGGCACAGTCACATGACGACCAATCACAGAGAGGCACAGTCACATGACGACCAATCACAGAGAGGCACAGTCACATGACGACCAATCACAGAGAGACACAGTCACATGACGACCAATCACAGAGAGACACGGCTGGTCAGCTGATCAGAGTTAAATACAGAGGAAATATAACATTGTTATTGCTATATTAGTTTTATACAGTTTAGTTTTTATTATTATTATTATTATTGTTATAATTATTATATTATATTATTACGGTTGTATACAGTGTAGTTCTATTATTATTATTATTATTATTGTTATTATTATCATTATTATTGTTATTATTATTATTATTATTATTATATTATAACGGTTGTATACAGTATAGTTCTATTATTATTATTATTATTATTATTGTTATTATATTATTATTACGGTTGTATACAGTGTAGTTCTATTATTATTATTATTATTATTATTATTATATTATATTATTATTATTATGTTATTAAAGGTCGACCGATATGGGTTTTTTATGGCCGATGCCGATGCCGATTTTTTACAGAGTCAGGACAGCCGATGGCCGATATATGATGCCGATTTTTTTTTGCCGATATGTTTGGCTGGTTATCTTTTTTTCCTCCATCTGATAAAATATAACAGCTTAATAATAACAAAAAATACACTAAATGTTTTAACTTAAGTAAACATTTATTGAACAACACTTACGGTCTGTCTCTCCAATCTGCACTTTGTGTCTGCACTGCAGTGCATATTTCATTTTGTGCATGATGGTTAATAGTAGTAATAATACAGGGCTCAAAACCTTTTAAGCATCTTTCAAAAACTGTCCTAAAGCATGTTTTTTATTTATGTTTGTTGAAAGACACTGTTACAAGCTATATGGCCATAATCTAAGTGATCAAAACATAATAATAACTTTTTTCACTCTAGGGATGTCAATAATTAACCGTTTAACCGTTAACCGACGTTAAGAACTTTAACCGGTTAACGCTATCGGTTAAAACGGTTAAAATATATATTACTGACACACCCCCACCCCCCCCCACTCCCCGCCGCCACACACACACAGTCTGTCTACTAGTGATGGCGAGTTGAAGCTTCATGAAGCATTGAAGCTTTCCAGCAGATTGGTTCTGAAAGGGTCCATTTCTGAGGCTTCATGTGCTCACGGAGCCACCTGGTGGCCAAAGAGGGTAAAACAGGCAGATATGATCTGAACCATGTGATCTGTAAAGGCTGTTGGGAATGACTATAAACAATGAAAAACAATCTATTACCATGTAATCCATTTATATCTATATAATATATAGTATAATGTATATTTTCTAAGAAGTAAATAACACACATGTATAATAAACTGTAATTGTTTTGTAAGTAGTGCATCTTATGTGTGCCAAGATCTGAACCACTTCCTGAACCAGTGACGCGGTACGGCCGGGCAGCGAGGCTCGGACGTCATCAACGACGTCATTGGTCTAAAACGATACAAGCCTCGATACCGCGCGCATCGCGGAAAACTTCCGACACACGCTCCGAAGCCTCGGCACAGCACGTAACATCACTACTGTCTACTAAAGTTTCACTGCAATGACAGAGCGGCTGTAGCTCTGCTGCAGCTGCTAACGGAGCACAAACACACTCTGTCGTTACGCCGGGCAAACACAGCGGACAATCTGCTATGTAAGGGATAATGTACAGCTAGTGGGTCATTGTAGTGAAAGAATCCCCTTCAGGGCGATGCTGCATCGCCCTGAAGGGGATTCTTTCACTACAATGACCCTCTAGCTGTACATTAACCCGCTTATTACACGGCTACTTACTGAAGAAATCAATATTTTGACGCAAAAACGATCCTCCAGAGTCCGACATCAGAGCTGCGCCCATAGCAACGGTCTGTTCTACATAGCAACGGTCTGTTATACATAGCAACGGTCTGTTCTACATAGCAACGGTCTGTTCTACATAGCAACGGTCTGTTCTACATAGCAACGGTCTGTTCTACATAGCAACGGTCTGTTATACATAGCAACGGTCTGTTCTACATAGCAACGGTCTGTTCTACATAGCAACGGTCTGTTCTACATAGCAACGGTCTGTTATACATAGCAACGGTCTGTTCTACATAGCAACGGTCTGTTCTACATAGCAACGGTCTGTTCTACATAGCAACGGTCTGTTCTACATAGCAACGGTCTGTTATACATACATTATTAATATTATTATCATTATTATTATTATTATTATTATTATTATTATTATATTATCACGGTTGTTTACCGCGTAGTTCTATAATTATTATTTTTATTATTATTGTTATTATTATAATTATTATATAATGAATTGAGAGGAGGAGTTCCCATCATGCATTGTGCGCTCTGTGTGTCTGCAGCGATCACCATGAGTGGGTTCTGGTGCTGCTCACCGGGCCAGGGAGAGATCGTGGCCTTGTGGACGATGTCGGAGGCTTTAGACTTGCAGTAATCGGACTCCAGCAGCGTGTTGAAGAGCGTTGACTTGCCGGCGTTGGCGCTGCCCACCAGGTAAACGTCTCCTCGGTACTTCCAGGACCTCTGCAGGCTGGAGATCAGAGCCTCCACGCCGAAGCCCGTCTTAGCGCTGATCAGGTGGACGTCGCTCACCTGATCGCCGAAGCCGGCGTCCCGACAGTACCGAGAGAGCTGGCGTTTGATTCGCTGCAGGTAGTTGGGCGAGTCTCCGGGCAGCAGGTCGATCTTGTTGCCGAGGACGACGACGTGTTTGTTGGTCCCCACCAGCTCGGGCAGGTCGGGGACGATGGAGTCGGGGACGTCCAGCAGGTCCACGACGAGCAGCACCAGAGCCTTGAGGGGGCGGAGCCTCTGCACCACGGCCCGGTACTGGTCCGAGGACATGTGCAGGTTCAGGGCCTTGTGGTGATGGGTCAGCAGGTGGCAGCGCTGGCAGGTGGCGCCGCTCAGACGCTCCTCCTGCAGCAACACCTTGTACTTCTCACTGGGCAGGTACCCGGGGACGGCGGCGGCGGTGCAGTGCAGGATGGCGCCGCAGCCCGAGCAGCAGGTGTCGCTTACCGGTTCGTCCACGTCCGCGGTGCCGAAGACTTTGTGCTCACCTTTACCCGCCGCCGCCTTCTTCTTCTTCTTTGATGCCACAATGTCCTCATCCAGCGGGAAGTCCACGTCCTGGAACTGGATGAGAGAGTCAGGCTCCGCCTCCTGCTGGGCCACGCCCCTCAACACCTGCAGCTGGCGCTCCAGAGACCTCAGGTGTCTCTGAGGAGGAACCTGAGGAGGAACCTGAGGAGGAACCTGAGCAGAGGAGGAGCAGCCGCTCAGCTGATGGAACAGGTCCTCCTGACGCTGGTCCTCCTGATGCTGGTCCCCCTGACGCTGGTCCTCCTGACGCTGGTCCTCCTCTGGATCTGAACCACAACAATCACAACCACAGAAGAAGAATCACAACCACAGAAGAAGAATCTTCTCATGCTAGATGTAGTTTTAACAGAGTTTAGAAGCAGACGAAACTCTGGTGTTATTTTGACAACAGCTGCCATTTTGGACTGAAAACGTTTATTATATTTATAATATTTTATTGTTCAACACAGATCAATTCAGTAAAGACATTAAATATGGGCATATATATAAAGCAGAGGGTCTCACGTCGCAGCAATATATTTAATGTCTTTACATTTCAGTAAAGACATTCTCACCTGAACAGTCCACGAACACGAACTGCTCCTGCAGGTTCGGGTCCACGGTGCAGGTCCGGACGGTCCCGGTTCTGCTGCAGAGCCTCCGGGTCTCTGAGCCCGCAGCGGGGACCCGGCGGACCGGACACCGGGTCCCGGTCCACCCGGTCCACCCGACCCGGCGGACCGCCACCTGGACCAGCTTCCACATGTTGATCCACTCTCGAGACCTTCACACCTCCAGCACGAGACTCCTCCGCTGCTGCTCAACTTCCTG
Source organism: Sebastolobus alascanus (assembly GCA_916701645.2). Taxonomy (NCBI): domain Eukaryota; kingdom Metazoa; phylum Chordata; class Actinopteri; order Perciformes; family Sebastidae; genus Sebastolobus; species Sebastolobus alascanus. The sequence goes on from CAKAOJ020000309.1 coordinate 277,548, forward strand.
AACGGATGTGACGTCAAACGCGTCGATTGTTTATGTTCCGTTAAAAAACAAAAAGTATTTTATTTTGAAAATTAAACCAAATATTTCAGATATTTATAGGATCAATACAGGAGTGACGTCATGACATCAAATAAGATCGATTAATACGAATAAAGAGATTTAAATGTCGTGACGTCACAGACAGGAGGTCTGTGACGTCACAGACAGGAGGTCTCACTCTGCAGCTGGTTCAGGAACCAAAACTACAAAACGTTTCTCTTTTTCTCTTCTGTAGTTTTATTGTATCAGCTGGTTGTGTTGATGTGTCTCTTTCCGTCTAACAGCCAGAGGACATTAAACCAGAGAAGATGCTCCTGCAGGTTTAATCACAAAAAGCCTCAGAAAGAGAGGAACTCTTATCTGTACCAGAGCTTTCAACCAGGAAACCTGAAGCTCTTTAAATAAGGCTGAGAGATATTAGAGAAACACAAGACAATAAAAACACTCAAACATTGGATCCAAAACACAGAACAATAAAACAGAAAATAAAGAAGAGTAGAGAGAATAGAAACACATGTTATAGCTCTATTGTGGGGGGGTTCTGTATAACACCAGTTGCTATGGTAACACTGTAAACATTAGGAGTTGGACCTTTTTTTTTCCTCTATGGAGTTAGACCTCTTGGTCACAGAGGATCTCTGTCTGCTCCACAACTTCCTGTGTGCTCGAGCTCTGTCACTTTCAACATGTTGAAGTTCAGGAGCTCCTCGCTGAGATCAGCTGCTGCTCTGTTCACACCTGCTGCCCGGTTCACACCTGCTGCTTCTGCTGCTCAGGTGAGTTCAACCCGAACCAACCACAACTGACCCTGAACTAATCACAACTAATCACAACTAACCACAACTGACCAGTACCTGCTCTGAGCTGCTGCAGGCCTGAAGATCCTCAGCCTGAAACTACAGGTAGAATCAGTTTATATCCTCTGATCTCAGTTTAATCTCTCAGCAGTGTTTCCTCTGGTTCTGTTCTGACAGTTTGTTGGTTGTTGGTGATCTTTGGACTGGTTCTGATCTTGATAGTTTCCTGGTTGTCGGTGATCTTTGGACTGATTCTGGTTCTGATCTGACAGTTTGTTGGTTGTCGGTGATCTTTGGACTGATCTCAGAGGAAAGGTCAGAACCTGAAGTTTAACATTAACCAGCTGCTGCAGAGAAAACAAAACCTGCAGTTTACTTGATGCTCCCTGAACGTTACTGTCTCTACTGTTTTTACTGTACTTTTAAAGTTGTCACATGTTCCAGTGCCGAGTGTCTGGTGCCCGGCGCCCGGTGCCCGGCGGCCGGTGCCCGGTGCTGAGTGTCTGGTGGCCGGTGCCCGGTGCCCGGTGGCCGGTGCCGAGTGTCCGGTGCCCGGTGCCGAGTGTCCGGTGCCGAGTGTCCGGTGTCCGGTGCCCGGTGCCCGGTGTCAGTGTCCAGTGCCGAGTGTCCGGTGTCCGGTGCCCGGTGCCCAGTGTCCAGTGAGAGAGGAGTTGGACAGACTGATGTCCACTGGCAGGGAGGCTCTCCTGTGGTCAGTCTGTGTCTGGTACAGGTCCTGGTGTTCCGGGTCCTGGTGTTCCAGGTCCTGGTGTTCCAGGTCCTGGTGTTCCAGGTCCTGATGTTCCAGGTCCAGTCCGGTCTGTAGTCCAGCTGGACGTCCAGGCTCTGAGCCAGTTGATTGTTCCTCTTTGTTACTGTCAGAGTGAGACCTCTGCTCTCTTCCCTCCTCTCTGCAGCCTCATGTGCGTCTCTCAACTGGTCCCCAACAGGAACAAAGAACCTTCTATGAGTTCCGCACCTACTGCATCCGTCCAGATCAGAACGCTGCCTTCCTCAAACTGACCAATGAGAAGGTCCACCTGCGCACCGCCCACTCCGAGCTGATTGGCTACTGGAGCGTCGAGTACGGTGGCCTGAACAAGGTCTTCCATATATGGAAGTATGGTGAGGACATTCTTCTTCATCTGTTTACAGGTTCTTCTTCATCACCAGGTTTTAAAAGTGTAACTGACCTCCTCCTCCTCCTCCTCCTCCTCCTCCTCCTCCCCCTCTTCCTCCTCCTCCTCCTCGTCCTCCTCCTCCTCCTCCTCCTCCTCTTCCTCCTCCTCCTCCACCTCCTCCTCCTCTTCCACCTCCTCCTCCTCCTCCTCCTCCTCCTCCTCCTCCTCCTCCTCCCCTCCTCCTCTTCCTCCTCCTCCTCCTCCTCCTCCTCCTCCTCCTCGTCCTCCTCCCCCTCTTCCTCCTCCTCCTCCTCGTCCTCCTCCTCCACCTCCTCCTCCTCTTCCTTCCTCCTCCTCCTCCTCCTCTTCCTCCTCCTCCTCCTCCTCCTCCTCCTCCTCCTCCTCCCCCTCTTCCTCCTCCTCCTCCTCCTCCTCTTCCTCCTCCTCCTCCACCTCCTCCTCCTCTTCCACCTCCTCCTCCTCCTCCTCCTCCTCCTCCTCCTCCTCCTCCTCCCCCTCCTCCTCTTCCTCCTCCTCCTCCTCCTCCTCCTCCTCCTCCTCGTCCTCCTCCCCCTCTTCCTCCTCCTCCTCCTCGTCCTCCTCCTCCTCCTCCTCCTCCTCCTCCTCCTCTTCCTCCTCCTCCTCCTCCTCCTCCTCCTCCTCCTCCTCCTCCTCCTCTCCTCCTCCTCCTCAGACAGTTATTCTCAGCGGGCAGGTGTTCGAGCAGCTCTGTCTCAGGACCCCTCCTGGATCTCAGAGTACGTCTCCAAGGCGATACCGATGTTGACGTCTCAGGACAACGAGGTCACCTACCTGGTTCCCTGGAGCCGCCTGCAGAGGCCGCCGCAGGAGGGTGGTAAGCCCCGCCCCTCACTGTAACCACTCAATAATAAGCCCCGCCCCCTCACTGTAACCACTCAATAATAAGCCCCTCCCCCTCACTGTAACCACTCAATAATAAGCCCCGCCCCCTCACTGTAACCACTCAATAATAAGCCCCTCCCCCTCACTGTAACCACTCAATAATAAGCCCCGCCCCCTCACTGTAACCACTCAATAATAAGCCCCGCCCCTCACTGTAACCACTCAATAATAAGCCCCGCCCCCTCACTGTAACCACTCAATAATAAGCCCCTCCCCCTCACTGTAACCACTCAATAATAAGCCCCGCCCCCTCACTGTAACCACTCAATAATAAGCCCCGCCCCCTCACTGCAACCACTCAATAATAAGCCCCGCCCCCTCACTGTAACCACTCAATAATAAGCCCCTCCCCCTCACTGTAACCACTCAATAATAAGCCCCGCCCCCTCACTGTAACCACTCAATAATAAGCCCCTCCCCCTCACTGTAACCACTCAATAATAAGCCCCGCCCCTCACTGTAACCACTCAATAATAAGCCCCGCCCCCTCACTGTAACCACTCATTAATAAGCCCCGCCCCCTCACTGTAACCACTCAATAATAAGCCCCTCCCCCTCACTGTAACCACTCAATAATAAGCCCCGCCCCCTCACTGTAACCACTCAATAATAAGCCCCTCCCCCTCACTGTAACCACTCAATAATAAGCCCCGCCCCCTCACTGTAACCACTCATTAATAAGCCCCGCCCCCTCACTGTAACCACTCAATAATAAGCCCCGCCCCCTCACTGTAACCACTCAATAATAAGCCCCGCCCCCTCACTGTAACCACTCAATAATAAGCCCCGCCCCCTCACTGTAACCACTCAATAATAAGCCCCTCCCCCTCACTGTAACCACTCAATAATAAGCCCCGCCCCCTCACTGTAACCACCCAATGACTGCTTTCAGTGACATCACAGCCTTGGTTCTAACACCAGGTGTGTTTCAGGTGTCTACGAGCTGGTTTCCTTCCAGATGCGTCCCGGCGGTCCGGCAGTTTGGGGCAACGCCTTCCAGGCTGCCGTCACCTCCCATGATGCACCGGGGTATGGCAAGCTGGTGGGAGCGTTCCACAGCGAGTGTGGCCCGCTGAACAGAGGTACACTGTAAAAAATATACTTAACGCTGTAAAAAATATACTTAACACTGTACGCTGTAAAAAATATACTTAACGCTGTAAAAAGATATACTTAACGCTGTAAAAATATACTTAACACTGTACGCTGTAAAAAATATACTTAACGCTGTAAAAAGATATACTTAACACTGTAAAACATATACTTAACGCTGTAAAAATATACTTAACACTGTACGCTGTAAAAAATATACTTAACGCTGTAAAACATATACTTAACGCTGTAAAAAATATACTTAACGCTGTAAAAAATATACTTAACACTGTACGCTGTAAAAAATATACTTAACGCTGTAAAAAGATATACTTAACGCTGTAAAACATATACTTAACGCTGTAAAAAATATACTTAACGCTGTAAAAAATATACTTAACACTGTAAAACATGTACTGAACAGAGGTACACTGCAGCTAATAACCAGATAAACAGACTGTTTTCTGAGGAACCCATGAAGAACCTGCTTCAGGGTTCTTCACAGAACCTTCTGGGCCTGCTGTACTCTCAGTTTCCAGTTCCACTGTGTTGATGATGTAACTGTGTCGTGTCTCGGTCAGTTCACGCCCTCTGGTGGTTTGAGAGCGCCGACCAGCGAGCTGAAGTTCGACACAAAGCTCACACTGACGCCAGAGTGGTGGCTGCAGGTGAGACTCCGCCCACAACACGCTGTAGAGTTCGACACCATGTGACATCATACACCATGTGACATCATGTGACATCATTTCTGTGTGACTGGACACTAACAGTCTCTCTCTTTGTCTCTCTTTGTCTCTCAGTCAGAGACAGCGCCGTCCATCTGGTCTCTCAGGAGAATAAACTCATGTTTCCCTGTTCTTTCTCTCCGCTGAAGTAACTTCCTGTCCTCCACTTCCTGTCCTCACACCTGCGTCTCCATGGCAACAGAGACCAACACTGTAACACACTGTAAAGCTGATCCTCAGCTCGTCCGCTGCACGTTACGAACACAGTGAAGGGAAATAAAAGAAAATATTACTCGACTTTGTAGAATTCTTGATTCTAGCTGTGAGTTATCTCTTAAATATAGAATATAAATATGTTAAAAACATCAGAAGAAACATTAAGAAATATTGATAAATAAACACTAATAATGTCTCAGTATTAAAGAACTAGTCAGTGTGTGAGTGACAGCAGCAGCGTCCAATCCTGTGGCCGGGATGTTGGAGGTGGGCGGGGCTTCTGTCTTATGTCAAAATAATACAGAGAAACGAGAACGTTGGTCTTCAGTCGTCTGTTGATCAGGTTTTATTTATAGTGACAGAACTCAGATAGGAGCTATAAGATAATTATTAATATCAATAAATTAATATTAATAAATTAAATAATAAATAACAGGGCACCAAATGATGTTGGTGCATAAGCTCAAAAATACATTAAAATGGTTATCAAAAATAATGAATCATTATCAAAATAATGATTAATTATATAGAATAATATGATTTAATGTATATTCAATCACGTCGGGGCACCGCTCTTTGAAACTAAGAGAAAATGATAACCAATTAATGTAGTCTCATAAAATAAGTCTCATAAAGTATACTAAACTCTGATTAATAATTAAATTAATAACTATAACCATAAATCACCAGATCAATAGATAATAAAGGTTGAAGGACGGCATCGATCACTTTTATACAACATTAAACAGACGAGTTCTATAATCTACAAACATTTATTTACAAGATAATAAAGGTTTAAAACACAATATTAATCTAACTAAACAGTGTGTGTGTGTGAGACAAAGACAAGATGGCTTCTTGTCTCAAGATGGCGACTGAGTCTGCATGAACTACAAACAATATGGCTGACACTGTAAAACTACAAAGACAGATGGATCAAAGATGGCCGCCGGGACCTCACCACATGGTCTCAGCCAGAACAAAGACTTCTGTGATGGGGGGGGCTCGAGACTCTCTGAATGTGTTTAAAACCAGTTCACAGTTTATTAATGTGATATTAATGTGATATTAATGTGATATTAATGTGATTTTAATGTGATATTAATGTGATATTAATGTGATTTTAATGTGATATTAATGTGATATTAATGTGATTTTAATGTCTGATAACGTGGAGGTTAGAGATGATGGAAGATAAAAGATGCAGATTATTTGCATTTAAACATCATTTCCTGGAGACAGACTTGTAACGTCCGTCTGTCCACTGATCATGTGACTTTATCAGACTTCCTCCCTTTCACAATAAAAGTTAAACTTCACACTGAGCTGATCAATAGTTGTCAGAAACGGGGGGGGGGGTTAAAGAGTAAAGGCAGCAGAGGTCGATTTGTTTCATTTATTGTGTTGTTCAGGTAACAGTTCCCATCAGCCTTTTCTGTCACATTAAATAAACAACATGATGATCAGAGACAAACAGAGTTTCAGTGCAAACACAAACTGATGATGAGATCACGTAAAGAGCCGATCGATTGATCGATCAGCTGTTCAACTGGTCAATACTGTAGTGTGCTTCCAGGAGCTGATGAGGTATTTCACTGTTTCACACCCAAACATAACAAATCTGCTCCTTTTAACATCTTTTCTTAAAAAAAACTATAAAATCAATCATTGTCTTCTTTGTGCAGCACTTTGCATCGAGCGCTTTGATTGGCTGTTAAACACTACAGGAAACAGTCATGCCCCGCTAAAATAAGACGGCTACACATATAAATAAAACTCTGACAATAAAAACGGAATCAAACGTTTTCTAAAAATCTGATTGTTGCAGTCGAGCCCGCGGCCATTTGAAATGATTTGGATTCTTCATCGTTGGTTCGGAAAAACAAACAGACCCTGAAGAGTTCACTGGAGGCAGCGGATCAACCACAGAAGAAGAAGTCTGGAGGATCGACCGCAGAAGAAGAAGTCTGGAGGATCGACCACAGAAGAAGAAGTCTGGAGGATCGACCGCAGAAGAAGACGTCTGGAGGATCGACCACAGAAGAAGAAGTCTGGAGGATCGTCCGCAGAAGAAGAAGTCTGGAGGATCGACCGCAGAAGAAGAAGTCTGGAGGATCGACCGCAGAAGAAGAATTCTGGAGGATCGTCCGCAGAAGAAGAAGTCTGGAGGATCGACCGCAGAAGAAGAAGTCTGGAGGATCGTCCGCAGAAGAAGAAGTCTGGAGGATCGACCGCAGAAGAAGAAGTCTGGAGGATCGTCCGCAGAAGAAGAAGTCTGGAGGATCGACCGCAGAAGAAGAAGTCTGGAGGATCGACCGCAGAAGAAGAATTCTGGAGGATCGACCGCAGAAGAAGAAGTCTGGAGGATCGACCGCAGAAGAAGAAGTCTGGAGGATCGACCACAGAACAAGAACTCTGGAGGATCGACCACAGAAGAAGAAGTCTGGAGGCAGTTATTCAAGTTTCTTTAACGCTCAGTCTGGTTGGCGAGCAGCTCGGCGCCTCCGCAGGAAATCAGTTGCATTGACTGGCATGAGGCAGCAGGTGACTCAGTGTGACATCACAACAGGTGAGATGACATCACATGACGCTCTCCCCCATCGCGCCCCCCCCCTCAGCAGCTCCTTGGCTGCAGCTCAGCGTGGGAACCTCGACGGCGGCGTCTCTCCGCCTCGTCGAGTTGTCTTTGGAGTAATAGTCGTCGCTCTGGTCCTTCGCGAAGTTCACAAACACCTGAAACCACAAACAGGAAGTCCATCAGTTCTGAAAATCAACATCAAGACCACATTTCCCATCAGCCCCGTTAACTTCCCGTTACCTGGTCCAGCGTGGTCTGCGTGACGGAGTAGTCCTCGATCCTCAGCGTCTCTTTGTTTTGGGCCAGGATGGAGAAGATGTGAGTGAGTGAAGTGAGAGACGAAGGCAGCTGATACTGCAGCATGTTCCGATGTTTCTCCTTCAGCGTGCTGCCGCTCAGCTCGCTCTCGATGAACTTCATGACGGGCAGCAGGTCGGCGTCGGGCCCCGCCACCCGCAGGATGATGGTGTACCCGTCACCAAACCTGAGAGACAGAATCACCATTTATAACACCCGCAGGATGACGGTGTACCCGTCACCAAACCTGAGAGACAGAATCACCATTTATAACACCAACAGGATGACGGTGTACCCGTCACCAAACCTGAGAGACAAATTCACCATTTATAACACCAACAGGATGACGGTGTACCCGTCACCAAACCTGAGAGACAGAATCACCATTTATAACACCCGCAGGATGACGGTGTACCCGTCACCAAACCTGAGAGACAAATTCACCATTTATAACACCAACAGGATGATGGTGTACCCGTCACCAAACCTGAGAGACAAAATCACCATTTATAACACCAACAGGATGATGGTGTACCCGTCACCAAACCTGAGAGACAAAATCACCATTTATAACACCAACAGGATGACGGTGTACCCGTCACCAAACCTGAGAGACAGAATCACCATTTATAACACCAACAGGATGACGGTGTACCCGTCACCAAACCCGAGAGACAAAATCACCATTTATAACACCAACAGGATGACGGTGTACCCGTCACCAAACCCGAGAGACAGTATAGTCAGTGTTACCTGTTCTTCAGGTGTTGGACGCTGCCGAGACATCTGAACCGTCCGTTCACCATGATCGCCATCCTGGTACACAACGCCTCACACTCCTCCATGCTGAGACACACACACACACATACAGTTAATATACACACAGATAATACACACAGGAGACTAACTGAGGACACAAAGTAAGGAAACAAACTGAGGACACAAAGTAAGGAGACTAACTGAGGACACAAAGTAAGGAGACTAACTGAGGACACAAAGTAAGGAGACTAACTGAGGACACAAAGTAAGGAGACTAACTGAGGACACAAACTGAGGACACAAAGTAAGGAGACTAACTGAGGACACAAAGTAAGGAGACTAACTGAGGACACAAAGTAAGGAGACTAACTGAGGACACAAAGTAAGGAGACTAACTGAGGACACAAAGTAAGGAGACAAACTGAGGACACAAAGTAAGGAGACTAACTGAGGACACAAAGTAAGGAGACTAACTGAGGACACAAAGTAAGGAGACAAACTGAGGACACAAACTGAGGACACAAAGTAAGGAGACTAACTGAGGACACAAAGTAAGGAGACAAACTGAGGACACAAACTGAGGACACAAAGTAAGGAGGCAAACTGAGGACACAAAGTAAGGAGACTAACTGAGGACACAAAGTAAGGAGACAAACTGAGGACATAAAGTAAGGAGACAAACTGAGGACACAAAGTAAGGAGACAAACTGAGGAAACAAAGTAAGGAGACTAACTGAGGACACAAAGTAAGGAGACTAACTGAGGACACAAAGTAAGGAGACAAACTGAGGACACAAACTGAGGACACAAAGTAAGGAGACAAACTGAGGACACAAACTGAGGACATAAAGTAAGGAGACAAACTGAGGACACAAAGTAAGGAGACAAACTGAGGAAACAAAGTAAGGAGACTAACTGAAGACACAAAGTAAGGAGACTAACTGAGGACACAAAGTAAGGAGACTAACGTGTCCTACCTGTGCGAGGTGAGGACGACGGAGCGTCCCTCCTTGATGATGCTGTGGATTGTGTTCCAGAGGGCGCGGCGAGCTTTGGGATCCATCCCCGTGGTCGGCTCGTCCTGTAACCAGGACGACAGCCAGGTTAACGTTAGCCCACAGGTGAAGCAGGAAGCAGAGGGTGAAGGTGAGGAGGAGGAGGAGGAGGAGGGGCATCACTGCTCAATCACTCTTCTTCTCTGGTTGTAGTTCTAACTTCCTCTGTCTCTCTTCTTCTCTGGTTGTAATTCTAACTTCCCTTGTTTCTCTTCTTCTCTGGTTGTAGTTCTAACTTCCCTTGTTTCTCTTCTTCTCTGGTTGTAGTTCTAACTTCCTCTGTCTCTCTTCTTCTCTGGTTGTAGTTCTAACTTCCTCTGTCTTTCTTCTTCTATGGTTGTAGTTCTAACTTCCTCTGTCTCTCTTCTTCTCTGGTTGTAGTTCTAACTTCCTCTGTCTCTCTTCCTCTCTGGTTGTAGTTCTAACTTCCTCTGTCTCTTCTTCTCTGGTTGTAGTTCTAACTTCCTCTGTCTCTCTTCTTCTCTGGCTGTAGTTCTAACTTCCTCTGTCTCTCTTCTTCTCTGGTTGTAGTTCTAACTTCCTCTGTCTCTCTTCTTCTGTGGTTGTAGTTCTAACTTCCTCTGTCTCTCTTCTTCTCTGGTTGTAGTTCTAACTTCCTCTGTCTCTCTTCTTCTGTGGTTGTAGTTCTAACTTCCTCTGTCTCTCTTCTTCTCTGGTTGTAGTTCTAACTTCCTCTGTCTCTCTTCTTCTCTGGCTGTAGTTCTAACTTCCTCTGTCTCTTCTTCTCTGGTTGTAGTTCTAACTTCCTCTGTCTCTCTTCTTCTCTGGTTGTAGTTCTAACTTCCTCTGTCTCTCTTCTTCTCTGGTTGTAGTTCTAACTTCCTCTGTCTCTCTTCTTCTGTGGTAGTAGTTCTAACTTCCTCTGTCTCTCTTCTTCTCTGGTTGTAGTTCTAACTTCCTCTGTCTCTCTTCTTCTCTGGCTGTAGTTCTAACTTCCTCTGTCTCTCTTCTTCTGTGGTAGTAGTTCTAACTTCCTCTGTCTCTCTTCTTCTCTGGTTGTAGTTCTAACTTCCTCTGTCTCTCTTCTTCTCTGGTTGTAGTTCTAACTTCCTCTGTCTCTCTTCTTCTCTCCTCAGTAAACAGCAGCAGCTCCTTTAATCCTCTGTTAAGCCCCCCCCCTCTGCTCTCTGATTGGCTGACGCTGGTCTGATGCTGTTGTGTAACTCTGCAGCTTTAACAGCTGCTCTGTAAAACACTAACATCTAAATCTGATCAGCTCCTTAATTATTGATACTGTGATCACATCTTCATCTTCATCATCTCCATCTTCTCCATCATCTTCATCAATACACTGACTTTAACTGGATATTTACATGTTCTCATTTATTTATTTATTTACTTCTATGACTTCGTCTAAAGTTTATATTACTTCCTGTTTTATTCTGAAAAACCTCTTTGTGGCCCCTGAGCTCAGTTTAATTAAATGAACCGTCGTCTTCCTCTCACAGTAGAGGTGGTATTTAGTAAAAACTCTGTGTGTGTGTGTGTGTGTGTGTGTGTGTGTGTGTGTGTGTGTGTGTGTGTGTGTGTGTTACCAGGAAGACGACGGATGGCGCTCCGATCAGCGCCATCGCTGTGGACAGTTTCCTCATGTTTCCTCCGCTGTAACTTCCTGCTGCTTTATCAGCGTACTTCACCAGACCCAACTTCCTGATCCCCCACTCCGCCACCTGTCAATCAAACATCACCACCATCATCATCATCTTCATCACCACCACCATCATCATCACTACCATCATCATCATCATGTGTTCAGACTCACGTCACAGACTTCGTCCTCGGGGACGCCTCTGAGGATGGCGTACAGCTCCAGATGTTCTCTTCCTGTCAGCAGCTCGTTGATGGAGTCAAACTGAGGACAGTAACCCATGTTCTGATGGACCTCATCGATCTCCCTCAGGATGCTGCACACACACACACACACACACACACACACACACACACACACACACACACACACACACACACACACAATAAATGTCTGATAATGATAATAATAAATAATAATAATAAAGTGTTAAAGGTGAGCCGTCCGTTCAGACTCAGAGAGAATAACAGCATCAGACCCTCTGTGTGTGAGTACAGGACCTCTGCAGGGTCCGCAGGCCGCAGGTTGAGAACCTCATGAGCTTAAAGACACTTGAGCAAGTTTTTATTCTGATTAATGAGCTTAATGAGGAACAAACCAGTCTTTGTTTTACAGGCGGATTCCACTTTGTTTACACTCAATAGACTCATTTATATAAATATATTTAATATAATCTAATATAATATATGTATTAATTTTGTATATATAAATATATATAATATACAACAACAACAACAAACATGAACATAAAACACAGCTGAACAGTTTATATGAGAAATAAATAAATAAAGTTGTTCAGGTTCATTTCTGGTTGGACTGCTTCAGTTAATCCTCAGAATAAAGCTGCTGTTTTCAGCTGCAGTAACCACGGCAACAACAACAACAACAGACCCGAGGTCAGCTTCAGATCCTGAACTCTCAAACCTTTGTGACCTTTGACCTCACCTCTTCCCAGCCAGAAAGGCCTCGCCACTGGTCACCAGCGTGTCTCCTGTCAGCATCTTAAAGGTCGTCGTCTTTCCAGCTCCGTTCACACCGAGCAGCCCGAAGCACTGACGCACACACACACACAGAGTTCATGTTTATTAGAGACACTTTCAGTTATCGTACATGTTTATTAATTATTAGATGAGTGTGATGAGTCTCACCTCTCCAGGTGGAATTCCGACACACAGTCGATCCACCGCCGGCTTCTGTTTCATTTTAAACACCTGCAGGACACATTGAGTTTGCTCAAAGTTTGTCTAAAGTTAATGTAAAGTTTGTCTGAAGTTTGTGTAAAGTTTATGTAAAGTTTGTGTAAAGTTTGTCCTAAGTTTATGTAAAGTTTGTGTAAAGTTTATGTAAAGTTTGTCTTAAGTTTATGTAAAGTTTATGTAAAGTTTGTGTAAAGTTTGTCTAAAGTTTATGTAAAGTTTGTTTAAAGTTTGTGTAAAGTGTATGTAAAGTTTGTGTAAAGTTTGTGTTAAGTTTATGTAAAGTTTGTGTAAAGTTTGTGTTAAGTTTATGTAAAGTCTGTGTAAATTTTGTGTAAAGTTTGTGTAAAGTTTATGTAAAGTTTGTCTTAAGTTTATGTAAAGTTTATGTAAAGTTTGTGTAAAGTTTATGTAAAGTTTGTCTTAAGTTTATGTAAAGTTTGTGTAAAGTTTGTGTAAAGTGTATGTAAAGTTTGTGTAAAGTTTGTGTTAAGTTTATGTAAAGTTTGTGTAAAGTTTGTGTAAAGTTTGTGTAAAGTTTATGTAAAGTTTGTCTTAAGTTTATGTAAAGTTTATGTAAAGTTTGTGTAAAGTTTATGTAAAGTTTGTCTTAAGTTTATGTAAAGTTTGTGTAAAGTTTGTGTAAAGTGTATGTAAAGTTTGTGTAAAGTTTATGTAAAGTTTGTCTTAAGTTTATGTAAAGTTTGTCTTAAGTTTGTGTAAAGTGTATGTAAAGTTTATGTAAAGTTTGTCTTAAGTTTGTGTAAAGTGTATGTAAAGTTTGTGTAAAGTTTGTGTAACGTTTGTGTAAAGTGTGTAACGTTTGTGTAAAGTTTGTGTAACGTTTGTGTAAAGTCTGTGTAACGTTTGTGTAAAGTTTGTGTAAAGTTTGTTTAACGTTTGTGTAAAGTTTGTGTAAAGTTCAACTGTGTGTCGTCTCTCTCTGGTATGATTCACAGTAAATGTGGTATTTAGTAAAAACTCGAAGATGGTAATGTTTAGAATACTCGTCACATGACAGAGTGAAGTGAACCTTGGTGAGCTGTCGGAGCTCCAGGATGTCTCCGTGTCCGAGGCCGTGGACGATCCTCTGTCTCTCTCGGGCCACGTCTTCGTCCTCGTCTCCCAGCGGTCCCAGTTTAGTGAGTTTACTGACCGACCTGCAGACACACGGACACACACTGAGCTCAGGTAGGAGTACATGGAGTACATGGAGTACTGGGTAGTATGTGTAGTACTGGGTAGTACATGGAGTACTGGGTAGTACATGGAGTACTGGGTACATGGAGTACTGGGTAGTACATGGAGTACTGGGTACATGTAGTAGTAGTGTGTACATATAGTGGTACTGTGTGTGTGTGTGTGTGTGTGTGTGTGTGTGTGTGTGTGTGTGTGTGTGTGTGTGTGTGTGTGTACCTGGGTTTGATGAAGAAGCGGTACTGGATGAGGACGGTGATGATGAAGAACACCACTCCCTCCACCGCCATGGCGAACAGGTTCTTCCCGACCATGTCCCACTCCAGAGGGGAACGCAACCGGTTCTCACCTGGAACCCACATCCACACAACCGTTACACAACCGTTACACAACCGTTACACAACACCGCCACGGCCTCAGCAGCCAATCAGCAGCCAGCAACACGGCAGGAAGTCACAGGAACACATGGACGAAAGTGTGTTACTGTGTGTGTTACTATGTGTGTGTGTGTGTGTGTGTGTGTGTGTTACTGTGTGTGTGTGTGTGTGTGTGTGTTACCGAATCTCTCCAGGGCGTCGGCCATCGCCTGGTTCTTCACCATGTCGATGAGTCCTCGACCGAGACAGAAATGAGGGAAGATGAGGAGGACGTTCTTCAGGATGTCGTTGATTCCTCCGATCTCCTGAGAACAAGTTAGTCCTCAGATTAAACCTACAGTCCAGACTAACTCTGGTCTCCGGACTAACTCTGGTCTCCGGACTGACTCTGGTCTCCAGATTAAACCTACAGTCCAGACTAACTCTGGTCTCCAGATTAAACCTACAGTCCAGAATAACTCTGGTCTCCAGATTAAACCTACAGTCCAGACTAACTCTGGTCTCCGGACTAACTCTGGTCTCCAGACTAACTCTGGTCTCAGCGGTGACTCACGTTGTTTCCGAACAGCTCCATGACGAAGGTGGAGATGCTGCCGTTGATGCCGATGAGGATGTTGACGCTGGTGAGGACGACGTACGCCGTGCTGGGGATCTTAAAGAAGAAGGAGGCCGGGTACATCAGGGGGGTGATGGACCAGCTGGAGACAACAAGAGGACAGAGAGGACATTAGTGATGGACCAGCTGGAGACAACAAGAGGACAGAGAGGACATTAGTGATGGACCAGCTGGAGACAACAAGAGGACAGAGAGGACATTAGTGATGGACCAGCTGGAGACAACAAGAGGACAGAGAGGACATTAGTGATGGACCAGCTGGAGACAACAAGAGGACAGAGAGGACATTAGTGATGGACCAGCTGGAGACAACAAGAAGACAGAGAGGACATTAGTGATGGACCAGCTGGAGACAACAAGAGGACAGAGAGGACATTAGTGATGGACCAGCTGGAGACAACAAGAGGACAGAGAGGACATTAGTGATGGACCAGACAACAAGAGGACAGAGAGGACATTAGTGATGGACCAGCTGGAGACAACAAGAGGACAGAGAGGACATTAGTGATGGACCAGCTGGAGACAACAAGAGGACAGAGAGGACATTAGTGATGGACCAGCTGGAGACAACAAGAGGACAGAGAGGACATTAGTGATGGACCAGCTGGAGACAACAAGAGGACAGAGAGGACATTAGTGATGGACCAGCTGGAGACAACAAGAGGACAGAGAGGACATTAGTGATGGACCAGCTGGAGACAACAAGAGGACAGAGAGGACATTAGTGATGGACCAGCTAGAGATAACAGAGAGGACAGACAGGACATTTAACCTCCAATGAAAGCTCCAGAACAGACACTAAAGGGACCTCATGGTGAGATTATAAAGACGTTTTATTCTGTTACGTCTGCCTCTCACTGGGCTGTGTAGTACTGTGTAGTAGTACTGTGTAGTAGTAAAGTGTAGTAGTACTGTGTAGTACAGTGTAGTAGTAGTACTGTGTAGTACAGTGTAGTAGTACTGTGTAGTACAGTGTAGTAGTACTGTGTAGTACAGTGTAGTAGTAAAGTGTAGTAGTACTGTGTAGTACAGTGTAGTAGTACTGTGTAGTACTGTGTAGTACAGTGTAGTAGTACTGTGTAGTACTGTGTAGTAGTACTGTGTAGTACAGTGTAGTAGTACTGTGTAGTACAGTGTAGTAGTACTGTGTAGTACAGTGTAGTAGTAAAGTGTAGTAGTACTGTGTAGTACAGTGTAGTAGTACTGTGTAGTACTGTGTAGTAGTACTGTGTAGTACAGTGTAGTAGTACTGTGTAGTACAGTGTAGTAGTACTGTGTAGTACAGTGTAGTAGTACTGTGTAGTACAGTGTAGTAGTAAAGTGTAGTAGTACTGTGTAGTACAGTGTAGTAGTACTGTGTAGTAGTACTGTGTAGTACAGTGTAGTAGTACTGTGTAGTACTGTGTAGTAGTACTGTGTAGTACAGTGTAGTAGTACTGTGTAGTACAGTGTAGTAGTACAGTGTAGTAGTACTGTGTAGTACAGTGTAGTAGTACTGTGTAGTACAGTGTAGTAGTACTGTGTAGTACAGTGTAGTAGTACAGTGTAGTAGTACTGTGTAGTAGTACTGTGTAGTAGTACAGTGTAGTAGTACTGTGTAGTACAGTGTAGTAGTACTGTACTGTGTAGTACAGTGTAGTAGTACTGTGTAGTACAGTGTAGTAGTAGTACTGTGTGTCTCTGACCCGTAGAGCAGCAGCAGCAGTGCGAGGGCCGGCAGGTTGGTGGACGATACGTAGGCGTTCTGCTGGAAACAGATGAAAATGACCACGACCAGCGTTGCCGGGACGACGTAGTTACACTGGAGAGACAAACAACAACAACATCAACAACAACATCAACAACAACATCAACACTGATACTCAGACCTGTCTGGTTTCACTGATGCTGCTCACGTCTACGTAGCCCGAGGACAACAACAGGACAACAAGACAACAACAGGACAACAACAGGACAACAACAGGACAACAAGACAACAACAGGACAACAACAGGACAACAGGACAACAACAGGACAACAACAGGACAACAAGAGGACAACAACAGGACAACAACAGGACAACAACAGGACAACAACAGGACAACAGGACAACAACAGGACAACAACAGGACAACAACAGGACAACAACAGGACAACAAGAGGACAACAACAGGACAACAGGACAACAACAGGACAACAACAGGACAACAGGACAACAACAGGACAACAACAGGACAACAAGAGGACAACAACAGGACAACAACAGGACAACAAGAGGACAACAACAGGACAACAACAGGACAACAACAGGACAACAGGACAACAACAGGACAACAACAGGACAACAACAGGACAACAAGAGGACAACAGGACAACAACAGGACAACAGGACAACAACAGGACAACAACAGGACAACAACAGGACAACAGGACAACAGGAAGGTTTAAAGGTCAGACCAACGTAACCTGAACCCAGTGGAGGCAGAGCTAACTTCAGGGCTAACTTCAGGGCTAACTTCAAGGCTAACTTCAGGGCTAACTTCAGAGCTAACTTCAGGGCTAACTTCAAGGCTAACTTCAGGGCTAACTTCAGAGCTAACTTCAGGGCTAACTTCAAGGCTAACTTCAGGGCTAACGTCAGAGCTAACTTCAGGGCTAACTTCAGGGCTAACTTCAGGGCTAACTTCAGGGCTAACTTCAGGGCTAACGTCAGAGCTAACTTCAGGGCTAACTTCAAGGCTAACTTCAGGGCTAACTTCAGGGCTAACTTCAGGGCTAACTTCAGGGCTAACGTCAGAGCTAACTTCAGGGCTAACTTCAGAGCTAACTTCAGGGCTAACTTCAGGGCTAACTTCAGAGCTAACTACAGGGCTAACTTCAAGGCTAACTTCAGGGCTAACTTCAGGGCTAACTTCAGGGCTAACTTCAAGGCTAACTTCAGGGCTAACTTCAGAGCTAACTTCAGGGCTAACTTCAGGGCTAACTTCAGGGCTAACTTCAGGGCTAACTTCAGGGCTAACGTCAGAGCTAACTTCAGGGCTAACTTCAGGGCTAACTTCAGGGCTAACGTCAGAGCTAACTTCAGGGCTAACTTCAGAGCTAACTTCAGGGCTAACTTCAGGGCTAACTTCAGGGCTAACTTCAGAGCTAACTACAGGGCTAGCTTCAGGGCTAACGTCAGAGCCGGGCCGGCTGGCGTTGGCGGTCTCACCATGTCCCAGATGAAGTTGGCGACCCAGTAGAGCAGCGGCTGCACGCCGCTGATGAACTGCATGTGTTTGGCTTTACTGACTCGCTCCTGGATGAGGAAGACCACGAAGCTGGCCGGGACGAAGGACATGGCGAAGATCACGCAGATGGACACCAGGACGTCCACGGAGGTCGTTACCCTGGAGACAGACGGGACGAGGCGTTAGACAGGAGAGAGGGCATTTCCTGTGGTGGTTCACAGATACACTTCCTGTCAGGTGAGGTGTGTCAGGTGTACTTCCTGTCAGGTGAGGTGTCTCAGGTGTACTTCCTGTCAGGTGAGGTGTCTCAGGTGTACTTCCTGTCAGGTGAGGTGTCTCAGGTGTACTTCCTGTCAGGTGAGGTGTCTCAGGTGTACTTCCTGTCAGGTGAGGTGTGTCAGGTGTACTTCCTGTCAGGTGAGGTGTCTCAGGTGTACTTCCTGTCAGGTGAGGTGTCTAAGGTGTACTTCCTGTCAGGTGAGGTGTCTCAGGTGTACTTCCTGTCAGGTGAGGTGTGTCAGGTGTACTTCCTGTCAGGTGAGGTGTGTCAGGTGTACTTCCTGTCAGGTGAGGTGTGTCAGGTGTACTTCCTGTCAGGTGAGGTGTGTCAGGTGTACTTCCTGTCAGGTGAGGTGTGTCAGGTGTACTTCCTGTCAGGTGAGATGTGTCAGGTGTACGTCCTGTCAGGTGAGGTGTGTCAGGTGTACTTCCTGTCAGGTGAGGTGTGTCAGGTGTACTTCCTGTCAGGTGAGATGTGTCAGGTGTACGTCCTGTCAGGTGAGGTGTGTCAGGTGTACTTCCTGTCAGGTGAGGTGTGTCAGGTGTACTTCCTGTCAGGTGAGGTGTGTCAGGTGTACGTCCTGTCAGGTGAGGTGTGTCAGGTGTACGTCCTGTCAGGTGAGGTGTGTCAGGTGTACGTCCTGTCAGGTGAGGTGTACTTCCTGTCAGGTGAGGTGTACGTCCTGTCAGGTGAGGTGTCTCAGGTGTACGTCCTGTCAGGTGAGGTGTACTTCCTGTCAGGTGAGGTGTGTCAGGTGTACGTCCTGTCAGGTGAGGTGTACGTCCTGTCAGGTGAGGTGTACGTCCTGTCAGGTGAGGTGTACTTCCTGTCAGGTGAGGTGTGTCAGGTGTACGTCCTGTCAGGTGAGGTGTGTCAGGTGTACTTCCTGTCAGGTGAGGTGTGTCAGGTGTACTTCCTGTCAGGTGAGGTGTCTCAGGTGTACGTCCTGTCAGGTGAGGTGTGTCAGGTGTACGTCCTGTCAGGTGAGGTGTACGTCCTGTCAGGTGAGGTGTACGTCCTGTCAGGTAAGGTGTACTTCCTGTCAGGTGAGGTGTACGTCCTGTCAGGTGAGGTGTGTCAGGTGTACTTCCTGTCAGGTGAGGTGTACGTCCTGTCAGGTGAGGTGTGTCAGGTGTACTTCCTGTCAGGTGAGGTGTGTCAGGTGTACTTCCTGTCAGGTGAGGTGTCTCAGGTGTACTTCCTGTCAGGTGAGGTGTACGTCCTGTCAGGTGAGGTGTACGTCCTGTCAGGTGAGGTGTACGTCCTGTCAGGTGAGGTGTACGTCCTGTCAGGTGAGGTGTACTTCCTGTCAGGTGAGTACTCACAGTGCCACCTGTGACAGCTGCTCCTTGGTGAGGTTCAGAGGATGGTTGAAGGACCTGATCCCGTACAGGTCTGGGTCGCTCCCTTCAGGTAGATTCGCTCTCAGGATGCCGTTATTCATCACGTTGATGAAGGAACCGATACTGTGCCAGCCTTTGTTATTGAACCAGATCTGAGGACAGGTGACATCACAGCTCATCATTCACCTGTTATTAACCTATTAATGACTCATTAATCATTATTCACCTGTTATTAACCTATTAATGACTCAATCATTATTCACCTGTTATTAACCTATTAATGACTCATTAATCATCATTCACCTGTTATTAACCTATTAATGACTCATTAATCATCATTCACCTGTTATTAACCTATTAATGACTCATTAATCATCATTCACCTGTTATTAACCTATTAATGACTCATTAATCATTATTCACCTGTTATTAACCTATTAATGACTCATTAATCATTATTCACCTGTTATTAACCTATTAATGACTCAATCATTATTCACCTGTTATTAACCTATTAATGACTCATTAATCATTATTCACCTGTTATTAACCTATTAATGATGATGATTAATGAGGTAAGAGTCGTTTAATATTGATCAGATCTTTCTACGTCTAAGTCTGTGTTTTCCCGGAGCTTTTGACCACATCACAGGGTCTTCTTCAGCCGGCGGTTTCTCACCTTCACGTTGTTCTTTGTGTCCAAACCGTTGATGAAACCTGACAAACTGTCGAGGAATCGATCTGCAGCGGCGCCCTGAAACACACAAGAGGTCATTCATTAAATTACATTAATTAATTAATTATAAATAAACTGACCTTCATCAGAAGACTTCATTCATTTAATTAAATTCATTAATAATAATAGAATATTAAACTGACCTTCTGTAACTCAAAGATCTTTCGGAGTCGTTCGATGGCGTCGTCGATCTCATTGGCCGGTGGGAGGACCTGAGTGCTCCTGGCGCCCAATGAGAAGCCTCCGTACCTGCAGAGAGAAACACCAGATCCTCATGTGACAAACAGGAAACGATGACTTTACAAAATAAAAGCAGAACAGAAGAATTAAAAAGACCGACCTGAATTCATTCACCCACACTTTGTTCTTCAGACTGGGAACACACACAAGCTGTTAGTCACACAGTAATACTACAAACTCTACACAGTAATACTACAAACTGTACACAGTAAACACACGGTAAATCCACGGTATACTGCAGTATACTGTCCCACCTCTTGCCGATGATCTGAGCGTATGTTTTCACCAGATAGTCTGAGATGTTTCTTCCTGTCAGGTTCTGCAGAGAGTCGGTGGAGCTCATCTTCATCTGGACAACAACAAAATAGATATATATATATATATATATATAAAAATATACAGTATATACAGTGTGTATATATATACAACAACAATATATATACATAAATATATACTGTATATACAAAATGTATATATAGACAACAACAAACATCAGAATATAAGCAGATAAAACATGAAATAAATATTCTATATAACTAAATATCTGTGTTTTGTGGTTAGAACAAGAACTCAGGTTCAGGTTCAGGTTCAGGTTCAGGTTCAGGTTCAGGTTCAGGGGGTCTGACCTCGGGGGGGGGCAGTCCTCCGGCTCCAGCAGGACAGTCCGGCAGCATCTTCTTCTTGCCGTCACAGCTGCAGAAGCAGGCCGGAGACGGGTCCTCCATGGTCCAGTTTGTGGAGCTGAAGAGCTGCTGGACGCTTTCAGGGACGTCAGGAGTTAACCAGTCCTCGTCCCCCATCGTACAGGGAGCCTCTCTGGGGACGGGGACATAATCAATAATCATACTGTCTGTGGTCTCTGGGGACGGGGACATAATCAATAACCATACAGTCTGTGGTCTCTGGGGACGGGGACATAATCAATAACCATACAGTCTGTGGTCTCTGGGGACGGGGACATAATCAATAATCATACTGTCTGTGGTCTCTGGGGACGGGGACATAATCAATAACCATACAGTCTGTGGTCTCTGGGGACGGGGACATAATCAATAACCATACAGTCTGTGGGCTCTGAGGATAGATTATTATAAATCAATAGATTATTATATATTAATAGATTATTATAAATCAATAGATTATTATGTATTAATAGATTATTATAAATCAATAGATTATTATGTATTAATAGATTATTATGTATTAATAGATAATTATTGATAATGACAGTTTCTATGACAGGATGGATTATCTATATATTGTCTTCTTACGGGATGGGATGTCCGTCCATGCAGCGCGTCCCGAAGCCCGGCGGGTTCATCAGAGCGCTCAATAACCTCTGCATGTTGACGTCTCCGGGAGCGTCGTCACTGACACACAAACAACACACAACAAACACACAAACAACACACAATACACAAACAACACACAAACAACACACAACACACACACAAACAACACACAATACACAAACAACACACAAACAACACACAACACACACACAAACAACACACAATACACAAACAACACACAAACAACACACAACACACACACAAACAACACACAATACACAAACAACACACAAACAACACACAACACACACACAAACAACACACAATACACAAACAACACACAAACAACACACAACACACACACAAACAACACACAATACACAAACAATACACAAACAACACAAGACATTTACCTGAGTTCAGTGTTAAAGGTGTGATTCTGCTCTTAATAAGCACGTTATTACAATTTATCTATTATATTATAATATAAAACTGCTGTCTGCTGTCCCACGCTGTCCCACACTGTCCCACGCTGTCCCACACTGTCTCACGCTGTCTCACGCTGTCTCACGCTGTCCCACACTGTCCCACACTGTCCCACGCTGTCCCACACTGTCTCACGCTGTCTCACGCTGTCTCACGCTGTCTCACGCTGTCCCACACTGTCCCACGCTGTCCCACGCTGTCCCACACTGTCCCACACTGTCCCACACTGTCCCACACTGTCCCACGCTGTCTCACGCTGTCCCACGCTGTCTCACGCTGTCTCACGCTGTCCCACGCTGTCCCACACTGTCCCACGCTGTCTCACGCTGTCTCACGCTGTCTCACACTGTCCCACACTGTCCCACACTGTCTCACGCTGTCCCACACTGTCTCACACTGTCCCACGCTGTCCCACGCTGTCCCACACTGTCCCACACTGTCCCACACTGTCCCACACTGTCTCACGCTGTCTCACGCTGTCTCACGCTGTCCCACACTGTCTCACGCTGTCTCACGCTGTCTCACACTGTCTCACACTGTCTCACACTGTCCCACACTGTCTCACACTGTCTCACGCTGTCCCACACTGTCTCACGCTGTCCCACACTGTCCCACACTGTCCCACGCTGTCTCACACTGTCCCACACTGTCCCACACTGTCTCACACTGTCCCACACTGTCTCACGCTGTCCCACACTGTCTCACGCTGTCCCACACTGTCTCACACTGTCCCACGCTGTCTCACACTGTCCCACACTGTCCCACACTGTCTCACGCTGTCTCACACTGTCTCACGCTGTCTCACGCTGTCCCACGCTGTCCCACACTGTCCCACGCTGTCTCACACTTTCTCACGCTGTCTCACGCTGTCCCACGCTGTCTCACACTGTCCCACGCTGTCTCACACTGTCTCACACTGTCCCACGCTGTCCGACACTGTCCCACGCTGTCCCACACTGTCTCAAACTGTCTCACACTGTCCCACACTGTCTCACACTGTCCCACGCTGTCTCACACTGTCTCACACTGTCCCACGCTGTCCGACACTGTCCCACGCTGTCCCACACTGTCTCACACTGTCTCACACTGTCCCACACTGTCTCACGCTGTCCCACACTGTCTCACACTGTCCCACGCTGTCTCACACTGTCTCACACTGTCCCACGCTGTCCGACACTGTCCCACACTGTCCCACACTGTCTCACACTGTCCCACACTGTCTCATGCTGTCCCACACTGTCTCACACTGTCCCACGCTGTCCCACACTGTCTCACACTGTCCCACGCTGTCCGACACTGTCCCACGCTGTCTCACACTGTCTCACGCTGTCCCACGCTGTCTCACGCTGTCCCACGCTGTCTCACACTGTCTCACGCTGTCCCACACTGTCCCACGCTGTCCCACGCTGTCCCACACTGTCCCACGCTGTCTCACACTGTCTCACGCTGTCTCACGCTGTCCCACGCTGTCCCACACTGTCCCACGCTGTCTCACACTGTCTCACGCTGTCCCACGCTGTCTCACGCTGTCCCACGCTGTCTCACACTGTCTCACGCTGTCTCACGCTGTCCCACGCTGTCCCACACTGTCCCACGCTGTCTCACGCTGTCTCACGCTGTCTCACGCTGTCCCACACTGTCTCACACTGTCCCACGCTGTCTCACACTGTCCCACGCTGTCTCACACTGTCTCACGCTGTCTCACGCTGTCTCACGCTGTCTCACGCTGTCCCACGCTGTCCCACACTCTCTCACACTGTCTCACACTGTCTCACACTGTCTCACAGCAGTTATGTGCAGCGTGGGACAGTCCTGGGACAGTCCTGGGACAGACCTGGGACAGTCCTGGGACATCCTGTACCTGATGAAGGTGACCTGGTCCTCGTACATCCAGGGCTGGAGCTCCAGACTGGGATATTTTCCAAACGGGGGGACGATGAGACTGAAGACCAGAGCGATGCAGACGAAGACAGCAGGGAGGACAATCTGAAGGAGTTATTATAATTATTATATTATTATTATAAGATTTAGTTATTACAGGAGACACAGATTTATATAATATATATATATATATATGATATAAACATATATGTTCTTTATATCTGAACAGCGTACCTGAGCGAAGAATCCCTTCCTGGAGCGGCGAGCATACAGGAAGCGTTTCCACATCAGCGCGACGAACTGCTGCCTCTTCAGAGCCCAACCGCTCACCTGGTACGAGCCTTTACCTGCAGCACACCTCAACCAGTCTGTCTCCCGGCACTCTGACAGGTCACACAGGTCACACAGGTCACACAGGTCACACAGGTCACACAGGTCACACAGGTCACACAGGTCACACAGGTCACATGATGCCACACAGGTCACACAGGTCACACAGGTCACACAGGTCACACAGGTCAGATGATGTCACACAGGTCACACAGGTCACACAGGTCACATGATGCCACACAGGTCACATGATGCCACACAGGTCACACAGGTCACACAGGTCACATGATGCCACACAGGTCACATGATGCCACACAGGTCAGATGATGCCACACAGGTCACACAGGTCACATGATGCCACACAGGTCAGATGATGCCACACAGTTCACACAGGTCACACAGGTCACATGATGCCACATAGGTCACACAGGTCACATGATGCCACACAGGTCACACAGGTCACATGATGCCACACAGGTCATACAGGTCACATGATGCCACACAGGTCAGATGATGCCACACAGTTCACACAGGTCACATGATGCCACACAGGTCATACAGGTCACAGGATGCCACACAGTTCACATGATGCCACACAGTTCACATGATGCCACACAGGTCACACAGGTCACACAGGTCACATGATGCCACACAGTTCACATGATGCCACACAGGTCACACAGGTCACACAGGTCACATGATGCCACACAGGTCATACAGGTCACAGGATGCCACACAGTTCACATAATGCCACACAGTTCACATGATGCCACACAGGTCACACAGGTCACACAGGTCACACAGGTCACACAGGTCACATGATGCCACACAGGTCACATGATGCCACACAGGTCACACAGGTCACACAGGTCACACAGGTCACATGATGCCACACAGGTCACACAGGTCACACAGGTCACACAGGTCACATGATGCCACACAGGTCACACAGGTCACATGATGCCACACAGGTCACATGATGCACCATCAACACGTTGAATTCACAGGAGATGAAGTTAGTTTGAAATTGATTTTAATTATCTTAGCGTGGACCATAGCTATGCTAATGCTAATGCTAGCACTGACCAGTATGCTAACATTAGCTTGGTCTCAAGAGAGAATGAAAAATATTGAAGATAAATAAAACATGAATAAAACATGAATAAAACATTAATAAAACATAGATAAAACATTTAGTGTACCAGGATCTCCGTCAGACTCGTTGCAGTCGTCCTCGTCCTCGGTCAGCGGTCTCAAACAGCTCTGATGGTCTCCTCCTCCGAAGGCGTGAGTCCTCCGCCGCCGCTGGACAGGAAGTGTACCATCTGAACACACACACACACACACACACACACACACTGGAGTTCAGACTCTTATTTTGACATCAGGTTCAGAGGTCAGAGGTCAGAGGTCACTCCTCACCTGAAGGCACCTCAGTGTCGACTCCGTTATCTTCAGCTACTTTCAGGAAAATCTACAAAAACATAAAACATTCAAAATCATTTAATTTGTTTGTGTTATTATTAATTTTCCTTCGTTCTCTCCAGATGTTGATTTGTTGAATGACAGGAAACATCAGACTGAGACGGCGTCACCTCCTCCAGCGTGGTGTCGGAGACGCCGTAGCTGGAGATGCCGAGGTCGGCCAGCTTCAGGTCCAGGTCTTTGAAGAGCTCCACGAAGGCTCCGTCCTTGGCGGCGCTGTACGGCAGGACGTAGGTCAGCTCGTGTCCCAGGTCCTCCACCAGGCGGGCGGCGGGGACGTGACACAGGATCAGACCCGAGACCAGGGACACGTCGGGGGGGACGAAGGGGGCGTGGCAGACGGACGCCGCGGGCCCGTTCTCTGAGGACGGAGACACGAGACACGGTTGAGACGGACCTGAAGGTGGACGAATCAAACGCTCTGCAGGAAACGAAGACTCACCGATGGTCGCCGCCTCGCTCTCGTGGTCGCTGCCGAGTCCGGCGTCGCTGCTGCTGACCGACGCAGACTCCTCCTCCTGAACACAGTACTACGTTAGTACTACTACTACTACACACAATACAACGTCAGTACTACTACTACTACACACAATACAACGTCAGTACTACTACTACACACCTCCTCCTGGAACACAGTACTACGTTAGTACTACTACTACTACACACAATACAACGTCAGTACTACTACTACACACCTCCTCCTGGAACACAGTACTACGTTAGTACTACTACTACTACTACTACACACAGTACAACGCTAGTACTACTACTACACTCCTCCTCCTGGAACACAGTACACGTTAGTACTAGTACTACTACTACTACACACAGTACAACGTTAGTACTACTACTACACTAATCCTCCTGGAACACAGTACAATGTTAGTACTACTACTACTACACACAGTACAACGTTAGTACTACTACTACACTCCTCCTCCCGGAACACAGTACAACGTTAGTACTACTACTACTACTACACACAGTACAACATCAGAGGTACTACTACTACACTCCTCCTCCTGGAACACACAGTACACCATAAGGAGACGCAGACGGAGACAGAGACGAAGAGACGGAGACCTTCTTGGTGAAGGACACGGTGCTGGAGGAGTTCCTGCAGGAGCTGAGGGACGGTTCTGGTTCCTTCTTCACCAGGGTGAGGTAGTATCCGGTCCCCAGCTGGTTCTTGAGGAACAGAGACGAGCCGACGCAGCACAGCTTCCCGTGGGAGATGATGGCGATCCGGTCCCCGAGGATGTCCGCCTCGTCCATGTGGTGCGTGGACAGGATGATGGTCCGACCTGACGGGAGACAGGAAGTTAAAGAACCGCCCGGCGGGCGAGTACGGAACCGGTACCGACCCGTCGGGACGCTCACCCTGCCGGTACTTCAGCAGCAGATCCCAGATCCCTCTGCGGGCGAACGGGTCCACGCCGGCCGTGGGCTCGTCCAGGATCACGACCTTCGACCCCCCGACGAAGGCCAGCGCCACGGACAGCTTCCTCTGCATCCCCCCCGACAGCGCGTAGGCCCGGCAGGTCCGTTTGTCCTCCAGGCCCGTGTCCTGCAGGATCTGCTCGATCTCACCTTTCACCTGCTGCTCCGACAGGCCTTTCAGCCGGCCGTAGAACCAGATGTGCTCCTCCACCGTCAGCCTGGGGGGGGGGGGCGCAGGGGGGGGGGGGGGGGAGGGGGGGAGGGGGGGGGGGGGGGCGCACACGGTGAGGTCATTAAACAAACTAACGAGGACTACAGACGCTCCAGAACCACGGTGCAGGACTCACATGCTGAAGAGCACGTTGTGTTGAGGACAGACTCCCAGACTCTGTCTGATGGCGCTCAGCTCGGTCCGGATGTCTCGGCCCAGGATGAAGGCGGTACCGGAGGTGGGCGGGAACAGACCCGTCAGGATGGACCTGCAGGGACCAGAACACTTAGACCAACATACTGGATCTGGTCCTGGACTACCGGTTCCTGTGGTCCAGTACTCACATGGTGGTGGTCTTCCCGGCCCCGTTGTGACCCAGGAAGGAGGTGATCTGTCCCTCGTAGAAGCCGAGCGTCAGTCCGTCCACCGCCGGCTTCTTGCCGTGGCGGT
This sequence comes from Sebastolobus alascanus, assembly GCA_916701645.2. NCBI lineage: Eukaryota > Metazoa > Chordata > Actinopteri > Perciformes > Sebastidae > Sebastolobus > Sebastolobus alascanus. The sequence goes on from CAKAOJ020000309.1 coordinate 305,529, forward strand.
AAACCTTCACCAGGTTCTGGATGTAGACTCCGGGCTCGAGGTGGGCCGGTTCCTCCTCTATACACACAGCTGCACAAACAGGAAGCTCTTTCACATTAAAAGTCCTGCAGATTACTAGAGGACAATAAAATGATTTTTCCTTGTATCCTAGTACGGTTACAGACTGAAGGAAAGTTAACTATAGGAAAGATTTCTACGCCCTCAGTATATCTTTACAGCGTTGCCGTGGCAACCAGCCCGCTGGACGGACGGCCGGCTACTGAGCTAGCTTGGCTTGATAATTCCAAGAAATTAAATTGCTTGTCGTCTTGCGGACAGACCTGACAAAGAATGAATTCAGACTTTTTACAAATCGACATCATTATGTTTTTATTTCGGCATCATTTTGATCTATTTATTGCATTAAATCACAGCACAGTCTGTTTATTTTGGGTTCATACCGCAGTAGTGACGTGTGGCTGCTAGATAGTCAGTTCATGGAGGAAATGGAGGAAAGCGAGGAGAAAATTTGCGAACATAACGTAACTTAAACGAACATGAACAATAACACATGCACAACAACAGCACTATGTAATGTTATATTGAACCGCTGACTCGCTCCCCAGAAAACTGAAACACAGAACTGTTCTCCGCCTTTTCATTTTGAAAGAGCAACGACCAATGAGGAAGCTCCAGCAGTCAGCCGACCAATCCTGTAACTTCATCACTCAGTCAGTCAGTCAGTCAGCCTTTTGCGTCTGTCGGGCTGCTTACCCTCTGCGGTCCAGCCAAAAACTAGACAACAATACTTTCTAGCCAGTATAGCTTAGTTACTGTGCTTAGTTTATCTAGCCAGCATTAACTAACCTGTTCAGAGAATTATTCTGCCTGCAGCTCTATCGCCACCGTGTGGTTCCTGTGGTAACTATGGTTCCTGTGGTAACTATGGTTACTATGGTTCCTGTGGTAACTATGGTTCCTGTGGTTACTATGGTTCCTGTGGTTACTATGGTTCCTGTGGTTACTATGGTTCCTGTGGTTACTATGGTTCCTGTGGTTACTATGGTTCCTGTGGTTACTGTGGTTCCTGTGGTTACTATGGTTCCTGTGGTAACTATGGTTCCTGTGGTTACTATGGTTACTATGGTTACTGCAGTCTCACCTTCTGGGTTTCCTTTCCGGCTCAGAGGGGTTTTGTTGGACTTGGCGTCTTTGTCTCCGAGCCAGTAGGACTTGGTGAAGGGGAAGAACCAAGGCCGAGGGATCCCGTACTGACCTGAGACACACAGCACGTCATATTTATATATTTATATTACTTTATAATCAGAATCAGAAACCAGAGACACGTTCTTCTTCTACTGAGCTCATTATAATAAAACTGTTAAAGTCAACATTAAATGAAGAGTTCACATTAATGTTTTAGTCTTCAGCTATGGAGGATGGACCCTGCTCAAATAAAACATAAATAAATAAATATGTCATTAAATGCAACAAATATAATATTAAAATTAATGTAGCCATTAATTCATTGATAAACTGCGACATAAACTGTTTTAATTTGTTTCATTATTTATTTATCTTTGTGTGAGAGAGCTGGAAAGCATCTCCCTCACTAAAGGTGGAAAGAACAAACACATGCAGTGACAGTGTAAAGTCCGACAGAACAATCTAATACAGGAAGTGCTTATATTTATGTTGTGCTTTAATTTTGGTAAATTACTAATCACTCTCTCTCTCTGAGGTCTCCAGCTGCCATCAATCACTTAGTTAGACCAAACCAAGTGGCAGGAAGAGAGAGGGGGTGTGGGTAGGAGGGTTTCTTTGTTAAGTTGGGATTGTTTGATGTTTCTTTAGTTTATAATGCTTCCTAGTTAACTTGTGTTCAACTGTATAATTATGTGTATTTTGTATATATTAGGTTAGTGATGATTTATTTGTAAATTCCGTTAAGTCATTCATTTGGTGTTTTCAGGTGCAATTTATTGGTGGGAGGGTCCATTTGCTAATTAGAGCAGCTGGAAAAGAAGCTGGAAGAGGAGAGAGCTAATTTCGGGAGAGCAAGCAGGTTGAATGTTTTTTCAGTCACTAAAGTCTGTGTTAACTGAGAGAAACCTGTTTGATTGTCCAGCTACCTTTTTGTCTTAGGTGAGAGATTGTGATATTCGTTTGTCACTTGCTAACGATCACCAGTAAAAAGAGCTGAGCTCTGTGAAATACTGTTTGACTCATCGGCCCATCTTTCAACAAAGTCATACACCTCCATCCTGCCTGGTTTTTCATCCTGGTTGTAAGGACTTACCACACTCAAAACCTTACACTTTGTATTAATTCCCTTATTTATTTACTCTTCTGTTTAATTTCCCCTTATTTATATATCTATTTTAATTACTTTTCAAATGTATTTATTTGTTTTTGCATTTATTTTATATTTATTAATAAAATGTATGTATTTATGCAGTTATTTATATACTTATTTCTGCACGATATTCCCTTTGTATTCTTTTCTCTATTCTTTTCTTTATACATTTCTGCCTCATTACGCAAATAAAAACTAAAATAAATAAATAAATGCAAAAATAAATACAATTAAAAATGAATACAAATCAATACATAAAGAAATAAGAGGGAAAATTAAACATAAATAAGGGAATTAATACAAATATAAATAAATAATGACAATAATAATATCAATTTTTGTCACATTTTAACAATTAATTAATGGCTACATTTATCTTTAATATTATCTTTGCTACATTTAATGACATTTATTTATTCATCAAGTCATTTATTTCTTGATTTTGGATTTGGGCAGGTGAGAACATCCTGTGTTTCTTAGTGTTGTGCTGAAGCTCTGACCTGGAAACACGGCCTCGATGTACCAGGTGAGCACGCCGTACAGGAAGGAGTCGCAGTACATGATGAGGATGGCGGTGCGGAGGCTGAAGTCGTCCTCCTCCAGCGGACTCGACACCAGGTTGCTCCACTGGATGCCGACTCCCTGCTCCTCGAACAGGGCGAAGTACTCGCAGCCGAACCCGAACGCCACGGGGGACAGGAGGCTCTGCGGGGAGGGAGGACACGTGACTCGCTCTGTCCGATGACAACACATCGTCATGACAACAAACACATCCGAGCGCGGCGGACTCACGGCGAAGACTTTGCCTCCGAAGCCGATGTAGTCCTGCCAGGCGACGCAGAGCACGTACGGCAGGTAGAGCGTGAAGTAGATGATTCCTCCGCAGGCGGCCGCCAGGTTAGCACGGTCAAACGCCGTGCTGAGGAGGAAGCACTGCATGATGGTCACCACGGCGAAGGATCCCATGAAGAGGAAGACCACGCCGGGGTCGCTGTAGGGAAGCAGGTTCCCCTTCTGAAACCAGACAGGAAGCTCTCAAAGGTCAACGTAGGAAACGGATATTTCATTTACAATATGTGACGTCTGTTTCTCTGGATCCATATTTAACCTTTTATAGCAATAAATACCAATAAATACCGATAAATACCAATAAATACCAATAAATACCAATAAATACCGATAAACACCAATAAATACCAATAAATACCAATAAACATCATCTATTACTTATTACATAACACACAGAACCTGCAGCAGATATTATACAGTATGCAGCTCAGTATTATTATAATAATTATCAATTAATCTGCTGATTATTTTATTGATTCATTTGATCTATAAAATGTCAGAAAACAGTGAAAAATAATCGTTTTAAATGTCTGATGTCATCAAACACTCGATGTTTGATTTAAACAGCAACAAATAACAATAATTTTAATAATTCATAGATTTACTAAATTGTCGTCGACTAATCGACTAAATGCTGCAGCTCTGCTGCTATAGATATAAATGATATTATTTATTTATTATTGTGGGTTCTGTGGTCACCTTTATGTAACTTTATTTAGTGAAGATAATCCGAGTGAGGTTTCAGTGTGTTCCAATCCGTGTACTTCTGTACTTACATTTACTATTCTGAGTGCATAAGAGCGTTCACACTGAAGTACGGCAACATGCAGTGCACTGTAAGGACCCGGGTGTTGTACTCAAAACGGTCACATCGTTGCGTGTTGAACGCTGGACGCTTCTCACCCTCAACGCTCGTCATCTTGGTTCCGTAGCGGAAGGGGCGGAGCCACGAACACCAATCAAACAGGTGAAAATAGCGGCAGATGATGCAGGAGCTTTTGCGGAGCTGAACAACGAACCTTACAGATGCCAGCTCATGTGCCAGCTGCCGTAAAACCACGAAGAAGAAGAAGATATTTTGGCGGGTAGCGAGCGGTAGCGAGCCGCGGTGAAATGTTGCGATCGTCATTTCCGGTGAGGGCGCCGCAGAGTATTGGATTTGAGACGACCCTACCCCGTTGAAATGTACGCACTACTGCAGTAAGTACAGAGTGAACACAGAGCAGTACACTGAAGAGTACTTCCAGAAGTACGTGGATTGGAACACACTGAGTCTCATTTCCAAGATGGCGGCGTAGAATAATATTATTATAATAATGAGAACACGAAGAACCGACAACATGTTCAGAAAAGAGACGTAAACCAAACGTCCTCGTCCGACCTTCAGCAGCAGCACCAGCAGTCCGGCGCTGACCAGCAGAGGAATCAGGCTGCTGATGAACCAGCTGAACCACAAGATGCCGTTGTTCAATCCCATAATCCTCATGGTCTCCTTCAGCCGCGCCTCCTTCTCGTACACAACGCTCTTCAGGATGATCGCCACCGAGTACATCCACGCCAGAGTCATGAAGAGAGGCATAGAGCGGCTCATCACCCGCAGGAAGCTGGGACGGGAGGGACGGGAGGACAGGTTAGGATGAGGAGGACAGGTGAGGATGAAGAGGACAGGTGAGGATGAAGAGGACAAGTTAGGATGAGGAGGAGAGGTTAGGATGAAGAGGACAGGTTAGGATGAAGAGGACAGGTGAGGATGAAGAGGACAGGTGAGGATGAGGAGGACATGTTAGGGTGAAGAGGACAGGTGAGGATGAAGAGGACAGGTGAGGATGAAGAGGACAGGTGAGGATGAGGAGGACAGGTTAGGATGAGGAGGACAGGTTAGGATGAAGAGGACAGGTTAGGATGAAGAGGACAGGTGAGGATGAGGAGGACAGGTTAGGATGAAGAGGACAGGTGAGGATGAAGAGGACAGGTTAGGATGAAGAGGACAGGTGAGGATGAAGAGGACAAGTTAGGATGAAGAGGACAGGTGAGGATGAAGAGGACAGGTTAGGATGAAGAGGACAGGTGAGGATGAAGAGGACAGGTGAGGATGAGGAGGACAGGTTAGGATGAGGAGGACAGGTTAGGATGAAGAGGACAGGTGAGGATGAAGAGGACAGGTGAGGATGAAGAGGACAGGTGAGGATGAGGAGGACAGGTTAGGATGAAGAGGACAGGTTAGGATGAAGAGGACAGGTTAGGATGAAGAGGACAGGTGAGGATGAGGAGGACAGGTTAGGATGAAGAGGACAGGTGAGGATGAGGAGGACAGGTTAGGATGAGGAGGACAGGTGAGGATGAAGAGGACAGGTGAGGATGAGGAGGACAGGTTAGGATGAAGAGGACAGGTTAGGATGAAGAGGACAGGTTAGGATGAAGAGGACAGGTTAGGATGAGGAGGACATGTAAGGATGAAGAGGACAGGTTAGGATGAAGAGGACAGGTTAGGATGAAGAGGACAGGTTAGGATGAAGAGGACAGGTTAGGATGAAGAGGACAGGTTAGGATGAGGAGGACAGGTTAGGATGAAGAGGACATGTTAGGATGAAGAGGACATGTTAGGATGAAGAGGACAGGTTAGGATGAAGAGGACAGGTTAGGATGAAGAGGACAGGTTAGGATGAGGAGGACAGGTTAGGATGAAGAGGACAGGTGAGGATGAGGAGGACAGGTGAGGATGAAGAGGACAGGTTAGGATGAGGAGGACATGTAAGGATGAAGAGGACATGTTAGGATGAAGAGGACAGGTTAGGATGAAGAGGACAGGTTAGGATGAAGAGGACAGGTTAGGATGAAGAGGACATGTAAGGATGAAGAGGACATGTTAGGATGAAGAGGACAGGTTAGGATGAAGAGGACAGGTTAGGATGAAGAGGACAGGTGAGGATGAAGAGGACATGTTAGGATGAAGAGGACATGTTAGGATGAAGAGGACATGTTAGGATGAAGAGGACAGGTTAGGATGAAGAGGACAGGTTAGGATGAAGAGGACAGGTGAGGATGAAGAGGACAGGTTAGGATGAGGAGGACATGTAAGGATGAAGAGGACATGTTAGGATGAAGAGGACAGGTTAGGATGAAGAGGACAGGTTAGGATGAAGAGGACATGTAAGGATGAGGAGGACATGTTAGGATGAGGAGGACATGTAAGGATGAAGAGGACAGGTGAGGATGAGGAGGACAGGTTAGGATGAGGAGGACAGGTGAGGATGAAGAGGACAGGTGAGGATGAGGAGGACAGGTGAGGATGAAGAGGACAGGTTAGGATGAGGAGGACATGTAAGGATGAAGAGGACATGTTAGGATGAAGAGGACAGGTGAGGATGAGGAGGACAGGTGAGGATGAAGAGGACAGGTTAGGATGAGGAGGACATGTAAGGATGAAGAGGACATGTTAGGATGAAGAGGACAGGTTAGGATGAAGAGGACAGGTGAGGATGAGGAGGACATGTTAGGATGAGGAGGACATGTAAGGATGAAGAGGACATGTTAGGATGAAGAGGACAGGTGAGGATGAAGAGGACAGGTTAGGATGAGGAGGACATGTAAGGATGAAGAGGACATGTTAGGATGAAGAGGACAGGTGAGGATGAGGAGGACAGGTTAGGATGAGGAGGACAGGTGAGGATGAAGAGGACAGGTTAGGATGAGGAGGACAGGTGAGGATGAAGAGGACAGGTTAGGATGAAGAGGACAGGTTAGGATGAAGAGGACAGGTTAGGATGAAGAGGACAGGTTAGGATGAGGAGGACATGTAAGGATGAAGAGGACATGTTAGGATGAAGAGGACAGGTTAGGATGAAGAGGACAGGTTAGGATGAAGAGGACAGGTTAGGATGAAGAGGACAGGTTAGGAAGAAGAGGACATGTTAGGAAAGGTTAGGACATGTAAGGATGAAGAGGACAGGTGAGGATGAGGAGGACAGGTGAGGATGAAGAGGACAGGTTAGGATGAGGAGGACAGGTGAGGATGAAGAGGACATGTTAGGATGAGGAGGACATGTTAGGATGAAGAGGACAGGTTAGGATGAAGAGGACAGGTTAGGATGAAGAGGACATGTAAGGATGAAGAGGACATGTTAGGAAAGGTTAGGACATGTTAGGATGAAGAGGACAGGTTAGGATGAAGAGGACAGGTGAGGATGAAGAGGACAGGTTAGGATGAAGAGGACATGTTAGGATGAAGAGGACATGTTAGGAAAGGAGGACAGTTAGGATGAGAGGACAGGTTAGGATGAAGAGGACAGGTGAGGATGAAGAGGACATGTTAGGATGAAGAGGACATGTTAGGATGAAGAGGACATGTTAGGATGAAGAGGACAGGTTAGGATGAAGAGGACATGTTAGGATGAAGAGGACAGGTTAGGATGAAGAGGACAGGTTAGGATGAAGAGGACATGTTAGGATGAAGAGGACAGGTTAGGATGAAGAGGACATGTAAGGATGAAGAGGACAGGTGAGGATGAAGAGGACATGTTAGGATGAAGAGGACAGGTTAGGATGAAGAGGACATGTAAGGATGAAGAGGACAGGTGAGGATGAAGAGGACATGTTAGGATGAAGAGGACATGTTAGGATGAAGAGGACAGGTTAGGATGAAGAGGACAGGTGAGGATGAAGAGGACATGTTAGGATGAAGAGGACATGTAAGGATGAAGAGGACATGTTAGGATGAAGAGGACAGGTTAGGATGAAGAGGACAGGTTAGGATGAAGAGGACAGGTTAGGATGAAGAGGAAATGTTAGGATGAAGAGACATGGTTAGGATGAAGAGGACAGGTTAGGATGAAGAGGCAGGTTAGGATGAAGAGGACATGTTAGGATGAAGAGGACAAAAAAAAGGGTTTGGGAAAGGGTTAAAAGGGCATGTTAGGATGAAGAGGACATTGGTAAAGGGCATTTGAAAACATGTTAAAAAAAATTTGGGGAAAAGGGGGTTTAAAGGGGGGTTTGAAAAACAGGTTGGGAAAAGGGGGTTTGGTAAGAGGCTTAAAAAAGGGGATTTTAAAACGGTTAAAAAAACTTTAAAAACATGTTTAAAACATTAAAAAAACATGTAAAAAAACTAAAAAAACTTTAATAAAACTTTGGGGGAAACATGTAAAAAAAACTTAAAACTTTTGAAAACTTGGAGAAAGGGGGTTTAAAAAAAAAATTTAAAAAATTAAAAAAGGGGCTTAAATAAAACATTTGGATAAAGGGGGGGAATAAGGGAAAATTAAAAAAAACTTTAAAACATTAAAAAAACTTTAAAAAAACTTAAAGAAAACTTAAAAAAAACTTTAAAAATTTGGCATGTTTGAAAACTTTAAAAAAACGTTAAAAAAGGGGATGTTAAAAAAGGGGATTTAAAACTGTTTAAAACTTTAAAAAAACTGTTTAAAACTTTAAAAAAGGGGGGTAATAAAACTTAGGGGTTAGGACTTTAAAAAAACTTTAAAACATTTGGGAAAAGGGGGGTTAAGAAAGGGGCTTAAAATTAACTTTGAAAAACAGGTAAAAAACTTTAAAAATTAACTTAAATAAAGGGCTAATGAAAACTTTTTAAAGGGCTTAATAAAACTTAAATAAAAACATTTAAAAAGGGGCTTTTTAAAAACGGTAAAAAAGGGGGTTTAAAAAAACGGTAAAAAAACTTTTAAAACAGGTTAAACATTGGTAAGGCATTAAAGGGCATGGGTAAACTTAAAACTTAAGAAACTGGGAAAAAAAACTTTTGAAAGGGGATGTTTGGGGAAAACTTAAAAAAGGGCAGGTAGGTAAACTAATAAAACATTTAAAACTGGGAAAAAAGGGCAGGTTGGTAAACTGTTGAAAACTTTAAAAAAACTGGGTAAACATTAAAAAACATGGGTAAAAACGGGGAGGTAAAACTTAAGGTGGAAAAGGCTGGGTAAAACATGGGTGAAAGGGGGTTTTAAAACAGGTTTAAAACGGGTTTTGGAAAAACTTGGTAAAACAGGTTTGGAAAACGTTGGATGGGGCTTAAATGGGGGTTTAGGATGGGGGGGGTAATAAAGGGGGGGAAAAGGCTTAAAAAAGGGGGGTTTAAAGGGGGGGTGGGTAAAACTTAAGAAAACGGTTAAAAAAACTTGGATGAAGGGCGTAAAAAAGAGGCATTGGTAAAACATTGGTAAGAGGCTTAAAAAACATTAGGTGGGGACTTAGGTGGGGCAGAAAAAGGCTTTTTAAAACGGTTTAAAGGGGGGTATAAGGGAATTTAAAAAAGGGGGGGAAAAAGGCATTTAAAACTTTAAAAAAAACATTTTAAAACTTAAAAAAGTAAAAAAAACGGTGGAGGGGCTTTAAGAAAACGTTTAAAACATTTGGGAAAAAACATTTAAAGGGGCTTTAAAAAAGGGAAAATTTAAGAAAACGTTAAAAAAACATTGGGAAAAACTTAAAAAAAGGGCATGGGGAAAAAGGCATTTGGGGAACGGGGGGAAATTTTAAAGGGCATGGAAAGGGGCTTGGGGGGCATTTAAAATAAAACTGGGGGGGGCTGTTAATGGAAAAACAGGTTGGTGAAAACATTGGGGAAAAACATTTAAAAAAATTTAAGAAAGGGGGTTTGGGGGAAAGGGGATGGGGAAAAACATTTAATAAGAGGCTTTAAAAAAGGGCATTTTTAAAACTTTTAAAGGGGGGTTAAAAAAACTTTGGGAAAAAACTTTAAAAAGGGAAAATTAAAAAAAACGGTTTAAAACGTTAAAAAAACAGGTTTAAAACGTTTAAAACGGTTTAAAACTTTTAAAACATTGGGAAAACTTGGGAAAAACGGTTTAAGGGAAAATTTAAAAAAACGGGGGTTTTAAAACTTTTGAAAGGGGGGGTTTGAAAACAGGTTGGTAAGGCATGGTGGAAAAACATTAAAAAAGGGCAGTTGGTGAAAACGGTTTAAAGGGGGGTTAAAAAAAACATTTAAAACTTTAAAAAGGGGGGGTTTGGAAAAGGCGGTTAGGTAAAAGGGGATTAGGGAAAAAGGCTTTAAAAAAAATTTTGGGGAAAAACATTTGAAAGGGGGGTGGGGAAAGGGGGGTTTTAAAGGGCGGTTAAGGAGGGCTTTTTAAAAACGGTAAAAAAAAACTTTGGTAAAGGGGATTAAAAAAGGGGATTTGGTGAAAGGGCAGGGGTAAAAGGGCTTAAAAAAAACTTTAAAAAAGGGGCTTGGTAAAACGGTTAAAATTAACTGGGAAAAAAAGGGGAGGGGGAAAAAGGGGATTTGGGGAGGCGAAATAAAACAGGTTAAAAGGGCTTTGGATAAAACTTAAAAAGGGGGTTAAAACTTTAAAAAGGGGGGTTTTAAGGGAAAATTAAAGAAAGGGGTTTAGGAAAAGGGGGCGTTAAAAAAACGTTGGGAAAGGGGGGGTTTAAAACTAAAAAAACTGTTGGCAAAACATTAAAACTTTTGAAGGACTAATAAACGGTTAAAAAACTAAGAAAGGGGATTGGGGGGCATTGGATAAGGGACTTTGGGGTGAAAGGGGTGGGATAAAACGGTTGGGAAAAACATGGGGAAAGGACAGGGGGAAAAAAACTTTGAAACTGGGTAAAGGGGGGGTTGGGTAAAAACTTTTGGGGGGGGCTGTTAAAAGGGGATTTGGGGAAGAAAAAAAAAAGGGGGGGGGTTTAAAAAGGACTGGGGTAAAAACGGTTTTTTGGGGGGCTTCAGCCGCTTCCCTTAGCGTCCGCCTCTGCCATAACTTCCCTTTACTCCCATACCTGCCGCTGCCCCTTATCTCATCCTCTTCCCATAACCGCATCCTCTTCCCTTAACGTCATCCTCTTCCCATCTGCATCCGCGTCCCAGAAACTTCCCGGTACGTCCCATAACTCACCGCTGCCCGTAAACGTCACCGCGTCCCTAACTCACCTCTTCCCATAACTTCTGCCTCGTGCCCATTAACTTCATCCTCTTCCCTTAACTTCAGCCTCTTGCCCCTGATAGGCATCCTCTTCCCACCATAACTTCCTCCGCTTCCCTATCTTCATCCTCTTCCAAGAACGTCATCCTCTTCCCGTAGCGTCATCTGCGGCCATAACGTGCATCTTCTTCCCGTATCTGCATCCGCTGCCCGTATCTTCATCGGTCGGCCCAATACCTTCATCCTGCGCCCATAACGGCATCATCGGCCCATAACTTCATCCTCTTCCCTTGACTTCATCCTCTGCCCTTATCTGCATCTGTCTTCCCGATCTCAGCCTCGCGTCCCTTAACGGCATCTGCTTCCCTTAGCGTCATCCTCGCCCTGAACTGCATCCTCCTTCCCATAACTTCATTCTGCCATACCGTTCATCCTCTTCCCATAAGCTGCATCCTCTTCCCGTATCTTCATCGTCTGGTCCCTTAACGTCATTCTTCTTCCCTGATCTTCTCCTCTTCCCTTATCGGCAGCTTCTGCCCTGATCGGCACCTCGTCCCGTAAACTGCATCCTCTGCCCGGAACTTCATCCTTCTCCCTGAACGTGCATCTCGTGCCCTGAACTCATCTTGCTTCCCGTAACTGCATCCTCTGCCCTGAGCTTCATCTTCTTCCCTTATCTTCATCCTCGTCCCTTGAACTTCATCTTCTTCCCATACCTTCATCCGCTTCCCATAACTTCATCCTCGTCCCTGAACTGCATCCTCTGCCCTTAACTTCATCCGCTTCCCTTATCTGTCATCCTCTCCCAGAACTCATCCTCTTCCCTTAACGTCAGCCTCTTCCCAGTACTTCCCGGAACGTCCCAATAACTTCAGCCGCTTCCCTTAACGTTCATCCTCTCCCAGAACTGCCCTGAACGTCCCCTGATCTTCATCCTCGTGCCCTTAACGTCCCTGGAACGGCCCATAACGGCATCCTCTTCCCATACCTTCATCCTCTTCCCATAACGTCCGGAACTGCCCATAACTTCATCCGCTTCCCTTAACTTCATCCGCTTCGCCCTTAACTTCATCTTCTTCCCATACCGTCAGCCTCGGCCCATAACTTCAGCCTCTGCCCCATAACTGCCCGTAACTTCCCATGAACTTCATCCTCTTCCCGTATCTTCATCCTCTGCCCTTAACTGCATCGTCTGCCATACCTTCATCCTCTTCCCATAACTGCAGCCTCTGCCCATAACTGCATCGCTCTTCCCTGAACTCATCCTCGCTCCCTTATCGCATCTGTATGTCCCTAGATCTGCATCCTCTTCCCTTAACTCATCTTCTTCCCTTATCTTCAGCCGCTTCCCTTAACTTCATTCATCGGCCCAGAACTTCATCTGCGTCCCTATACCTTCATCCTCGTGCCCAGAAACTTCATCCTCTTCCCTTATCTTCAGCGGCGGCCCTGAACTCTCGGAGGCCCTGAGCTCATCCTCTTCCCCGATCTTCATCTGCTGCCCTTATCTTCAGCCTCTGCCCTTAACTCAGCCTCTGTCCCGGAAACTGTCATCCTCTCCCTAACGTCACGTCTTCCCGTAACTGCATCTTCTGCCCTAACTTCATCCTCTTCCCATGAGCGTCAGCTTCGCCCTGATCTGCATCCTCTTCCTGAACGTGCAGCGCGTGCCCAGACCTTCAGCCTCTCCCATAACTGCATCCTCTTCCCTTAAACTTCATCCGCGTCCCGGAACTGCATCCTCTTCCCGTATCTGCATCCTCGTCCCATAACCTGCAGCATCGGCCTTGAACGTCTATCCTGCGTCCGGAACGTCAGCCGCGGCCCATACCGTCATCCTCGTCCCATAAACTTCCCCGTAACTGTCCCATAACGTCATCCTCTTCCCGGAACTGCAGCCATCGACCCGAAACTTCAGCCTCTGCCCAGACCGGCATCCTCGTCCCATAACTTCCCTGAACTTCCCAGAACTTCATCCTCGTCCCGTAACTTCAGCCGCGGCCCTGAACTTCATCCTCTCCCCTATCGGCATCCGCTTGTCCCATAACTTCAGCCTCCGTCCCAGAACTTCATCCCTCCATAACGGCAGCTCTTGCCCATAACGTCAGCCTCGGCCCTTAACTTCAGCCCTTCCCAGACCGTCATCCTCTTCCCATAACTTCATCCTCGGCCCATAACTTCATCCGCTCCCATAACTTCATCCTCGTCCCAGAAACTTCCCGTAACTTCCCATAACGGCAGCCTCTGCCCATAACGCAGCCTCGTCCCTGAAACTCATCCTCTTCCCTTATCTTCATCATTGTCCCTTAACTTCAGCCTCGTCCCATAACTGCAGTCCTCTCCCAGAACTTCTCCTCGTCCCAGAACTTCATCCGCTTCCCTGTAACGTTCATCCTCTCCCCAGAACTTCAGCCGCTTCCCAGATATCTTCAGCCTCGTTCCCTAACTCATCATCTGCCCATACCTTCATCCTCTGCCCATAACTTCAATCATCTCCCATGAACGTCATCCTCTTCCCTAACTTCATCCTCTTCCCGATCTTCATCCTCTTCCCATAACTCATCCTCTTCCCTTGAACTCATCCTCTTCCCGGAGCGGCAGCCTCTCCCATAACCATCCTCTTCCCATAACTTCATCCCTCTGCCCATAACGGCATCCTCTTCCCAAACTTCATGCCTCTCCCTTAACGTTGCCCGTTCCCAGACCTTCATCCTCTTGCCCATAACGGTCATCCGCTTCCAATAACTTCAGCCTCGGCCCAAACTTCATCCTCTTCCCGGAACGTCAGCACTTCCCATGAACTGCATCCTCTCCCATCTTCATCCTCTGCCCATAACTGCATGCCTCGTCCCGGAACTTCATCTGCTTCCCATAACTTCATCCTCTTCCCGTAACTTCATCTCTGCCCCAGACCGGCATCCTCGGCCCTTACTTCAGCCGCTGCCCTTATCGTCATCCTCTTCCCTTAACTGCATCCTCTTCCCTTATCTTCAGCTTCTTCCCAGACCTTCATCCTCTGTCCCATAACGCATCCTCTGCCCAGAACGGCAGCTTCTTCCCAGACCGTCATCCTCAGCCCTTAACTTCATCCTCTTCCCCTTAGCGTCAGCCTCTTCCCATAACTTCAGCCGCTTCCCGTAACTTCACCGCTTCCCATACCTTCATCCTCGTCCAGAACTTCATCCTCGCCCGTAACTTCATCCTCTTCCCAGAACGTCATCCTCGTCCCTGAACTGCATCCGCGTCCCTGAACTTCAGCCCTTCCCAGAACTTCATCCTCGTCCCCTTATCTTCATCCGTCTTCCCGTAACTGCAGCCTCTTCCCTGATCTTCATTCCTCGTCCCATAACTTCCCATCCTCGTCCCTTAACTGTCATCCTCTTCCCAGACCTTCATCCTCTTCCCATAACTTCCCGAAACTTCCCATAACTTCAGCCGCTTCCCCAAACTTCATCCGCGGCCCAGAACTCATCCTCTGCCCCTGAACTTATCCTCTTCCCCATAACTTCAGCCTCTTCCCTGAACTTCATCCTCGGCCCGTTAAACTTCATCCTCTGCCCAGAACTTCAGCCTCGTCCCTATCTTCATCCTAGTCCCGATACCTTGCATCCTCTTCCCTTATCTGCATCCTCTTCCCATACCGCAGCCTCGTCCCGTAGCTGCATCCTCTTCCCATAACTGCATCCTCTTCCCTTAACTTCATCCTCCCCATACCTGCAGCCTCTTCCCATAACTTCCCTTAACGGCCCATAACGGCATCCACTTCCCTGATCGTCTGCCTCTGCCCATAACTTCATCCTCTGCCCGTAACTTCATCCTCCGTCCCGAACTTCATCCTCTTCCCATGAACTCAGCCTCTTCCCTTATCTTCAGCCTCTTCCCTACCTTCAGCCGCGTATTAATGGGGGGCATTGGGAAAAAGGCATTGGGGAAAACAGGGGTGGGAAAAACATTTTAAAGGGGGGTTTTAAAACTTAAAAAAAACTTTAAAAAAGGGGATTGGGAAAGGGCAGTTTAAAAGGCATAGGTAAAACTTTTTAAAAGGGGGGTTAAAAAAACGTTGGGGGGAAAAAAAGTTAAAAAAAAAAGAAAACTGGGGAAAAATTTTTAAAAAACGGAAAAGGGAAAGGGGGGAAAGGGGTTAAGAAAAATTTAAAAATTAAATTTTTAAGAGGTTTGGGGGGGCATTTGGGAAAATTTGGGGGGAAAAGAATTTAAAAAAAAAAAACTTGGGGGTTTAAAAAAGGTTTAAAAAGGGGGAAAAAATTTGAAACTTTAAAAAACTTTGGGTGGGGGGTTAATAAACGGGAGGATAAAAACGGGGGTTAAAACGGGGGGATAAAGGGGATTTTTAAAGGGGGGTTAAAAAAGGGGTTGGAGGGGATTATAAAGGGGGGTTTAAAACATAAAAAAGGGGAGGTTTAAAATTTTAAAGGGCTAGGATAAACGGTGGGTGGAAAACTTTGGGAAAAATTTTGGGGGGAAAAATTAAAAAAGGCTTAAAAAGGGCTTTAGGGCTTAGGGGGGCTTAATAAAAGGGGGGGGGAAAAGGGGGGAAAAAAAGGCATTAAAAACATTAAAAAAGGGAAAATTTGGATAAAGGGGATTGGGTAAAACTTTTTAAACGGTAAAAAGGGGAAATTTAAAAACATTGGTGGGGGAAATTTTATTTAAAAAAAAAGGGGTGTTGGGGGAACTTTTAAAAAGGGCTTTTGGGGAAAAACATTAAAAAAGGGGGGGTTTTAAAACTTAAAAAAAAATTTTTTAAAAAGGGGGTTTAAAAAAACATTTTTAAGAGGCGGTAAAAAAAATTTTAAAAAAACTGTTTAAAGGGAATTAAAAAAACTGTTAAAAAAACGGTTGGTAAAGGGGGTTAAAAAAGGGGGTTTGGATGGGGGTTTTTAAGGGAAAATTTAAAAAAGGGGTTGGATAAAACTTTGGGGAGGACATTTAAAAAAACATGTTAAAAAAACTTTAAAAAAGGGGATTTTAAAAACATTTGGTAAAACTTTAAAAAAACGTTAAGAAAGGGGAGTTGGGGAAAACATTGGGAAAAAACATTAAAAAAGGGGATTTAAAAAAACGGTTAAAAAAAATGGGTTTAAAAACTTAGGTGGGGGGCATTTGGTAAAACTTTTAGAACGTAAAAAAACTTTAAAAAAATTAAGAAGGGACTTTAAAAATAGGGGCTTAGGATTGAAGAGGACATGTTGGATGAAGAGGACATGTTAGGATAAGAGGACAGTTAGGATGAAGGGACAGTTAGGATGAAGAGGACAGTTAGGATGAAGAGGACAGGTTAGGATGAAGAGGACAGTTGGATGAAGAGGACATGTTAGGAGAAGAGGACATGTTAGGATGAGAGGACAGTTAGGATGAAGAGGACAGGTTTGGGGGGATGAAGTAGAGGACATGTTAGGATGAAGAGGACATGTTAGGAAAGAGGACATGTTAGGATGAAGAGGACAGTTAGGATGAAAGGACAGTTAGGATGAAGAGGGCATGTAGGATGAAGAGGACAGTTAGGATGGAAAAGGGCATGTTAGGATGAAGAGGACATGTTAGATGAAGAGGACATGTTAGGATGAAGGGACAGGGAGGATGAAGAGGCATGTTAGGATGAAGGACAGTTAGGATGAAGAGGACATGTTAGGATGAAGAGGACATGTTAGGATGAAGAGGACAGGGTTTGGAGAAGAGGACATGTTAGGATGAAGAGGACATGTTAGGATGAAGAGGACATGTTAGGATGAAGAGGACATGTTAGGATGAAGAGGACATGTTAGGATAAGAGGACATGTTAGGATGAAGAGGACAGTTAGGATGAAGAGGGCAGGTTAGGATGAAGAGGACATGTTAGGATGAAGAGGACAGTTAGGATGAAGAGGACATGTTAGGATGAAGAGGACAGGGTTTGGATGAAGAGGACATGTTAGGATGAAGAGGACAGTTAGGATGAAGAGGACAGTAGGATGAAGAGGACATGTTAGGATGAAGAGGACAGTTTGGATGAAGAGGACATGTTAGGATGAAGAGGACATGTTAGGATGAAGGGACAGTTAGGATGAAGAGGACATGTTAGGATGAAGAGGACAGTTAGGATGAAGAGGACTGTTAGGATGAAGAGGACAGTTAGGATGAGAGGACAGGGAGGATGAAGAGGACATGTTAGGATGAAGAGGACAGGTTAGGATGAAGAGGACATGTAAGGATGAAGAGGACAGGTTAGGATGAAGAGGACGGTTAGGATTGAAGAGGACATGTTAGGATGAAGAGGACAAGTTAGGATGAAGAGGACATGTAAGGATGAAGAGGACATGTTAGGATGAAGAGGACAGGTTAGTGAAGGAGGACATGTTAGGATGAAGAGGACATGTAAGGATGAAGAGGACAGGTTAGGATGAAGAGGACAAGGTTAGGATGAAGAGGACAGGTAGGATGAAGAGGACAGGTTAGGATGAAGAGGACAGGTAGGATGATGAGGACATGTTAGGATGAACGAGGACAGGTTAGGATGAAGAGGACATGTAAGGATGAAGAGGACATGTTAGGAAAGGATGAGGACATGTTAGGATGAAGAGGACATGTTTTAGGATGAAGAGGACATGTTAGGATGAAGAGGACATGTTAGGATGAAGAGGACATGTTAGGATGAAGAGGACAGGTTAGGATGAGAGGACAGGTTAGGATGAAGAGGACAAGTTGGATGAAGAGGACAGGTTAGGATGAAGAGGACAGGTGAGGATGAAGAGGCAGTTAGGATGAAGAGGACATGTAAGGATGAAGAGGACATGTTAGGATGAAGAGGACAGGTTAGATGAAGAGGACAGGTTAGGATGGTTAGGACATGAAGGATGAAGAGGACATGTTAGGAGAAGAGGACATTAGAGGATGAGGATGAAGAGGACAGTTAGGATGAAGAGGACAGTTAGGATGAAGAGGACAGGTAGGATGAAGAGGACATGTAGGATAAGAGGACATGTTAGGATAAGAGGACAGTTAGGATGAAGAGGACAGTTAGGATGAAGAGGACATGTTAGGATGAAGAGGACATGTTAGGATGAAGAGGACAGGTTAGGTAAGAGGACAGTAGGATGAAGAGGACATGTTAGGATGAAGAGGACATGTTAGGATGAAGAGGACAGGTTAGGATGAAGAGGACAGTTAGGATGAAGAGGACATGTTAAGGAAAGAGGAAGTAGGATGAAGAGGACAGGTAGGATGAAGAGGCATGTTAGGAAAGGTTAGGACATGTAAGGATGAAGAGGACATGTTAGGATGAAGAGGACATGTTAGGATGAAGAGGACAGGTTAGGATGAAGAGGACATGTTAGGATTAAGAGGACATGTTAGGATGAAGAGGACAGTTAGGATGAAGAGGACATGTTAGGATGAAGAGGACATGTTAGGAAAGGTTAGGATTAGATAGGAGTGGAAAGAGGACATGTTAGGATGAAGAGGACAGTAGGATGAAGAGGACAGGTTAGGATGAAGAGGACATGTTAGGAAGTGGAATGAGGAAGTTAGATGAAAGACTGAGAACATGTTAGGATGAAGAGGACAGTTAGGATGAAGAGGACAGGTAGGTAAGTGGACATGTAGGATGAAGAGGACATGTTAGGATGAGAGGACATGTTAGGATGAAGAGGACAGGTGAGGATGAAGAGGACATGTTAGGATGAAGAGGACATGTAAAGGGTGAAGAGGACAGTTAGGATGAAGAGGACAGTTAGGATGGGGCAGGTTGTAGTTTAAATGAAGGAATGAAGGATGAAGAGGACAGTGTTAGGATGAAGAGGACAGGTTAGGATGAGAAGGACAGTAGGATGAAGAGGACATTTTGAAGGTTAGGACAGTAGGAGAAGAGGACAGGTTAGGAGGGAAGAAAGGGGAAAGGGGTTAGGATAAGAGGAAGGTGAGGATGAGGGGGACAGGGTTTGGATGAAGAGGACAGGTTAGGAAAGGAAAAGGGCAGGGGAGGATGAGGGGGAATGAGGAGAAGAGGACAGGTTAGGATGAAGAGGACAGGTAGGATGAAGAGGAAGGGGAGGATGAGGGGGACAGGTTAGGATGAAGAGGACAGGTTAGGATGAAAAGGAAGGTGAGGATGAAGGGGGACAGTAGGATGAAGAGGACAGTTAGGGTGAAGAGGACAGTTAGGATGAAGAGGACAGGGAGGATGAAGAGGACAGGTTAGGATGAAGAGGACAGGTAGGATGAGGGGGACAGGTAGGATGAGAGGACAGGTTAGGATGAGGGACAGGTGAGGATGAAGAGGAAGGTTAGGATGAAGAGGACAGGGAGGATGAAGAGGACAGGGTTGGAAGGAGGAAGTTAGGATGAAGAGGACAGGTTTGGATGAAGAGGACAGGTTAGGATGAGGGGGACAGGTTAGGATGAAGAGGACAGGTTAGGATGAAGAGGACATGTAGGATGAAGAGGACATGTTAGGATGAAGAGGACATGTAGGATGAAGAGGACATGTTAGGATGAAGAGGACATGTTAGGAAAGAGGACATGTTAGGATGAAGAGGACAGTTAGGATGAAGAGGACAGTTAGGATGAAGAGGACAGGTAGGATGAAGAGGACAGTTAGGATGAAGAGGACAGTTAGGAAAGAGGACATGTTAGGATGAAGAGGACAGTTAGGATGAAGAGGACAGTTAGGAAAGAGGACATGTAAGGATGAAGAGGACAGGTTAGGATGAAGAGGACAGGTGAGGATGAAGAGGACATGTTAGGATGAAGAGGACAGGTTAGGATGAAGAGGACATGTAAGGATGAAGAGGACATGTTAGGATGAAGAGGACATGTTAGGATGAAGAGGACATGTAAGGATGAAGAGGACATGTTAGGATGAAGAGGACAGGTTAGGATGAAGAGGACATGTTAGGATGAAGAGGACAGGTTAGGATGAAGAGGACATGTTAGGATGAAGAGGACATGTTAGGATGAAGAGGACAGGTTAGGATGAAGAGGACATGTTAGGATGAAGAGGACAGGTTAGGATGAAGAGGACAGGTTAGGATGAAGAGGACATGTTAGGATGAAGAGGACATGTTAGGATGAAGAGGACATGTTAGGATGAAGAGGACATGTTAGGATGAAGAGGACATGTTAGGAAAGGTTAGGACATGTTAGGATGAAGAGGACAGGTTAGGATGAAGAGGACAGGTTAGGATGAAGAGGACATGTTAGGATGAAGAGGACAGGTTAGGATGAAGAGGACATGTTAGGATGAAGAGGACAGGTTAGGATGAAGAGGACATGTAAGGATGAAGAGGACATGTTAGGATGAAGAGGACAGGTTAGGATGAAGAGGACATGTTAGGATGAAGAGGACATGTTAGGATGAAGAGGACATGTTAGGAAAGGTTAGGACATGTTAGGATGAAGAGGACATGTAAGGATGAAGAGGACAGGTTAGGATGAAGAGGACAGGTTAGGATGAAGAGGACAGGTTAGGAAAGGTTAGGACATGTAAGGATGAAGAGGACAGGTGAGGATGAAGAGGACAGGTTAGGATGAAGAGGACATGTTAGGATGAAGAGGACAGGTTAGGATGAAGAGGACAGGTTAGGAAAGGTTAGGACATGTAAGGATGAAGAGGACAGGTTAGGAAGAAGAGGACATGTTAGGATGAAGAGGACATGTAAGGATGAAGAGGACAGGTGAGGATGAAGAGGACATGTAAGGATGAAGAGGACATGTTAGGATGAAGAGGACAGGTTAGGATGAAGAGGACAGGTTAGGATGAAGAGGACAGGTTAGGATGAAGAGGACAGGTTAGGAAAGGTTAGGACATGTAAGGATGAAGAGGACAGGTTAGGAAGAAGAGGACATGTTAGGAAAGGTTAGGACATGTAAGGATGAAGAGGACAGGTGAGGATGAAGAGGACAGGTTAGGATGAAGAGGACATGTTAGGATGAAGAGGACATGTTAGGATGAAGAGGACATGTAAGGATGAAGAGGACATGTTAGGATGAAGAGGACAGGTTAGGATGAAGAGGACAGGTTAGGAAAGGTTAGGACATGTAAGGATGAAGAGGACAGGTTAGGATGAAGAGGACATGTTAGGATGAAGAGGACATGTTAGGATGAAGAGGACAGGTGAGGATGAAGAGGACAGGTTAGGATGAAGAGGACAGGTTAGGATGAAGAGGACATGTTAGGAAAGGTTAGGACATGTAAGGATGAAGAGGACAGGTTAGGATGAAGAGGACAGGTTAGGATGAAGAGGACAGGTTAGGATGAAGAGGACATGTTAGGATGAAGAGGACATGTTAGGATGAAGAGGACATGTAAGGATGAAGAGGACATGTTAGGAAAGGTTAGGACAGGTTAGGATGAAGAGGACATGTAAGGATGAAGAGGACATGTTAGGATGAAGAGGACAGGTTAGGATGAAGAGGACAGGTTAGGAAAGGTTAGGACAGGTTAGGATGAAGAGGACATGTAAGGATGAAGAGGACATGTTAGGATGAAGAGGACAGGTTAGGATGAAGAGGACATGTTAGGATGAAGAGGACATGTTAGGATGAAGAGGACAGGTTAGGATGAAGAGGACATGTTAGGAAAGGTTAGGACAGGTTAGGATGAAGAGGACATGTAAGGATGAAGAGGACATGTTAGGATGAAGAGGACAGGTTAGGATGAAGAGGACAGGTTAGGAAAGGTTAGGACAGGTTAGGATGAAGAGGACATGTAAGGATGAAGAGGACATGTTAGGATGAAGAGGACAGGTTAGGATGAAGAGGACATGTTAGGAAAGGTTAGGACATGTTAGGATGAAGAGGACAGGTTAGGATGAAGAGGACAGGTTAGGACATGTTATAACATGTTATAACATGTCCTAACATGTTATAACATGTAAGGACATGTTAGGACATGTTAGGACATGTTAGGACATGTTAGGACATGTTATAACATGTCCTAACATGTTATAACATGTTAGGACAGGTTAGGACATGTCCTAACCTGTCCTAACATGTTATAACATGTAAGGAGACAGAGTGGTGAGACGACCAGCTGTGAACATTCGTACATGTCGTCTACGTAGCACGGATACGGCATCTGCTGGATGTAGACGCCGGTCTTCTCCTTGGTGCCCGTCATCGCTCTGATGATGCCTTGCTCAATAACGTCCTGCAGGTACAAGAACCCGCCCCAGATGTACCGCATGTCCTCAAAGGGGTCGGCACGTGGACCCGGGTCCCAGTAGCTGAAGACGAGGACAGACAACAGGTTAGATGAAGAGCTGCTGGAGCTTAACGTGGGTCAAAAAATAAACCTTAAAGGAAGAAAGTGATGGAGCTAAGCTAGCCGTTTCCCCCTGTTTTCACTATTTATGCTAAGCTAAGCTAGCTGTTTCCCCATTTTCAGTATTTTTGCTAAGCTAAGCTAACCAGCTGTAGCTTCATTTAGCATACAGACATGTGGAGGGTTCACCTAAATGTTGAACTGTTCCTTTAACTCTAAAATGGTTTACGCTGTGAGGACCTGTTAGTGCTTACAGGAGAGGTGAGTCCCCACAAGGACTGTAAACAAACACACTGTCGGGCGTCTCCGTGTTGTTTTAAGATGAAATAACGATCAGATTAATGTCGCTAATCCTGATGGAAATTCTTCTGATTGAGTAATTTCAGGTTCACTGAAGTCGCTCAGCAACAGGAACACTTTCATCTGTGTGTGTGTGTGTGTGCGTGTGCGCGTGCGCGTGCGCGTGTGCGTGTGTCCGTCCTTACGCGTCTTTAATCTTATTGGTCCTCTCCACGTTGTCGATGTCCATGCGGATCTTGTAGTTGAGTTTGGCCGGCAGCTCTGTGGCGTTGGGGTCGATGTCCGGGAACACGATTCCCGCCCAGAACTTCCTGTCCTCCAGCAGCAGCATGGACTGGTGGACCAGACGCTCCTCGCTGGAGACGGGCTCCAGTTTGTCCAGGTTCACACACTAACACACAGAGAGGTCAGGTCAGGTGTGAACGGTCCTCACAGAACAGTGACAGCAGGTTAGCCTCGAAGCAAGCAACAACTCCGGCCCAGGTTCACTTAAGGTGGACTGTAAAGGTGGACCAGCTATTCTCATTTTGTGACAAGTGGCTGCTGAGTGAAGTGCGACAACTAGTGGTGAAATTTGGTATACCGGTCCAGTCCGGTGTTGTGGTTAACATCAAACCGGTTTGAGAAGCTCTAGTCAGCACTGACCTCCATGAAGTGGGAGATGCTCATGATGGCCTGGTCGGTCTCGTTGAACACTTCCCTCCAGGTGACGGCGCCGCCTGCAGTCTGCGGGTCGGCCGGCCGCTTGGACAGGAAGTTAGAGATGTCGGCGACGGTCCAGTCGGTGCCGCTCAGCTGAGCGTGGAAGAAGCTGGCGGTGGCGTTGTTCTTCAGCAGCGTCTGATCGACACATCAGGATTTTATTTTATGTATAATATACAGTATATTATGTGTATATATGTATACACATAATATATATTATACATATGCATATATGTACAATATGTACAGTATTATGTGTATACATGTATAATATGTACGGTATCATGTGTATATATGTATATACATAATATATATTATACATATGTATATATGTATAATATATACAGCATTGTGTATATATATGTATATACATAATATATATGATACATATGTATTATGTATATACATAATATATATGATACATATGTATATATGTACAGTATTATGTGTATATATGTATATACATAATATATATGATACATATGTATATATGTATAATATATACAGTATTATGTGTATATATATGTATATACATAATATATATTATACATATGTATATATGTACAGTATTATGTGTATATATGTATATACATAATATATATGATACATATGTATATATGTATCATATATACAGTATTACGTGTATATATTATGAGCTATAGAAATGACAGACGAGCACTAATCAATCATGGATCAATAAGAGTGATAGGTGAGGTGAGGTGGGGGGGCGGAGCCTGTTTACTCTGATCACGTCCATCTGCTCGCTGTTCTCCATGAAGTTCCAGACTTTGGGTCTCATCTCCTCCCACATCCCGCCCAGGTCCCTGAACACACCGAGCTCCTGGAAGGTCCGGTTCACCTGAACGCACCACAGAAACAGATACAGGTGAGACGGACTGCTCCACCTGTAGGACGTGAGGAGACAGGAAGTGATGTCATACCTCGTGGATGACCCTCTGGGTGGCGGGGGTGTGGGGGGTGTAGAGGATCTTCCCCAGCAGCAGCGGCTTCAGAGCCTGCCAGATCATCCTGGACATGGGGTTAGAGTCCATGTTCTTCACCAGACTGTTACAGAACGGAGCTGCAAAACACAGAAAACATGTTCTGTAGATCTGTACCAACAACCAGTACACCACCAGTACACCACCAGTACACCACCAGTACACCACCAGTACACCACCAGTACACCACCAGTATACCACCAGTACACCACCAGTACACCACCAGTACACCACCAGTACACCACCAGTACACCACCAGTACACCACCAGTACACCACCAGTACACCACCAGTACACCACCAGTATACCACCAGTACACCACCAGTACACCACCAGTACACCAACAGTACACCACCAGTACACCACCAGTATACCACCAGTATACCACCAGTACACCACCAGTACACCACCAGTACACCACCAGTACACCATCAGTATGAACCCCCCCGAGGACTCACTGGAGGAGTTGTCGTAGAGCGCCGTGGATTCGTCCTCGCTGCTGTTGTGGTTTCCGAACAGAGCCTTGTAGTTGCTGTCCTCGTACCAGTTGAGGGATTTGATCTGCAGGCCGCCGCCTTCAGGGTGACCGCACACGATCCTGGAGACGGCCTGGTACATGGCGCTGGGCGACGACGTGGCGTTCTGCGTCAGGAAGATGATCTCGTTCCTCAGGTCGATCCAGCTCTTCATACCGGCCAGCTGCACAAAAACACAGCGAGTGTCACTAAAGCAAAGAAGTGGAAATATGTGACGTGTACAGCTAGCTGGTCATTATTGTGAAATAAACCCTGACAGGGCGATGTGTAATGTACATCTAGCAGGTCATTATTGTGAAATAAACCCCGACAAGGTGATGTGTAATGTACAGCAAGCAGGTCATTATTGTGAAATAAACCTCGACAAGGTGATGTGTAATGTACAGCTAGCGGGTCATTATTGTGAAATAAACCTCGACAAGGTGATGTGTAATGTACAGCAAGCAGGTCATTATTGTGAAATAAACCTCGACAAGGTGATGTGTAATGTACAGCTAGCGGGTCATTATTGTGAAATAAACCCCGACAAGGTGATGTGTAATGTACAGCTAGCAGGTCATTGTTGTGAAATAAACTCCGAAAAATTTCCAAAAATGTCCGTAAAATAACCCCAAAAAGTTTGAAATATGTCTGTAAAATGTCCGAAAAAGGCTGAAAAAAGCAGAAGAAAAGTCGGAAAAATGCTGGAATAATGGGTGGAATAATATCGGAAAAAAGGTCCGAAAATCGTCTGAAAAATGTCCAATAAATGTTCGTAAAATGTTTGAAAAGAGTCCGAAAATGGCCGAAAATAGTCGTAAAAAAACGGAAAATTAGGCAGAAAGAGGTATGAAAAATGTCTGAATTTTTAACAGTAATGACCCGCTACCTGAACATTATCCCACTTATTAAAGAAATAACAGATGGTAGAACGCTGTGACCAATCAGAATCGAGTATTCAACAGTCGTGTAACAAATAAAGTTATTATTGTGTTTTCACGCCGGTCAGCTGACACTTTATCGGACACTTAGGCTCCTTTCAATGCTCCACTTCAATACTTCAACTGAAAGCTCTTTCATACAGAGGTCCTGATACATTACTGGGATAACTGTTCAGGCACCGCCAGTGATTGTCACTATTCACACATGAACTACGTTCACACAGGAGTCCATGCAGGAAATGTTCCAGAACATTTCAGGGACAGACTGCAGGTGTGAAAGAG
Source organism: Sebastolobus alascanus (assembly GCA_916701645.2). NCBI lineage: Eukaryota > Metazoa > Chordata > Actinopteri > Perciformes > Sebastidae > Sebastolobus > Sebastolobus alascanus. The sequence goes on from CAKAOJ020000309.1 coordinate 331,621, forward strand.
ACTATAAACCCGATCCAAGAACTCCTCCCAGTTGAACCAGTTTACAGCTGTGAGCTCACGTTGATGTTCCAGTTAAACTTTACAAGAACAGGAACAAACTCAAAGTGAAGAAATAAACAGAAACAAAATGAATCATCGATGTGACGTCTGCTCTCTGAATATCTGCTGACTGTCCGTCGTTACTTCCTGTTTTAATCTGATGACTTCAGGAGAGTTCACACCTTTCACCTCCTTTCTACTGATGATGATGATGAAAACCACGAGAATCTTTGACTGACGAAGGTTCAAAACAACGGCGAGCGGGATGGCGAGCGGGACGCTGAGCGGGACGGCGAGCGAGATGCTGAGCAGGATGGCGAGCAGGACGGCGAGCGAGACGCTGAGCAGGACAGCGAGCAGGACGGCGAGCGGGACGGCGAGCGGGGGACGCTGAGTGTTTGTTGTTTGTTGGGACTGAGAAGTGAAACCTGCTGAGAGTCTTTGTTCAGCTGCAGATCATCCGTCTCTTTTATCTGGACACAAAAACTCTCAGAGACACTGAGACCTGCCATGTGAACCCAGTCTGCTGCTGGGGTGGGCTGGAGGACTCCACTGGAGGACTCCACCGGAGGACTCTACTGGAGGACCTCCACTGGAGGACTCCACTGGAGGACTCCACCGGAGGACTCTACTGGAGGACTCCACTGGAGGACCTCCACTGGAGGACTCCACTGGAGGACTCCACTGGAGGACTCTACTGGAGGACTCCACTGGAGGAGTCCACTGGAGGACTCTACTGGAGGACTCTACTGGAGGACTCCACTGGAGGACTCCACTGGAGGACTCTACTGGAGGACTCTACTGGAGGACTCCACTGGAGGACTCCACTGGAGGACTCCACTGGAGGACTCTACTGGAGGACCTCCACTGGAGGACTCCACTGGAGGACTCCACTGGAGGACTCTACTGGAGGACTCCACTGGAGGACTCCACTGGAGGACTCCACTGGAGGACTCCACTGGAGTCCTCCACTGGAGGACTCCACTGGAGGACTCCACTGGAGGACTCCACTGGAGGACTCCACTGGAGGACTCTACTGGAGGACTCCACTGGAGGACTCTACTGGAGGACTCCACTGGAGGACTCCACTGGAGGACACGGCGTCCTCAGAGGGGTCAGGTGACCAGGTGTGATTCTTACCTCCACTGCCAGTAAACCCAGACTGTCCAGGAGGTTGTTGGTCGCCCTGGCAACCAGTTTGACAGCTTCTGGGTCGGAGGTCACGTCCCTCTGAGAGACACAAAGAGACGTCTTCAGTTTACAGCTTCAGCACATTAACAGACGCTTTATTTCCATTTGAGATAATTAATAGCATTTTATTGTATTAAATGTTTGTTCCTGATGAAGTTAACGAAGTTACAGCTGATCTCAGTTCTGTGTACATTCTGTTTATTATTGTAAATCAGTTAACAACACAAAACAATGACAGATATTGTCCAGAAACCCTCTCAGGTTCTGCATTTAGCATAAAACAATATGCTCAGATCATAACATGGCAAACTGCAGCCCAACAGGCAACAACAGCTGTCAGTGTGTCAGTGTGCTGACTTCACTATGACTTGCCCCAAACTGCATGTGATTATCATAAAGTGGGCATGTCTGTAAAGGGGAGACTCGTGGGTACCCATAGAACCCATTTACATTCACTGATCTGGAGGTCAGAGGTCAAGGGACCCCTTTGGAAATGGACATGACAGTTTTTCCATTTACAGTTTGTGACCAGTATCTACATGAGACCAGTATCTACATGAGACCAGTATCTACATGAGACCAGTATCTACATGAGACCAGTATCTACATGAGACCAGTATCTACTTGAGACCAGTATCTACACGAGACCAGTATCTACACGAGACCAGTATCTACATGAGACCAGTATCTACATGAGACCAGTATCTACATGAGACCAGTATCTACATGAGACCAGTATCTACATGAGACCAGTATCTACATGAGACCAGTATCTACATGAGACCAGAGGATTTTCTCTCGGCGTCTCTGACTGAAGCATTTTAAGGATTTCTCTCCGTGTTGCCCTGGAAACGTTGAGTTCAGTCGGTTTCACAGCGTCAGTCGGCAGCTCGTAGATTTCTACAGACAAAAGACACGACGCCGCGCTGACGGCTGCAAACTAACAAGACTCCAAACAAACAAGACTTCAGGCTACAGAAGAGAGAGAGAGAGGAGAGACGGGCCGAGACACGCCTCCTCACACACAACACACACTCTGACTACACACACACAATGAAGGAGTGTATTCAGAGTGTATTCAGAGTGTGTGTATGTACACGTAGTGAGCTGGGTGACTGATGTAATCAGAGTGTCTGAACATCGTGTAACACCGGCTGAGATATGAGATACTATCAGGACACTTTGCTGCTGATTCAATGTGTGCTGAGATCTTTAAATATTGTGATTCTATATTGTGATTTATAGTGATTGTTGTTAACTTCTTTAACTCTAGAGACCATGAAGGGAACAAGATAAATCAGACACTTTAGAGACTTTTACTTTGGAAAGTCTCTAAATGAATCACCACATGGAGGTGATTTTATTGCCTCTTTGATTTCTCCAACAGTAAAATGTGAATCTAGATCAACTTTAGCAGATTCTCTCAGTTTGGGTAATTCAGCAGAATTGAAGAATGTCTCTGTATCATCATCAGATACATTACAGGTCTCTGAAGTAGTTCTTTCTATCTTTAGGATTAGTTAACATTCCCCCAGAGGAAGACTTCATTTTTAAAATAGACCTCCTCACCTGTTGGACCTGCAGTCATTTAACTGCTTTGTCATTCAGTTCAAATTGTTTTTGTCTCATCTTAAGTATCTGCTTATTAACCTGATATATAAATATATAATATAACATATAAATAGTGTTCTATTCCTTCTTCAGTTTCATGATACCAACACATCGTTAGAGGACGGACGCTCTGAACTGACAGTGAAACTTTCTGCTCCGTACGGAGTCTCAGCTCAGAGTGGACAGATCAGATGATGGAGAAGGATTTAGGATTCCACCCAACGCTATCAGAGAACCATCTACCGGTCTCTGTGTGTCCTTCACATATCTCCAGAACCATTCATCCCATGGACTTCACTCTCGGGGGGGGGGGGGGGTTTCTCCCCGGGGACCCGGCCGACTGCTATGTCCAATCTGGTGCAATTTGGTCGCGCGACACGTTCAATATTAATAAACTTTGAATGAAGGTGTGTTCTGACCTGGATGGGTTTCAGGAAGTCCAGGTTGTTCAGGAAGTGCTCCTCAGCGTGGTTCAGCCAATCGGGCGGCGCCGCACAGAGGACTTCCTGTACCAGCATCGACACCTGTTGGTCTGAGATGGTCACAAAGTCCTCCAGACTCTGCTTTCCCCCCTTCCTGGGACACATGTCCCTCAGGTGGACCCCAAAACCTTTGAAGAGGACCTGAAACCGACGGATAAAGAGGAGGGTCAAAGGTCACGTTCGTTATTAGAAGGTCAATTATCCCCTTTTTCCTGATTGGTTCTCACCTTCTCCAGGTTGACGTCGGCGTCTCTGATCTGTTGGACGGCGTCTTCAGAGAACGACGCGTTTCTCAGCAGGAACGTCGACAGATTCTCGTTGTCTCGCAGGAAGTGTCTCAACTTGAACCCTAAAAATACAGAAAGAAGATCAGAGATTCTGTCCTCAGAGAGACATGTGAGACAGGTGAGACAGGTGAGACAGGTGAGACAGGTGAGACAGGCGGCTACAGGTGAGACAGATGGCTACAGGTGAGACAGGCGGCTACATGTGAGACAGGTGAGACAGGTGAGACAGGCGGCTACAGGTGAGACAGGTGAGACAGGCGGCTACAGGTGAGACAGACACCAGAGACTACAGGTGAGACACACGGCTAAGTTCAAGTTCAAGACCTTTATTTGTCCCCGAGAGGTGTTTTTGGTTTTGCAGTAGTAGCAACAACAACATCTCATCACAATAAGACAATAAACACATACTGTACATCCCCACATACTAGAGCACTAAAATAAGGTGAAACCTTGAAGTAAAAAATGTTAAAAGAGTTACAATAATGACCATATAAGATAATGAACAGAACAGAACAGAATGGGTGGATGTGCTGATACTACCTGTACTTTAGAGAGTTGAGCAGTGAAATGGCCGAGGATATGAAAGGATTTATATCGGTTAGTTCTGACTAATGGTAATCTGAGGGGGGAGCCAGAGGGCAGAAACTGAAATTCTGAATGCAGGGGGGGGGGGGGGTACTGTCCGAAATGATGGATTCTGCTTTCTTTATCAGCTGTTTGTTGTTCAGTTCAGACAGACATTTCTGCTGAGAGACGATGATTTTGCTGCTGATTTTTATCACCCTTGTTAATGAGTTTTTCTGTTTGAGGTTGAGGATGCATACCAGCAAATAAAAGAAAAAGTGTAAACTGACTCAATAAAAGATTTATAAAACAGTGTCACCAGGGATTTATCAACCTGGAGCTTCTCTAGCTTCCTCAGACAGAAGAGACGCTGCTGGCTTTTCTTACACAGATTATCTGTTTCCTCTCAAAGGTCAACTTATTGTCAATTAGGATGCCTAAATACTTGTGAAATTCAAGTATAGGCTACAGGTCCTGACATCTATGAACAGGATTATCACTGTTACAGTTCTACAAAGAGACTTCATGCTGTCACATGTCTACATCCCCCCCCCACCCTCGTTCTTCTTCTGCAGGTTTAAACAGGTAGCTGTGACGAAGACCTCCACAAACTGTCAACACCTTTAAATCAAACAGGAAGTACACTTCTTATATTATATATACAGTACATAGGTTACTATATATATATATATATATATATATATATATATATATATATATATATATATATATATATATATATATATATATATATATATATATATATATATATATATATATATATATATATATATATATATATATATATATATATATATATATATATATATATATATATATATATATATATATAAATAAAGTACATAGATACACGGTTCCTGTATATACTGTATAAATATACTATGAAGGAACGCGGTTAGTGACGGGTCAGAGGACAGGTGGAGCTGGCTGACATCAGCAGCTCTGAGTGATGTGATTGGTTAAATGATGTGACATCAGCAGCTCTGAGTGATGTGATTGGTTAAATGATGTGACATCAGCAGCTCTGAGTGATGTGATTGGTTAAATGAGGACCAGTTTCCTCTGCGAGCTCCAACAGAGAAACACGTCTGCTCCAATTAGAAACATCCACCGAGAATTTATTCCACTACAGACGACTCTCAGCCAATCAGCTGTCAGTATACACAGTCCAGGACTAACACCAGGATTAAAAACTAGGACTAAAACCAGAACTAACACCAAGACTAACACCTGGACTAAAACCAGGACTAACACCAAGACTAACACCTGGACTAAAACCAGGACTAACACCAAGACTAACACCTGGACTAAAACCAGGACTAACACCAGGATTAAATGTTGAAACAGTTTTCAGTGAGTCTCAGTGATCATTACTGAACCCCAACAGGGTCAACTGGGCTAAATACTGAGTTAGTCGCTCCGCAGTCGACTCAGTGGTTAGACTGATATTCCAGCAGTGTTAATCCTAGACTAGAGGTTTAAACTGGGATTATGTTCAGTTGATATTCAGTATATTCTGTGTTCAGAGGATCTTTTGAATAGTTGTGTATGAACAGCTCAGAACTCCTCTGCAGCTCCACTAAAGATTTCATCAGTTAAAGGAACATTTTCCACCACGAGAACTTAAGAGCCTTAATAACCTCTGAATGTACGAGAACTTAAGAACCTCTGAATGTAGGAGAACTTAAGAACCTTAATAACCTCTGAATGTACGAGAACTTAAGAGCCTTAATAACCTATGAACGTAGGAGAACTTAAGAGCCTTAATAACCTCTGAATGTACGAGAACTTAAGAGCCTTAATAACCTCTGAATGTAGGAGAACTTAAGAGCCTTAATAACCTCTGAATGTAGGAGAATTTAAGAACCTTAATAACCTCTGAATGTAGGAGAACTTAAGAGCCTTAATAACCTCTGAATGTAGAACTTAAGAGCCTTAATAACCTCTGAATGTACGAGAACTTAAGAGCCTTAATAACCTCTGAATGTAGGAGAATTTAAGAGCCTTAATAACCTCTGAATGTAGGAGAATTTAAGAACCTTAATAACCTCTGAATGTAGGAGAACTTAAGAGCCTTAATAACCTCTGAATGTAGGAGAATTTAAGAGCCTTAATAACCTCTGAATGTAGGAGAACTTAAGAGCCTTAATAACCTCTGAATGTAGGAGAACTTAAGAGCCTTAATAACCTCTGAATCTACGAGAACTTAAGAACCTTAATAACCTCTGAATGTAGGAGAACTTAAGAGCCTTAATAACATCTGAATGTACGAGAATTTAAGAGCCTTAATAACCTCTGAATGTAGGAGAACTTAAGAGCCTTAATAACCTCTGAATGTACGAGAACTTAAGAGCCTTAATAACCTCTGAATGTACGAGAACTTAAGAGCCTTAATAACCTCTGAATGTAGGAGAACTTAAGAACCTTAATAACCTCTGAATGTAGGAGAATTTAAGAGCCTTAATAACCTATGAACGTAGGAGAACTTAAGAGCCTTAATAACCTCTGAATGTACGAGAACTTAAGAGCCTTAATAACCTCTGAATGTAGGAGAACTTAAGAGCCTTAATAACCTCTGAATGTAGAACTTAAGAGCCTTAATAACCTCTGAATGTACGAGAACTTAAGAGCCTTAATGACCTCTGAATGTACGAGAACTTAAGAGCCTTAATAACCTCTGAATGTACGAGAATTTAAGAGCCTTAATAACCTCTGAATGTACGAGAACTTAAGAGCCTTAATAACCTCTGAATGTACGAGAATTTAAGAGCCTTAATAACCTCTGAATGTACGAGAACTTAAGAACATTAATAACCTCTGAATGTACGAGAACTTAAGAGCCTTAATAACCTCTGAATGTACGAGAACTTAAGAACCTTAATAACCTCTGAATGTAGGAGAACTTAAGAACCTTAATAACCTCTGAATGTAGGAGAACTTAATAACCTGAATGTGGGACAAACTGCAGCTGAACAAACTCTCAGGTTTCATCCAGAGCGACACGTCTGAACTCTGACGCTCAGCGTGAAGAGAGAGAGGACACGCTGAGAGACCTGCTGAGCTCTCTGGTTCTGTTCTGAGCTCTCTGGTTCTGATCTGAGCTCTCTGGTTCTGTTCTGAGCTCTCTGGTTCTGTTCTGAGCTCTCTGGTTCTGATCTGAGCTCTCTGGTTCTGATCTGAGCTCTCTGGTTCTGGTCTGAGCTCTCTGGTTCTGGTGTAACCTCTCCAGACTCTGATGTTTCCTCTCTGAAGTGGGAGCAGGTGAGATCACCTGAGCAGCTTCTACAGGTCGACCTGTTGTGGCTCGCCTCTCTTCCCCCGCTCACATCACAGCAGCTCCTTCTCACGAACACAATGTCCTCGCTTTGTGAGATCGGACGTGATTAAAGGGAATAAATCTTCATCAGAGGAGGAGGAGGAGGAGGAGGAGGAGGAGGAGGAGGAGGAGGAGAGCCAGCAGGTCGGAGCAGGTAGAGGACAGAAACGCCCCCCACAGAGACAATTAACACACAAAGGAGGGAAATTCTTTCTGTTAAATGAGCCTGAAGAATCCACCTCCAGAAGGGGGACGACGAAAAACTGCTGAAGCCGCTGCAGAAGGGTTTAAACGTTCTGACTGGTTCTGGTTCTGGTTCTGGTTCCTACCTGATCGGCTCTTCTGCAGCACACTCAGAGCCTGAGCGAGCTCCTTAAATCCGTCCAGATTTTTATCGTTCTGACTGTACAGAAGAATCTTCTTGGCGTCCGAAAACAGACGAGAAATTCTGAGAACACAGAACGGGCAGTTAGTAGTTAAACATTATATCATCATAATATAATATTATAATATTATATATATATATATATATATATATATATATATATAATATATATTATATTATATAAATATTATATATATATAATATATATATTGTATTATATTATATAAATATTATATATATATATATATATATATAATATTTATATATATATATATATTATATATATATATATAATATGATATATATATATATATTATATATATATATATATAATTATATTATATATATATATATATATATATATATATATATACACAGTATAGAATGTAATAACAGAGTGTTGAGTGAAACTGTTTAAATAAACTTCGAGGGAAGCAGCTCTCAGACTACAGTCACTGAGTTCAAAGGTCACACTGATTTTGATCCTTCAATGTAAAAAATAAGAACTACAATGATTTCAGTGATTTCAGGTGAAAGGTCAAAGTAGTTTTTATTCTTTAATAGCAGCATTTCTAAATTAAAGATCGGACCAGATTTTCAGAATAAAAGTCTCTAGAATGCGTTCTCACATGGAGTCGTTGAAGTTGCCGACGACGCCCGGAGACTCGCCCGGCGTCGGGCTCCTGAAGCACGGGTTGTTGGCGTTGCAGAGGATTCCCTGAAGCCAGGGCAGCGTGCCGGCCGACGGCATCGCCTTGTTGGGGAAATGACCTTCAGACAGACAAAAAACAGGAAGTGATTCTTTTACCAAAGTAAAAGTCTCAAGTAGGGCCTCTTCCTCTAAGTGGATCAGTCGACTAAACGGTCGTTTGTGTCTCAGTCAGCTCAGATTTCTTCAGTGGATTAGATGATTTTTATGTTTTTGTCATGTTGAATGACTTATTTCTAAGAAACATATGAGCTCATCTCTGTAAACACCAGATTTAAAGTGATTCTTTGTGGAGAAACTCAGTTTTACAGATCCGTCGATAAAATCAACAAATCGATTAGTCGACAAAATCACGAGTTTTAGTCAACTAAGAATTCCTTTGGTCGAGGACGATCCTGGTCTAAAGAACTATTATACTACTATATGAACACGTGTGATTTAACACTATATAAAGATGTGATTTAACACTATATGAACACGTGTGATTTAACACTATATGAACACGTGTGATTTAACACTTTATAGAGACGTGATTTAACACTATATGAACACGTGATTTAACACTATATGAACACGTGTGATTTAACTCTATATGAACACGTGTGATTTAACACTTTATAAAGACGTGATTTAACACTATATGAACACGTGATTTAACACTATATGAACACGTGATTTAACACTATATGAACACGTGATTTAACACTATATAAAGACGTGATTTAACACTATATAAAGACGTGATTTAACACTATATGAACACGTGTGATTTAACACTATATGAACACGTGATTTAACACTATATAAAGACGTGATTTAACACTATATGAACACGTGTGATTTAACACTATATGAACACGTGTGATTTAACACTATATGAACACGTGTGATTTAACACTATATGAACATGTGATTTAACACTATATGAACACGTGTGATTTAACACTATATGAACACGTGTGATTTAACACTATATGAACACGTGTGATTTAACACTATATGAACACGTGTGATTTAACACTATATAAAGATGTGATTTAACACTATATAAACACGGGATTTAACACTATATGAACACGTGTGATTTAACACTATATGAACACGTGTGATTTAACACTATATGAACACGTGATTTAACACTATATGAACACGTGTGATTTAACACTATATGAACACGTGTGATTTAACACTATATGAACACGTGATTTAACACTATATGAACACGTGTGATTTTACACTATATGAACACGTGATTTAACCCTATATAAAGACGTGATTTAACACTATATAAAGACGTGATTTAACACTATATAAAGACGTGATTTAACACTATATGAACACGTGTGATTTAACACTATATGAACACGTATGATTTAACACTATATGAAGACGTGATTTAACACTATATGAACACGTGTGATTTAACACTATATGAACACGTGATTTAACCCTATATAAAGACGTGATTTAACACTATATAAAGACGTGATTTAACACTATATAAATGTGATTTAACACTATATAAAGACGTGATTTAACATTATATAAAGACGTGATTTAACTGTATAAACACGTGATTTAACACTATATAAATGTGATTTAACACTATATAAACACGTGATTTAACACTATATAAAGACGTGATTTAACTGTATAAACACGTGATTTAACACTATATAAAGACGTGATTTAACACTATATATAAACACGTGATATAACACTATATAAAGACGTGATTTAACACTATATTTAAACACGTGATTTAACACTATATAAAGACGTGATTTAACACTATATAAATGTGATTTAACACTATATAAACACGTGATTTAACACTATATAAAGACGTGATTTAACTGTATAAACACGTGATTTAACACTATATAAAGACGTGATTTAACACTATATATAAACACGTGATATAACACTATATAAAGACGTGATTTAACACTATATAAATGTGATTTAACACTATATAAACACGTGATTTAACACTATATAAAGACGTGATTTAACTGTATAAACACGTGATTTAACACTATATAAACACGGGATTTAACACTATATAAATGTGATTTAACACTATATAAACACGTGATTTAACACTATATAAAGACGTGATTTAACACTATATATAAACACGTGATTTAACACTATATGAACACGTGATTTAACACTATATATAAACACGTGATTTAACACTATATAAAGATGTGATTTAACACTATATAAAGACGTGATTTAACACTATATATAAACACGTGATATAACACTATATAAAGACGTGATTTAACACTATATAAAGACGTGATTTAACTCTATATAAACACGTGATTTAACACTATATAAAGACGTGATTTAACACTATATATAAAGACGTGATTTAACACTATATAAAGATGTGATTTAACACTATATAAAGATGTGATTTAACACTATATGAACACGTGATTTAACACTATATAAACACGTGATTTAACACTATATAAACACTTGATTTAACTCTATATAAACACGTGATTTAACACTATATAAACACGTGATTTAACTCTATATAAAGACGTGATTTAACTCTATATAAAGACTATATATAGTACATATAGACTACATGTGCTGGTGTTTGTGAAGACACACGTGTCGTTTGTCAGATTTAATCTGAAGGTTTTCAGGACGTTTATCTTCCTGCTGCGTTGGAACAGACGGTCCATCGGTTCACCTGGACTCCCTGCAGGTAGATAACTTCTGATTGGTTTATTATAACCTGCAGCAGCGACAGAGAGCACGGTGGATGGCGGCAGTCACAGCGACCTTTAACCCCCCCCCCCTGCTGCTATCAGAGAACCTTAAGAACCTTTAAGACTGCCAACTGGCCTCTTTCTAATCACTACAGATTAGATAGCAGGTCAGTTCACTCTCTAAATAAATATATAAATCACCGTATCAGCGTCCTCATATTGATACCGGAGTGTTTCCTGTATCTGTGTTTGACCAATCAGAGACCCACAAACTGCACCTCTTCAGGGACTTTTTACCCCTGAATTTGTCTCACAGGAGCTACATGTAGTCCCTGCAGTCCAAACACAGGGTTCTCTTAATGACATCTTCACCATTTCACCAGGAATTAAACGGTATTTAATGTTAGAACAACACAAACCAGGTCTCACATGTTTATATAACAAATATATTCATTAAAATATGAAGTTATTAGCAGACTTAGAGCTGAATACGACATAAATACTCTGAATGGTAGTTAACTATAAAAGAGGTCGAAGGTCTTCACATGAACACATGAACACGACTTCCTGAACGTTTTTAAATCTGGTCTCGAGGCTGTCGAGTGAACCTGGTTCATAAAACCTGAAGTGAACTTTTCTCTCTGAGCTGCTTTAAAATGACGAGTTTCAACACGTCTGAACTCACATGTTCCTGAATCACCGCACAAATATTCTGCTGCTGCTCCGACGGATCCTTCTGCTTTCACTGAGAAACAGGAAGACCAGCAGCTTCCTGCACGCACACAGGGTTCAATGTGGTCTCCCCTAGTCTGAGTCCTGGTCTGGGGGGGTCTGAGTCCTGGTCTCTGTTAGTCTGAGTCCTGGTCTCTGTTAGTCTGAGTCCTGGTCTCTGTTAGTCTGAGTCCTGAACATTGAACTGATCCTGATCCAGTCCATCAGGTTTTGTTTCTCCAGTAAACGTCGCCTGAGGCTCCTTTATTATCAGTTTTAGTTTTAATGCCCAACAGCTCAAATCTTTTCTTTACGATCTGCTCCAGACGTGAGCCTCGTTCCTCTCAGACTCTCAGCGGAGGACGAAGAACTCCCAGAGAACCCTTTAACAGGGAAACTGTTAGAACCCTTTAACAGGGAAACTATTAGAACCCTTTAACAGGGAAACTGTTAGAACCCTTTAACAGGGAAACTGTTAGAACCCTTTAACAGGGAAACTGTTAGAACCCTTTAACAGGGAAACTATTAGAACCCTTTAACAGGGAAACTGTTAGAACCCTTTAACAGGGAAACTGTTAGAACCCTTTAACAGGGAAACTATTAGAACCCTTTAACAGGGAAACTGTTAGAAACCTCAGGAAGAGAATCAGAGGAAGATCCCTCAGACAGGAAGTGGAGTAACAACATCATGAAAATACAACGTAGACACATATAATGGGGACATGTATGAAATAGACCTGCCATTAAAACCTGCTCTGGTTGATCAGATAGTTCTGGACCACGAGACAGTCCAGGTGTGAACGCACCCAAAACGCACTGAGGACGGATTGTGATCCGATCGGCCAAACCGCCTCTGGAGGTGTTCAGGGACGCAGTGAGACCACGTGTAACGCAGTGTGACCACGTTTAACGCGGTGTGACCACGTTTAACGCGGTGTTACCACGTTTAACGCGGTGAGACCACGTTTAACGCAGTGTGACACGTTTAACGCGGTGAGACCACGTTTAACGCAGTGTGACACGTTTAACGCGGTGTTACCACGTTTAACGCAGTGTGACCACGTTTAACGCAGTGAGACCACGTTTAACGCAGTGTGACCACGTGTAACGCGGTGAGACCACGTTTAACGCAGTGTGACACGTTTAACGCGGTGTTACCACGTTTAACGCAGTGTGACCACGTTTAACGCAGTGTGACCACGTTTAACGCAGTGTGACACGTTTAACGCGGTGTTACCACGTTTAACGCAGTGTGACCACGTTTAACGCGGTGTGACCACGTTTAACGCAGTGTGACCACATTTAACGCGGTGTGACCACGTTTAACGCAGTGTGACCACGTTTAACGCGGTGTGACCACGTTTAACGCAGTGTGACCACGTTTAACGCAGTGTTCTGTGCATTGGTAGCCACATACGTGTGAACACCTGATCGATGTTTGATCTGAAGCTGATCACAGTGATTGATGACTGACAGGTTTCAGGTTGTTTCATAGTGTCATTATAACTCTGCCGTGACTTTATAGATCCTGAACGTCGCTCCGTGACCTTCAACACGTTCTGTGATAAAGAGCCATAAACTGCACTGATAGATAAACCAGCTTCATTCAGACCTGCACTTCATCCAACAGAACGATCAACAATCAATAACTTCACATAATCAGGAATCAACTGATCAATAACTTCAGATAGTCAGGTGTTCCTAATAAAGTGGCCCCTCTGCAGAAATGTAATCTGATTACATCTTTATGTTAAAACCTGTGAAGTTGCTGTGATGATGAACGGCGACCTGCTGAGTGAGTCGTTCACACCTGAATCCCCTCGGAGGACGTTTAGAGGACGTTTAGAGGACGTTCAGTGTCCTCGTCTGTCTACATGTTAAAGCTGTTTCACACTCAGAGTCTCCAGGTGTGAACGCTGCTCATTCATCCACCAGCTGACCGTCGTTCACACCTGGAGACTACATGTTATTCCAGTGCCTGCTAGCTACAAGACTTTTTTTCCTATAGGAATGAATGGGAAATTACGGAGCCCAGCTAGAGTGAGTGACATCACAGCTAGAGTGAGTGACATCACAGCTAGAGTGAGTGACATCACAGCTAGAGTGAGTGACACCACAGGTCGTTCGCCCACAATTTTCACTCTTCACAGATAAAACTTAGATCAAACTGAAGGAAATCTTGTGCTGATCAAACCGACTCACATCTGGATCTCGGGTCCAAAGTGAGAGGAAGTCCAACAAGCCGCTCCATAGAGAGCAATGTTAAATCAGACAGGAATCACTGAGGTGCCCACGAGCAAGGCACTGAACCCTCGGATTAGAAGTAAAATACAAGATGTCAATAAAGTTTTTAAACTCACACTCATGCTGTTCGTAGGGGGGGTAGTTGAGCCGCACGGCGATGAGGATGAAGAAGATGAAGAGCGGCCAGAGGATCTCCACCAGGAGCTGAAGCTGAGAGACAGGAAGTGACAGGAAACCATCAGCAACACACAATCACACACACGCACGCACACACACACACACCACCACATTAAATCAGATTATAAATCAGTAGAGGAACTCGGTCTCCCATGATGCCTCAGCTGTATCAGGAGGCCGTGACCTTTGACCTCCTTCATTCTGACAGCTCATCACTACATTTGATCAACTTAATGAAACTTCAGAGTTCTGGAATATTTTCCCCTCTTCACCTCGACAGGAATGAAGCTGTTATCTCTGCTCTCTTCAGCCACCAGACTCCATTCAGAAAAACACTCATTTAAAGAGTTCACTCAGATTCACCAAAGTCACAAAATAACAGAACCTAACCAGCCGATCGAGGCGGTGTTAGATCAGCAACTCTCCTGTTCTGAGAGCTTTAATTACTGTTTTTATGAATGGAGTCTGGTGGCTTTAAAGAGAGCGATATAACAGCTTATTATTGATTATATTGATTGATTGATTGATTGATTAAGAGAGACTGACCGTCTGCCGTCGTCTGTAGGTGAAGTTCTTCCATAACAATAGTCCCAGCTGTGTTGAGACAGACATGTCTCTCAGCCGTCAGCAGGCCGTTCGTCTCTCGTCCGTCTCTCGTCCGTCCGTCAGCTGAACTGAGTCCCTCGTTCTGAATCAAACACAGACAGGATGAGCCAGCACACAGCTCAAAGGTACCGAGGTCAAAGGTCACAGCAGATATCAGACTCTGCCTCCTCCTCACACTGAAGGAGACACACATCTTATTAGATATATACATATATACATACACTTATATATATATATATATATATATATGTATATATTATAATGAAGTGAAGCTGCAGACGTCTGTTTCTCTGTTTTAATGAGCTGACGATGAGCTGAACACATGATGGATTAAACTCTGAGAGTTATGGATCCTCATATTGAAATATGAATTAAAGTCTCTGTAGACGTTCAGATGACACTGAACAGAAGTCACTGATTGACTGATTGATTGATTGATTTACTCTTCACTGATTGAAATGAACTGATTGAATCACAGAGATGAGCTGCAGCAGCAGCGCACCCAGCGGAGAAACACTACAACTACACCTCCACAGTACTGCACAGTACTACATAATACTACACAGTACTACACAGTACTGCAAGAAACTTTCCTTTAGTCTTTAACACAGAAACAGGCTGATATTAATATTCACTGACTCATCTGATCTTTACACACATTCAGCTTCACAGTGATTGGATCTGACTCTGGATCCTTATTGGACCTTTAACTCGGTTCTGCGCAGTTTAACGAACCATCAGTCATCATTTAAAACAACAGATGAAGAAGATGAAGAAGAAGAAGAAACATGTTAAATATTTGATCTGTTCTTATGAAACCTGATGAAACTTCACTACAAACAATTTGAGGATCTGCAGCTGAAACTGATCTGAAATCAGATCCAAACAGCTGAAGCAGCGACAGAGTTCAGATAAAGTTGATCAGATGAATAATACAGTATTAATGATAATAAAGAGAATGAATAATGAGGGTTAATAAAGAGAGTTAAAGGCTGTACCGTGTCGGTGGTGCGTTCAGGGTCCTCCTCCACCTCCACTCAGCAGCATCTGCTCCTCATCGCGCTGCAGCTGCGGACTGAACTGAACTCACCACAGTCAATACCCGATAATCGATCACACCGCTTCCGCTCAGCCACTTCACAATAAAACACCCTGACTCTCAGTATGGTGTTATCAATAATTCATCAGAGTAGTTGTGATGATAACAGCTAACTTATACCAACATTTAACAACGTTTTCACATCTTTCTGTTGATTTTTAAATTCTTATTTTAGTGATTTATTTTCTTGTATTTATTCATTTCATAGTGAGTTTAATAAGATAAAACAGTAGTAGTATTAGTGGTAGTAGTACTTGGATTTTTAACTATAATAATAATTTTCTATAGTTTAAATGTGACTCGGTTTCAAGATGTCGTTTTAAAATAGAAGACATTTATTTATTATTTATTTCCTTCTCATCTGACAAACTGCTGACTTGGCTTTTATTTTGTAAGGACAGATCTGAAGGTACTTCCGGTCTCACAGCTGGGTTACTGTCGGTCACTGAGCAGCTGGGCCGCTGTTTCACAACTTTTACACACATTTGTCCGACTTTTTCGGACATTTATCGGTTATTTTTTCTGACTTTTTTCAGGATTTGTTCGGACTTATTGTCGGACATATTTTGGCAATTTTTCTGACATCTTTTGGACATTTTTTGGACTTTATTCAGATATTTTTGGGACTCTGTCTGGACTAATTTCGGACTTTGCTGGGAAATTGAAATTTTTCTGACTTTTTTTCTACCATTTTCCACCTTTTGCTGACTTTTTTCGTCTTTTTTTCAGGATTTGTTCGGACTTTTTTTGGCCTGTTTTTGTGACAGTTTTTGGACTTTTTGCTGACTTTGATCAGACTTTTTGGGAATTTTTTCTGCCGCTTTTTTCGGACTCCTTTTCAAACATTTTTCGAGCTTTTTTTGGACTTTTTTGTTTGCATTTTCGGACCTTTTTCCCAACATTTCTTATGCCTTTTTTCCACCTTTTGTTATTTTTCAGGCATTTTTCAGACATTTTTCGTTTTTTTTTTTATGAAATCTTTTGGACATATTTTAGACGTTTTTCGGGCTTTTTTAAAAAAAAAAAAAAAATAAAATAATAGTATAGCATGTCGGAAAAGGTAAAAAATATAAATAAATCATAGTATAGTATGTCGAAAAGAGTAAAAAAAAGTCATAGTATAGCATGTCGGAAAAAGTAAAAAAAAATGAAAAATCATAGTATATCGAAAAAAGTAAAAAAAAAAGTCATACTATAGTATGTCGAAAAAAGAAAAAAAAAAAAAATTAGTCAAAGTACAGTATTTCGGAAAATGTAAAAAAAAAAAAAGTGATAGTATAGTATGTCAGTAAAAGTACAAAAAAAAAAGTCATAGTATAATATGTCAAAAAAAGTAAAAAAAAAAAAAAATCATAGTACAGTATGTCGGAAAAAGTAAAAAAAAAAAAATCATAGTATAGTATGTCGAAAAAAGTAAAAAAAGTCATATTATAGCATGTCAGAAACAATAAAAAAACAAACAAAAATCATAGTATAGTATGTCGGAAAAAGTAAAAAAAAAACAACTCATAGTATAGTATTTTGGAATAAGTAAAAATAAATAAAAAGTCATAGTATAGTATTTTGAAAAAAGTAAAAAAAAAAAAATCATAGTATAGTATTTCGAAAAAAGTAAAAATAAACAAAAAGTCATAGTATAGTATTTTGAAAAAAGGCAAAAAAAAAATGTCTTGGTATAGTGTCAGTAAAAGTAAAAGTATAAAAAAAAAAGTCATACTATAGTATGTCGAAAAAAGTAAAAAAAAAAAATCATAGTATAGTATGTTGAAAAAAGTAAAAAAAAAAAAGAAAGTCAAAGTACAGTATTCTGGAAAATGGAAAAAAAAAAAAAAATTTTAAATAAAAAGTCATAGTATAGTATTTCAGAAAAAGTAATAAAAATAAAAAAACCTAGTATAGTATGTCGAAAAGAGTAAAAAAAAAAGTCATAGTATAGCATGTCGGAAAAAGTAAAAAAAAATAAAAAATCATAGTATATCGAAAAAAGTTTAAAAACAAAGTCATTGTATAGTATGTCGAGAAAAGTAAAAAAAAAAAAGTCAAAGTACAGTATTTCGGAAAATGTAAAAAAAAAAAAAAAATGATAGTATAGTATGTCAGTAAAAGTACAAAAAAGAAAGTCAAAGTATAGTATGTCGGAGAAATTAAAAATAAAAAAAAACGTTATGGTACAGTATGTTGAAAAAAGTAAAAAAAGTAAATTCATGATATGGGTCGAAAAAAGTGGGCTGCACGGTGGTGCAGTGGTCTATTAATAAAAAATTAAAAAAAAAAAAAAAAAAAAATACAACTAAGAAATGAAAACGAAACTATAAAATATATTAAGAAAAAAAAAAAAATAAATAAAAAAAAAATAATACCACAACATTAAACTAAAAACTAAGGAATGAAAACGAAACCATAAAAGATATTAATAAAAAAAAAAAAATAATAATAATAATACCAAAACATTAAACTAAAAATCTAGAAATGGAAACGAAACCATAAAAGATATTAATAAAAAAAAAAAAAAAAAAAAAAAAAAAAAATGCAACATTAAACTAAAAACTAAGAAATGAAAACGAAACTAAAAAAATATATTAAGAAAAAAAAAAAAAATAAAAATAATACCACAACATTAAACTGAAAATATAGAAATGAAAACGAAACCATAAAAGATATTTATAAAAAATGAAAAAAAATAAAAATAAAAAAAATACAACAACATTAAACTAAAAACTAAGAAATGAAAACGAAACTAAAAAACTATATTAAGAAAAAAAAAAAAAAATAATAACACGAAAACATTAAACTGAAAATATAGAAATGAAAACGAAACCATAAAAGATATTAATAAAAAATGAAAAAAAAAAATAGAAAAAATACAACAACATTAAACTAAAAACTAAGAAATGAAAACGAAACTATAAAATATATTAAGAAAAAAAAAAATAAAAATAATAATAATAATAATAATACCACAACATTACACTAAAAATCTAGAAATGAAAACGAAAGCATAAACGATAATAATAAAAAATGAAAAAAAAAAAAAAAAAAAATACAACATTAAACTAAAAACTAAGAAATGAAAACGAAACTATAAAATATATTAAGAAAAAAAAAAAAAAAAAATTAAAAAAAAATAATACCACATATTAAACTAAAAACTAAGAAATGAAAACGAAACTAAAAAAATATATTAAGAAAAAAAAAAAAAAAAAATTAAAACAAAAAAATACCACAACATTAACCAAAAAAAAAAGAAATGAAAACGAAACTATAAAATATATTAAGAAAAAAAAATAAATACATAAAAAAATAAATAATACCACAACATTAAACTAAAAACTAAGAAATGAAAACGAAACTAAGAAAATATATTAAGAAAAAAATAAATAAATAAATAATACCACAACATTAAACTGAAAATATAGAAATGAAAATGAAACCATAAATGATATTAATAAAAAATTTAAAAAAAAAAAAATACCACACATTAAACTAAAAACTAAGAAATGAAAACGAAACTATAAAATATATTAAGAAAAAAAAAAAAATAAATAAAAACAAAATAATACAACAACATTAAACTAAAAACTAAGAAATGAAAACGAAACTATAAAATATATTAAGAAAAAAAAAAAAATAAAAAAAAATAATACGACACATTACACTAAAAACTAAGAAATGAAAACGAAACTAAAAAAATAAATTAAGAAAAAAAAAAAAATAATAATAATAATAATAATACCACACATTAAACTAAAAATATATAAATGAAAACAAAACCATAAAAGATATTAAGAAAAAAAAAAATTAATAAATAAAAAAAAAATACAACAACATTAAACTAAAAACTAAGAAATGAAAACGAAACTATAAAATATATTAAGAACAAAAAAAAAAAAAAATAAAAAAAAAATATCACACATTAAACTAAAAACTAAGAAATGAAAACGAAACTAAAAAAATATATTAAGAAAAAAAAAAAAAAAAAAATAATACCACAACATTAAACTGAAAATATAGAAATGAAAACGAAACCATAAAAGATATTAATAAAAAATGAAAAAAAAAAAAAAAAAAAAAAATACCACAACATTAAACTAAAAACTAAGAAATGAAAACGAAACCATAAAAGATATTAATAAAAAATGAAAAAAAAAAAAAAAAAAAAAAATACAACATTAAACTAAAAACTAAGAAATGAAAACGAAACTATAAAATATATTAAGAAAAAAAAAAAAATAAATAAAAAAAAAATAATACCACAACATTAAACTAAAAATTAAGAAATGAAAACGAAACCATAAAAGATATTAAGAAAAAATGAAAAAAAAAAAAGAAAAAAAAATACAACATTAAACTAAAAACTAAGAAATGAAAACGAAACTATAAAATATATTAAGAAAAAAAAAAAAAAAAAATTAAAAAAAAATAATACCACACATTAAACTAAAAACTAAGAAATGAAAACGAAACTATAAAATATATTAAGAAAAAAAAAAAAAAAAATTTAAAAAAAATAATACCACATATTAAACTAAAAACTAAGAAATGAAAACGAAACTAAAAAAATATATTAAGAAAAAAAAAAAAAAAAAATTAAAACAAAAAAATACCACAACATTAACCAAAAAAAAAAGAAATGAAAACGAAACTATAAAATATATTAAGAAAAAAAAATAAATACATAAAAAAATAAATAATACCACAACATTAAACTAAAAACTAAGAAATGAAAACGAAACTAAAAAAATATATTAAGAAAAAAATAAATAAATAAATAATACCACAACATTAAACTGAAAATATAGAAATGAAAATGAAACCATAAATGATATTAATAAAAAATTAAAAAAAAAAAAAATACCACACATTAAACTAAAAACTAAGAAATGAAAACGAAACTATAAAATATATTAAGAAAAAAAAAAAAAAAAATAAAAACAAAATAATACAACAACATTAAACTAAAAACTAAGAAATGAAAACGAAACTATAAAATATATTAAGAAAAAAAAAAAAATAAAAAAAAATAATACGACACATTACACTAAAAACTAAGAAATGAAAACGAAACTAAAAAAATAAATTAAGAAAAAAAAAAAAAAAATAATAATAATAATAATACCACACATTAAACTAAAAATATATAAATGAAAACAAAACCATAAAAGATATTAAGAAAAAAAAAAATTAATAAATAAAAAAAAAATACAACAACATTAAACTAAAAACTAAGAAATGAAAACGAAACTATAAAATATATTAAGAACAAAAAAAAAAAAAAATAAAAAAAAAATATCACACATTAAACGAAAAACTAAGAAATGAAAACGAAACTAAAAAAATATATTAAGAAAAAAAAAAATAAAAAAATAATACCACAACATTAAACTGAAAATATAGAAATGAAAACGAAACCATAAAAGATATTAATAAAAAATGAAAAAAAAAAAAAAATGAAAAAAAAATAATACCACACATTAAACTAAAAACTAAGAAATGAAAACGAAACTATAAAATATATTAAGAAAAAAAAAAAAAAAAATTTAAAAAAAATAATACCACATATTAAACTAAAAACTAAGAAATGAAAACGAAACTAAAAAAATATATTAAGAAAAAAAAAAAAAAAAAATTAAAACAAAAAAATACCACAACATTAACCAAAAAAAAAAGAAATGAAAACGAAACTATAAAATATATTAAGAAAAAAAAATAAATACATAAAAAAATAAATAATACCACAACATTAAACTAAAAACTAGGAAATGAAAACGAAACTAAAAAAATATATTAAGAAAAAAATAAATAAATAAATAATACCACAACATTAAACTGAAAATATAGAAATGAAAATGAAACCATAAATGATATTAATAAAAAATTTAAAAAAAAAAAAATACCACACATTAAACTAAAAACTAAGAAATGAAAACGAAACTATAAAATATATTAAGAAAAAAAAATAAATAAATAAAAACAAAATAATACAACAACATTAAACTAAAAACTAAGAAATGAAAACGAAACTAAAAAAATATATTAAGAAAAAAAAAAAAAATAAAAATAATACCACAACATTAAACTGAAAATATAGAAATGAAAACGAAACCATAAAAGATATTTATAAAAAATGAAAAAAAATAAAAATAAAAAAATACAACAAAATTAAACTAAAAACTAAGAAATGAAAACGAAACTAAAAAACTATATTAAGAAAAAAAAAAAAAAATAATAATACGAAAACATTAAACTGAAAATATAGAAATGAAAACGAAACCATAAAAGATATTAATAAAAAATGAAAAAAAAAAATAGAAAAAATACAACAACATTAAACTAAAAACTAAGAAATGAAAACGAAACTATAAAATATATTAAGAAAAAAAAAAATAAAAATAATAATAATAATAATACCACAACATTACACTAAAAATCTAGAAATGAAAACGAAAGCATAAACGATAATAATAAAAAATTAAAAAAAAAAAAAAAAAAAAATACAACATTAAACTAAAAACTAAGAAATTAAAACGAAACTATAAAATATATTAAGAAAAAAAAAAAAAAAAATTAAAAAAAATAATACCACACACTAAACTAAAAACTAAGAAATGAAAACGAAACTAAAAAAATATATTAAGAAAAAAAAAAAAAAAAAATTAAAAAAAAATAATACCACAACATTAAACTAAAAAATAAGAAATTAAAACGAAACTATAAAATATATTAAAAAAAAAAAATAAATACATAAAAAAATAAATAATACCACAACATTAAACTAAAAACTAAGAAATGAAAACGAAACTAAAAAAATATATTAAGAAAAAAATAAATAAATAAATAATACCACAACATTAAACTGAAAATATAGAAATGAAAATGAAACCATAAATGATATTAATAAAAAATTTAAAAAAAAAAAAATACCACACATTAAACTAAAAACTAAGAAATGAAAACGAAACTATAAAATATATTAAGAAAAAAAAAAAAATAAATAAAAACAAAATAATACAACAACATTAAACTAAAAACTAAGAAATGAAAACGAAACTATAAAATATATTAAGAACAAAAAAAAAAAAAAATAAAAAAAAAATATCACACATTAAACTAAAAACTAAGAAATGAAAACGAAACTAAAAAAATATATTAAGAAAAAAAAAAAAAAAAAAAATAATACCACAACATTAAACTGAAAATATAGAAATGAAAACGAAACCATAAAAGATATTAATAAAAAATGAAAAAAAAAAAAATAAAAAAATTACACAACATTAAAAGAAAAGCGAAGAAATGAAAACGAAACCATAAAACATATTAATAGAAAAAAAAAAAAAAAAAATAAAAAAAAAATATCACACATTAAACTAAAAACTAAGAAATGAAAACGAAACTAAAAAAATATATTAAGAAAAAAAAAAATAAAAAAATAATACCACAACATTAAACTGAAAATATAGAAATGAAAACGAAACCATAAAAGATATAATAAAAAATGAAAAAAAAAAAAAAAATGAAAAAAAAATAATACCACACATTAAACTAAAAACTAAGAAATGAAAACGAAACTATAAAATATATTAAGAAAAAAAAAAAAAAAAATTTAAAAAAAAATAATACCACATATTAAACTAAAAACTAAGAAATGAAAACGAAACTAAAAAAATATATTAAGAAAAAAAAAAAAAAAAAAATTAAAACAAAAAAATACCACAACATTAACCAAAAAAAAAAGAAATGAAAACGAAACTATAAAATATATTAAGAAAAAAAAATAAATACATAAAAAAATAAATAATACCACAACATTAAACTAAAAACTAGGAAATGAAAACGAAACTAAAAAAATATATTAAGAAAAAAATAAATAAATAAAATATAGAAATGAAAATTAAACAATAAATGATATTAATAAAAAATAAAAAAAATAAAAAATACCACACATTAAACTAAAAACTAAGAAATGAAAACGAAACTATAAAATATATTAAGAAAAAAAAATAAATAAATAAAAACAAAATAATACAACAACATTAAACTAAAAACTAAGAAATGAAAACGAAACTATAAAATATATTAAGAAAAAAAAAAAAATAAAAAAAAATAATACGACACATTACACTAAAAACTAAGAAATGAAAACGAAACTAAAAAAATAAATTAAGAAAAAAAAAAAAAAAATAATAATAATAATAATACCACACATTAAACTAAAAATATATAAATGAAAACAAAACCATAAAAGATATTAAGAAAAAAAAAAATTAATAAATAAAAAAAAAATACAACAACATTAAACTAAAAACTAAGAAATGAAAACGAAACTATAAAATATATTAAGAACAAAAAAAAAAAAAAATAAAAAAAAAATATCACACATTAAACTAAAAACTAAGAAATGAAAACGAAACTAAAAAAATATATTAAGAAAAAAAAAAAAAAAAAATAATACCACAACATTAAACTGAAAATATAGAAATGAAAACGAAACCATAAAAGATATTAATAAAAAATGAAAAAAAAAAAAAAAAAAATACCACAACATTAAACTAAAAACTAAGAAATGAAAACGAAACCATAAAACATATTAATAAAAAATGAAAAAAAAAAAAAAAAAAAAAAAATACAACAACATTAAAATAAAAACTAAGAAATGAAAACGAAACTATAAAATATATTAAGAAAAAAAAATAAATAAATAAAAAAAAAATAATACCACAACATTAAACTAAAAATTAAGAAATGAAAACGAAACCATAAAAGATATTAAGAAAAAATGAAAAAAAAAAAAGAAAAAAAAATACAACATTAAACTAAAAACTAAGAAATGAAAACGAAACTATAAAATATATTAAGAAAAAAAAAAAAAAAAAATTAAAAAAAAATAATACCACACATTAAACTAAAAACTAAGAAATGAAAACGAAACTATAAAATATATTAAGAAAAAAAAAAAAAAAAATTTAAAAAAAATAATACCACATATTAAACTAAAAACTAAGAAATGAAAACGAAACTATAAAATATATTAAGAAAAAAAATAAAAAATAATACCACAACATTAAACTGAAAATATAGAAATGAAAACGAAACCATAAAAGATATTAATAAAAAATGAAAAAAAAAAAAAAAAAAAAATACAACAACATTAAACTAAAAACTAAGAAATGAAAACGAAACTATAAAATATATTAAGAAAAAAAAAAAAAAAAAAAAAAAAAAAAATAAAAAAACACATAAAAAAAAAAAATAATAAATGAAAACGAAACTAAAAAAATAAATTAAGAAAAGAAACAAACAAAAGAAAAAAATAAATAATACCACAACATTAAACTAAAAATATAGAAATGAAAATGGAACCATAAAAGATATTAATAAAAAATAAAAAAAAAATACCACAACATTAAACTAAAAATATAGAAATGAAAACGAAACCATAAAAGATATTAATAAAAAAAATAAATAAATAAATAAAAAAAAAAAAAAAAAAAAATAATACCACAACATTAAACTAAAAAACTCACAGCTAGAGGGTCGCAGGTTCGAATCCGGATTGGGGCCCTTCTGTGTGGAGTTTGCATGTTCTCCCCGTGTCAGCCTGGGTTTTCTCTGGGTACTCCGGCTTCCTCCCACAGTCCAAAAACATATACGTTAGGTTAATTGTTGACTCTAAAAATTGCCCGTAGGTGTGAATGTGAGAGTGAATGCTTGTCTGTCTCTGTGTGTCAGCCCTGTGATAGACTGGCGACCTGTCCAGGGTGAACCCCGCCTTCGCCCAATGTCGGCTGGGATCGGCTCCAGCCCCCCCCGCGACCCCTAATGGGATAAGCGGTTGAAGATGGATGGATGGATGGTGTCGAAAAAAGTGAAAAAAGTCATAGTATATATATAGTCAGCAAAAGTAAAAAAAAAAAAATCATAGTATAGTATGTAGAAAAAAGTAAAAATAAACAAAAAGTCATAGTAAAGTATTTTGAAAAAAGGCAAAAAAAAAAGTCTTGTTATAGTGTCAATAAAAGTAAAAGTATAAAAAAAAAAGTCATACTATAGTATGTCGAAAAAAGTTTAAAAAAAAAGTCATAGTATAGTTTTTTGGAAAAAGTAATACAAAAAAAAATCATAGTATAGTATGTCGGAGAAATTAAAAATAAAAAAAAACGTCATGGTATGTGTCGAAAAAAGTGAAAAAAGTCATAGTATAGCGTCAGCAAAAGTAAAAAAAAAAAAATTCACAGTATATTATGTCAAAAAAAGTAAAAAAAAAAAATCATAGTACAGTATGTCGAAAAAAGTAAAAAAAAGTCATAGTATAGCATGTCGTAAAAAAGTAAAAAAACTAACAAAAATCATAGTATAGTAAGTCGAAAAAAGTAAAAAAAAGTCATAGTATAGCCTGTCGGAAAAAGTGAAAAAAAAAAAAAAATCATAGTATAGTATTTCGAAAAAAGTCATAGTATAGCATGTCGGAAAAGTAAAAAAAAAAAAAAGCATAGTATAGTATGTCGAAAAAAGCAAAAAAAGAGTCATACTATAGCATGTCGGAAAAAAGCAAAAAATAAAAATAAATCATAGTATAGTATGTCGCAAAAAGTAAAAAAAAAAATTATTGTACAGTCGGAAAAAGTAAAAAAAAAGAAAAAATCATAGTATAGTATGTCGAATCAAAGTAGGAAAAAGTAAAAAAAAAAAAAGAAAATCATAGTACATTATGTCGAAAAAATTAAAAAAAAGTCCTAGTATAGTATGTCGAAAAAAGTTAAAAAAAAAATAAAATAAAGTACAATGTTTCGGAAAATGTAAAAAAAAACAAAACATAGTATAGTATGTTGAAAAAAGTAAAGTCAGTTAAGTACAAAAAAGAAAGTCATAGTATAGTATGACGAGAAATGTAAAAAAAAATTGTAGTACAGCATGTCGGAAAAAGTAAAAAAAAAAAACTCGTATAGTATAGTATTTCGGAATAAGTAAAAATAAACAAAAATTCAAATATAATAAAAAAAAAAAAAAAAAAAAAGGCATACTATAGTATGTCGAAAAAAAGAAAAAAAAAAATAGAAAAGTCATAGTATAGTATTTCAGAAAAAGTAATAAAAAAAAAAAAAATCATGGTATAGTATGTGAAAAAAGTAAAAAAAAAAAGTCATAGTATATGTCGAAGAAAGTGAAAAAAGTCATAGTATAGTCATTAAAAGTAAAAAAAAAAAAATTCACAGTATAGTATGTCAAAAAAAGTAAAAAAAAAAAAAAAAAAAATCATAGTATAGTATGTTGACTATGTCAGAAACTGACTTTTATCCAGTTTTAAACCACATTTCTACGACACTTTTAGATGTTGGTAATATTTGAACCAGATGAAGGATCTTAGTCGTCGGACGTCTGGATCTGAAGTTACCAGAGAAACCAGCTGAGTAAACCAGCTTAACGTCCTTTTTGACGTTAAGCTGGTTTATTCAGTTTGTTCTAGAGAGTAGGAGAAAACCCTCCTGAACCAGGAACACTGACGGAATCCTACAACTCCCATGATCCCACGCTGCTTCACCTCCTCACCATAGTTTAGACTGACGACCCCCAGTGGCAGAACATGACAGTGTTAAAAGAAACAAACTGATATTTAGGGAACTGGTTTATTTTATAAAACATCCAAATAATCCGTCAACATAAAAACACGTCTTAGAGGAATAGTTTGACATTTTGGGAAATTCACTTTGTGAGACTGACAGTTTGACATGTGGCTAGTTTACGAACAGAGTGAAAACCGGTTAGTGTTGGAACTATATCTGGACTAATTACAGTTTATCCATCCGCCCACATAACGTCGGAGAAAATACCGTCACCGTGACAACAGAGTTCAGAAGTCGTGCAGTCAGCGTTGGACTTTAAAGGTGCTTTTTTTTTTTTAAAGGACAGGACGCTCTACGTTAGCCGTCTTATGGGCAGCTCTACATCCTGGTCCTCTCATGGTGGACAGAGGACAGACTGGACTCTACAGAGACTCAGTATCGCCTCTCAGAGTGGTATTACAGACAGGACGGGCCGGGTCTAGCTGGTTAGCATGCTAGCAGGGTTAGCATGCTGCAGCTCTCCACATCCTGCTGATGATGCTAGTTCATTATTTAATAGATAAAGTAAAAGTCTGACACATTACACCTTTAAGTCTGAACAACTGACTGAATAAAAAGCAGAATAAAAAGTCCCACTTCAACTCTTCTTCCTCAGATGAAATCTACGCCGTCGTCTTCTTCCCTTTCTTCTTCTCTGCTTTGGTCTGTTCCTTTTCCAGATGTTTCTGAAACAGCAGGAGGAAGAAACAGGAGGTTAGTGATGGTCAGCCGGTTCTGGTTTGACGTGTCGATGTTTAAAGGTTATCGGTTCTGACTACTGGAGAGTCATTGTTTCAGAGACACTGTCCTCCACCAGCTAGCTCACTTTCTAACTTTCTATCTTCAATGTTCAAACATCATCTGTGTGATTCATGGATCAATTCAAACAGGATCAATAAATATTTAAGTTCCGGTGGAGGTCACAGGAAGGGGCGGGGCTTCTCTGAGTGATGTGTGGCGGCGCCGTGTCTCACCTGCAGCTTGTCGTAGTGCGTCTGGCTGCTGCAGTGCGTCTTCTTGGCCGTCTCTTCGTTGGAGTAAAACAGGAAGCAGACGCGGCAGTAATAACCCATCTTCACGTGTTCAACACCTGGACAAACAAACGACATTATTAACAACATCATTTATTTCTGTTGAACATTCATAAAACATCTGCAGGAGTCACATGCTGTGACTCGGTGTCGTCACCATGCCAAAGCACCTGGATACCGGTACTGAAACCACGGCAACAACATAAAACATCAGGAAACGTTATGAAATAATAGATGACACAAGATGGAACTTTATATTATTTCTATTAATTAAAAATGTTCAAATATATTCATTAAACATTGAGACAGTATGCAGTAATCTGATATCCTCTATACTTGAGTTTATGTGATTTCTTTCATAGTTCATTTTATATTTGCATTTATTTTGATAATGCACATATTTACATTTCATCTGTATTCTTATTTCTATTTTTCTTCTAACTTCTCTGTTTATATATATTTTTATTCTATAATGGAACAACTGAAATTGCCTCCGGGGATCAATAAAGTGTTTCTGATTCTGATGTCACTCATTAAACAGCGTTTAGTAAGGCTTTTATTTAGTAAAACAGCGCCCCCTCCTGCTCATCAGTAACAGTTCAGGTGGAGAGCGGTACTGCAGCAGGGAGACCACGAGAGGCAACAAAAACCCTCCAAACCATCTGAAAGTGTTTCCTCACCGATGGGGGTGTTGGGGTCGTGGGGGGGCAGCGGCAGAGACGCCACGCTGGGTTTGTTTTCAGCCGGCGGGGGGGCATCGGTCTGTCCGTTCTGATTGGTCGATGTCTCCGTCTCCTCCTCCACCTGCTGCACCTCCTGCGGCCCAGAGGAGCAGAACCAGGAGCAGAACCAGGATCAGTGATTTATTCAGAAAACTCACATCAACTCAGTGATAACAGACATTGGGACTGAAAAATAAAATAAAATAAAATAAAATAAAATAAAATAAAATAAATAGAATATAATACAATACAATAAAATAAAAAGAATAAAATAAAATAAATAGAATAAAATAAAATAAATAGAATATCATACAATACAATAAAATAAAAAGAATAAAATAAAATAAATAGAATAAAATAAAATAAATAGATTAAAATAAAATAAAATAAAATAAATAGAATAAAATAAATAGAATAAAATAAAATAAACAGAATAAAATAAAATACAATACAATAAAATAAATACAATACAATAAATAGAATAAAATAAAATAAAATAAATAAATAGAATAAAATAAACTCACATCCTGGCAGCTCTTCTGGTTCTCATCAGAAACTTGAGGAATCTTCTCTGCTGAGTTTTCTTCTGTCTTCTCGTCATCACAACTCTGCATCTCTTCCTCTTTCTTCTCCTCCACCTGCTTCTCCTCCTGTTCCTCCTTCCCCGTCTCCTCCTCCTCTTCCTCCTCCTCTGGTTTCTTCTCCTCCTTGGATTTCTTGGCTGGAGGTTCTTCAGGATATTTGGAGGGTTTTGGCGACGTGCAGCTGTTTTCTCTCTTGGTTCTGTCTGGACATCGATGTCTGTAGACGGAGGCCGGATCTCATTATCTGCTTCATCACATTCAATATTTACTCCAGATAACACCTCGTTAAAGATACTTACATGTTGGGTTTGTCAGAGATAAATTCAATTCAATTCAATTCAATTATTATTATTATTATTATTATTATTATTATTATTAATAATAATAATAATAATAATAATTATATTAATTAATAATGATGGTAATAATTATTATTATAATTATAATTACAATATGTGGTCGTAAGACTAAAAAAGCGCCTTGAGTTGTCGTAAGACTAAAAAAGCACTCTGAGCGGTCGGAGACTAAAAAAGCGCTTTGAGTGGTCGGAAGACTAAAAAAGCGCTTTGAGTGGTCGGAAGACTAAAAAAGCGCTTCGAGTTGTCGTAAGATTAAAAAAGCACCTTGAGTTGTCGTAAGACTAATAAAGCGCCTTGAGTTGTCGTAAGACTAAAAACGCACTCTGAGCGGTCGGAGACTAAAAAAGCGCTCCGAGCTGTCGAAAGACTAAAAAGCGACTTGAGTTGTCGTAAGACTAAAAAAGCGCCTCGAGTGGTCGTAAGACTAAAAACGCACTCTGAGCGGTCGGAGATTAAAAAAGCGCTCCGAGCTGTCGAAAGACTAAAAAGCACCTTGAGTTGTCGTAAGACTAAAAAAGCACCTTGAGTTGTCGTAAGACTAAAAAAGCACCTTGAGTTGTCGTAAGACTAAAAAAGCACCTTGAGTTGTCGTAAGACTAATAAAGCGCCTTGAGTTGTCGTAAGACTAAAAAAGCGACTTCAGTTGTCGTAAGACTAATAAAGCGCCTTGAGTTGTCGTAAGACTAAAAAAGCGACTTCAGTTGTCGTAAGACTAAAAAAGCGCCTTGAGTTGTCGTAAGACTAAAAAAGCGCCTTGAGTTGTCGTAAGACTAAAAACGCACTCTGAGCGGTCGGAGACTAAAAAAGCGCTCCGAGCTGTCGAAAGACTAAAAAGCGCTCCGAGTGGTCGGAAGACTAAAAAAGCGCTTTGAGTGGTCGGAAGACTAAAAAAGCGCCTTGAGTTGTCGTAAGACTAAAAAAGCGCTTTGAGTGGTCGGAAGACTAAAAAAGCGCTTCGAGTGGTAGGAAGACTAAAAAAGCGCTTCGAGTGGTCGGAGTCTAAAAAAGCGCTTCGAGTGGTCGGAGTCTAAAAAAGCGCTTCGAGTGGTCGGAGACTAAAAAAGCGCTTCGAGTGGTCGGAGTCTAAAAAAGCGCTTCGAGTGGTCGGAGTCTAAAAAAGCGCTTCGAGTGGTCGGAGACTAAAAAAGCGCTTCGAGTGGTCGGAGACTAAAAAAGCGCTTCGAGTGGTCGGAGACTAGAAAAGCGCTTTGAGTGGTCGGAGACTAAAAAAGCGCTTTGAGTGGTCTGAAAACTAAAAAAGCACTCTGAGTGGTCTGAAGACTAAAAAAGCGCTATATAAATTATCAAGTCCATTTACCATCCAAGTCCAACAGTTATAGCTAATGAACTTCTAGCGGAACCTTCAGCAACAAGACATTTAGAGGAGCAGGAGTTCACCACAGAAGAAGAAACTCACCCGTGTTTGAGCTGTCTGTACTTCCTGCTGACGTAGACGGTCAAACGTTTCCCGTTGAACTTTGGTGGATTCTCTTTGCAATCTTCTGCCATTTTCTCTGCCTCCTCAGCTTTCTCCATCTCAATGAAACACTGAGGACCAAAACATCACACAGTTTAACCAAACAACGTTCATCACTAAGAAGTTAAAGTCAGTCGTTTGTTCCAGCAGCAGAGCTACTCCGCCGCCATCTTGGACTGAAAGAGACGACCAGACGTCAGTAAAACGTCCTCCTGCAAAGAGACGTACTAAAGTAAAACTACATTATTTATATTCTGTTGTCAGATTCTACTGAAATGTTTACCGCAGCGCTACCGCAGCGCTACCGCAGATCTACCGCAGATCTACCGCAGCGCTACCGCAGCGCTACCGCAGATCTACCGCACCGCTACCGCAGCGCTACCGCACAGCTACCGCACAGCAGAGCTATCGCAGAGCTACCGCAGCGCTACCGCAGCGCTACCGCACAGCAGAGCTATCGCAGAGCTACCGCAGAGCTACCGCAGCGCTATCGCAGCTACCGCAGCGCTATCGCAGATCTACCGCAGCGCTATCGCAGAGCTACCGCAGCGCTACCGCAGAGCTACCGCAGCGCTATCGCAGAGCTACCGCAGCGCTATCGCAGATCTACCGCAGCGCTATCGCAGAGCTACCGCAGCGCTACCGCAGAGCTACCGCAGCGCTATCGCAGAGCTACCGCAGCGCTATCGCAGAGCTACCGCAGCGCTACCGCAGAGCTACCGCAGCGCTACCGCACAGCAGAGCTATCGCAGAGCTACCGCAGCGCTACCGCAGATCTACCGCAGATCTACCGCAGCGCTACCGCAGATCTACCGCAGCGCTACCGCCGATCTACCGCAGCGCTACCGCAGATCTACCGCAGCGCTACCGCAGCGCTACCGCAGAGCTACCGCAGATCTACCGCAGCGCTACCGCAACGCTACCGCAGCGCTACCGCAGCGCCGTGTAGCAGCTGTTGTGTTTAGTCTCTTTGCTTCTAAACTGTTTGGTTTAAACTTCAATGAAACACATCAGACAGAGTGTTCAGGACTCAGGTCAGTCCTGGTCCTGGTCCTGGTCCTGGTCCTGGTTCTGGTTCTGTACCTCTCTCTTGAGCCTGTTGAGGAAATACTTCTTGACTCTCCCGAACGGCTCGGCCAGTTTCAGGATGGCGTCGTCTGAGTATTTGCTGTTGGGGATCTGACCGATGTAAACCACCCTGCTGGAGCCGCACTGAACAACACACAGCACAAACAACAGGTCAACCATAAACAGATTTACACCAGAGCTGTCAATCAATTCAAATATATAATCACCATTAATCACATATTTATCTGTTCTAAATGTCCCTTAAAGGGTGATTAGTCAAGTATTTAATCCTCTTATCAACATGGGAGTGGACAAATATGCTGCTTTATGTAAATGTATGTATATATTTATTATTGTAAATCAGTTAACAACACAAAACAATGACAGATATAGTCCAGAAACCCTCTCAGGTTCTGCATTTAGCATAAAACAATATGCTCAGATCATAACATGGCAAACTGCAGCCCAACAGGCAACAACAGCTGTCAGTGTGTCAGTGTGCTGACTTGACCTCTAACTGCATGTAGACATGAAGGACTCGTTCTAAGCTAACGGAAACAGCTAAATCTTACACACTGGCCCTTTAAAAACACAGAATCAGGAGAACTTCATGAGACTCTCTGGTATTTCAGAGACTATGAGACGCTCACCTGGATGGTCGGGTAGCTCATGGAGTGACTGACTCTAACCGGCCGTCCGCACACCGACGCCGTGATGTTACCGTTGTAAAAGCTGGCCATCGCCCGAGCTTCTTCTTCTGTGGCAAACTGAAGGTACGCCTGATCAGGAGGACCAGAGAGAGAGAGAGACATGATTACAGCTTCAACTACAGGAAGATAAAGAAGATTCAACCAGTGGAGATTCTCTCTCAGACGCCGTTTGTTGTTCTAAACATGTTTGCAAATATTGTTAGTAATATGTTAGCATGACGTTAGTATGTTAGCATGACGTTAGCATGACGTTAGTATGTTAGCATGACGTTAGTATGTTAGCATGATGTTAGTATGTTGGCTTGATGTTAGTATGTTAGCATGACGTTAGTATGTTAGCATGATGTTAGTATGTTGGCTTGATGTTAGTATGTTAGCATGACGTTAGTATGTTAGCATGATGTTAGTATGTTGGCTTGATGTTAGTATGTTAGCATGACGTTAGTATGTTAGCATGATGTTAGTATGTTAGCATGATGTTAGTATGTTAGCATGATGTTAGTATGTTAGCAAGATGTTAGTATGTTAGCATGATGTTAGTATGTTGGCTTGATGTTAGTATGTTAGCATGACGTTAGTATGTTAGCATGATGTTAGTATGTTAGCATGATGTTAGTATGTTAGCATGATGTTAGTATGTTAGCAAGATGTTAGTATGTTAGCATGATGTTAGTGTGTTGGCTTGATGTTAGTATGTTAGCATGATGTTAGTATGTTAGCATGATGTTAGTATGTTGGCTTGATGTTAGTATGTTAGCATGATGTTAGCATGATGTTAGCATGTTAGCATGATGTTAGTATGTTAGCATGATGTTAGCATGATGTTAGTATGTTAGCATGATGTTAGCATGATGTTAGCATGTTAGCAGGATGCTAGCATGTTAGCATGACGTGGTCCTCAGGTGTACCTCAGGTCTCAGGTCCAGCACCAGGTGTTTGACCACTTTCCCAAAAGGTTTGGCGAGTCCCTGCAGCTCGTTCAGGAAGTTGTAACCTCGTCTGAAGCCCACGATGTTGACCACCCTCATACCCTGAAGAAGAGGAGGAGGAAGAGGAGGAGGGAGAGGTTAAGGGAGAGGAGGAGGAAGAGGAGGAGGGAGAGGTTAAGGGAGAGGAGGAGGGAGAGGAGGAGGAAGAGGAGGAGGAAGAAGAGGAGGGAGAGGAGGAGGAAGAGGAGGAGGATGAGGAGGAGGGAGAGGAGGGGGAAGAGGAGGAGGGAGAGGAGGAGGAAGAGGAGGAGGGAGAGGAGGAGGGAGAGGAGGAGGGAGAGGAGGAGGAGGAGGAGGAGGAGGGAGAGGAGGAGGAAGAGGAGGAGAGAGAGGAGGAGGAAGAGGAGGAGGGAGAGGAGGAGGGAGAGGAGGAAGAGGAGGGAGAGGAGGAGGAAGAGGAGGAGGAAGAGGAGGAGGAAGAGGAGGAAGAGGAGGAGGGAGAGGTTAAGGGAAGGAGAAGAGCAGCATGAATGTGATGGATGCTTCAGAAACGTACCCCTCTCCTCGAGTTGTCTGCAGACAGGAAGAGACACAAACAGGAAGGAGGATCAGTGTTAAAAACATTAAAAACATCATCCTGATTATCAACATCTGGATATTTAAAACTCTTTAATCATCAGGTACCGATGGTGTCGGACTCGTCCTCTTCTTCGTCCTCGTCCTCTGCCAGTTCGTCCAACGTCACAAAGTCCTCCATGTTCTCCAGGAAGTCACGATCAAACTGTACAACCACATCAGAACCATCAGAACCATCAGAACCATCAGAACCATCACATCTCCTCAGGAATTCATTCTGCTGATGAGGCTCAGGCTACACAGTCAAAAGATCCAGAACAGCTACTAAACTGCTGTTTCCACAATTAAGAACCAACTTTTGAAATTTGAAGCCATCACGACCAAAATAAATAAATAAATAAATAAAGTGGGTTTCTGACCACGTCTGCAGGCCCGTCTCCCTCCATCGTCTCTGATGCTGGTTCTGTGTTCTCTTCTTCTTCTTTGTTCTCGTGTTCTTCAGCCCAGACTTTGGTTTGGGTCGGTTCCGTCTGTCCCTCTGGCTCCGCCTCCTGGTTGACCTCACCTTCAGCCCCGCCCACATCTCCAGGAGTGTCATCAGTGACATCATCACCACCAGGAACCTGTTTTTATATATATATATATATACACAGTATATATGATAAATATGTCTCATTAAAGCGGCCTTCATAAGAACACTGCAGGACTTAAACCCACTAATATTAAAAAGCACTGAATCACTACGTTACTCCACAGAACTACTCCAACATTTCATTTAACATGTTAAACCTCTGATAAGACTATAAAACATGAGCTCAACTTAATGTCATTATTTACTTTATTTATTCTTTCTAATTAATATCACCTTTGTGCAATTATTAATATTATTATTATATTTTTAACTTGATTTATTCTTTCTAATTAATACACCTATGTGCAAGTATTATCATATTGTTTGTGAAGGTTCTCAGTCATCCAGGTCATGGTATCCGAGTAAGGGTTAAATCAGCAGCAATTATTATTATTATTATTATATTATTGTTTTTGTATTATTATATTTGTTTTAATCATCATCACCTACGTGCTTCTTCTTCTGTATTTAAACATGTGTAGTGACTTCCTGTCATCAGTTCCAGTTTGACCTCCATGTTTGTGGTGTTTTCTCACCTCCTGCTGCTGGACCTCCTCAGACTCCTCCACGTCCTCCTTCACAGACTCTGCTCTCTCTGGCTCCTCCACCTCTGCATCTCCATCAGTAACCTGCTCCTCTTCCTCCTCTTCCTCCTCCTCCTCCTCCTCCCCCTCCATTACTCC
Source organism: Sebastolobus alascanus (assembly GCA_916701645.2). Lineage (NCBI taxonomy): Eukaryota > Metazoa > Chordata > Actinopteri > Perciformes > Sebastidae > Sebastolobus > Sebastolobus alascanus. The sequence continues at coordinate 368,165 of CAKAOJ020000309.1, forward strand.
TGACACCTCCTCCTCCTCAAGCTTCAGTTTGTCCTCCTCCTCCTCCTCCTCCTTCTTCTTCTCCTCTCTGGTCCTGGAGCTGGACGAGGATTTGGACGAGGAGGTTCTGGGGGGATTGGAGAAGGTCCTGGTTCCAGAGCCGAAGGTGGTGTTTGCTCCGCTGCTCCTCTGGCTTCGACTGTCTCCACCTCCTTGTCTCCGGTTCACACTGAAACACACAAATCAGACCTTCATTCAGGTGTTCATTATTAACCCCAAGTAGTACCGCTGTAGCACGAAGGCTAACCCTGTGGCTAACCCTGTAGCACGAAGGCTAACCCTGTAGCACGAAGGCTAACCTAGTAGCACGAAGGCTAACCCAGTAGCATGAAGGCTAACCCTGTAGCATGAAGGCTAACCCTGTAGCATGAAGGCTAACCCTGTAGCACGAAGGCTAACCCTGTAGCACGAAGGCTAACCCTGTAGCACGAAGGCTAACCCTGTAGCATGAAGGCTAACCCTGTAGCACAAAGGCTAACCCAGTAGCACGAAGGCTAACCCTGCAGCACGAAGGCTAACCCTTTAATATTAGCTTTGGTTTTAGTTGGTTTGGTCTGGACTCACTTGAGGCTCTTGTATTTGGTTTAGTTTCTGATACTAGTCCTGGTCTGGACTCACTTGAGGCTCTTGTACTTGGTTTAGTTTCTGATACTGGTCCTGGTCTGGACTCACTTGAGGGTCTTGTACTTGGTGCAGATGTTGAGGCGGATCGGTCTTCCTCTGATGGTCAGCGGGTTCACGCTGTAATACTTCACCAGCATCTCTGCGTCGTCTGGAGTTCCCAGCTGGACGAACGCCTGGAGGACCAACATGGAGACAGACGATCAGATCAATCAATCAATCCATCAATCAATCAATCAATCAATCAATCAATCAATCAATCAATCAATCAATCAATCATATATTGATATGTTTATATCATATCAACAGAAGTTCAGATCAATCAATCAATCAATCACTCAATCAGTCATATATTGATATGTTTAAATCATATCAACAGACGACCAGATCAATCAATCAATCAATCACTCACTCACTCACTCACTCAATCAATCATATATTGATATGTTTATATCATATCAACAGACGACCAGATCAACATATGTTTCAAACTGTTGTTTTTACGATGAATACTTTCACAAAGAAAGCGAACAGGACGCGGCGAAAAAGCAGATTATTTTCAGAACGAGGCTGATTTTTCTGAGCTCATAAAGGATATAAGTAAAATATGTGAAAAATATCCGAAAAATATAAGTAAAATCTGTGAAAAATATCCAAAATGTCTGAAAAAATATTAGTAAATTATGTGAAAAATATCCGAAAATATTAGTGAAATATGTGAAAAATATTAGTGAAATATGTGAAAAATATCCAAAAAATATTAGTGAAATATGTGAAAAATATCCAAAAAATATTACTAAAATAAATGAAAAATTTCCAAAAAACATTAATAAAATATCAGTAAAAGATCTGAAAAATATCCAAAAAATATTAGTGAAATATGTGAAAAATATCCAAAAAATATTAGTGAAATATGTGAAAAATATCCAAAAAATATTAGTAAATGAAAAATATCCAAAAAATATTAATATAATATCAGTAAAATATCTGAAAAATATCCAAAAAATATTAGTTAAATATCCAAAAAATATTAGTAAAATAAATGAAAAATATCCGAAAAATATTAATAAAATATCAGTAAAATATCTGAAAAATATCCAAAAAATATTAGTAAAATATCCAAAAAATATTAGTAAAATATCTGAAAAATATCCGAAAATTATTAGTAAAATATGTGAAAAATGTCCCAAAAAATATTAGTAAAATATTTGAAAAATATAAGTAAAATATATGGAAAATGTTAGTAAAATCTGTGAAAAATATCCAAATGGTCTGAAAAAATATATGTAAAGTATGAAAAAAATCCGACAAACATTAGTAAAATCTGTGAAAAATATCCAAAATGTCTGAAAAAATATTAGTAAAATATGTGAAAAACATCCGAAAAATATTAGTGAAATATGTGAAAAATATCCAAAAAATATTAGTGAAATATGTGAAAAATATCCAAAAAATATTAGTAAAATAAATGAAAAATATCCAAAAACATTAATAAAATATCAGTAAAATATTTGAAAAATATCCAAAAAATATTAGTAAAATATCCAAAAAATATTAGTAAAATATGTGAAAAATATTAGTAAAATATGTGAAAAATATCCAAAAATATTAATAAAATATCAGTAAAATATTTGAAAAATATCCGAAAATTATTAGTAAAATATGTGAAAAATAACCAAAAATTACAAGTAAAATATGTGAAAAATATCCGAAAAATATTAGTAAAATATGTGAAAAATATCCCAAAATTATTAGTAAAATATGTGAAAAATATCCCAAAATGTCCGAAAAATATCAGTTAAATATGTGAAAACTAACCTAAATAACACGTACTAGTAAAGAGGACATTCTACAAGCTAAAGCATCAAAGAGCATTCAGACATCAGATTATTTTAGAACTCAAAGGAACATCTAAAAGTTTACCTGGTCAGTCAGGAACAGGTGTTTCTCCACCACGCCGAAGCGTCCAGCGATGGTCAGCAGCTCCTTCTTCTTCTCTTCCTCTCTAGGCAGGTTGGAGAAGAAAACCACCTGGCTGCCGTGACCTTTGACCTCCCGGACAGGTCTGTCCATCGACCTGTCCATCGACCTGTCCATCGACCTATCCGTCGACCTGTCCATCGATCTGTCCATCGACCTGTCCGTCGACCGGTCCACGGACCTGTCCGACGACCGCTCGTCTTTCTGCGGGTCAAACACAGAACAGCGTCTCAGAGACGTTGAGGAGCAACTGGAGCGCGTTAGAGCGTGAGGACGGCGGCCGTTACCTCGATGACCAGCAGCCTCTTGGACAGGTAGAAGGTGATGGGTTTCCCGTACAGCGCCGCCTGGTGCTGCTCGTAGTAGTTGACCATGTCTAGAGCCTCCTCGTGACTGTTCATCTCGAGGAAGGCCTGATGGAGACAGCGAGGTGAGAGCAGCACTCTACAGGATGTCTTATCTAACGCCATGACGGAGGTTACATCACCTTGTTCTTGAGGACCAGATGCTCTCTGAGGACGCCGAACGGCTCGGTGAAGGCAAACAGAGTCTTGTTGCTGAGAGGCTTCCTGTCGTACTTCACCACCACCACTCTGCTCCTCACCTGAGGACACACAACAACATATTACACTACAGTACTAATATAGGATATTATACTAAAGTACTACAGTACTAATATAGGATATTTTATTTTAGCACTTTGAGATTTGTTTCAAATGAAAAGTGCGTTACAAATAAAATTTATTATTATTATTATATTATACTAAAGTACTACAGTACTAATAGAATACATTACACCACATAAACCACCGCTATCAGCCAGCTGTCCTCTCAAATAGTGTCTCACCTCACTTGTTTCGCACTAGTTGGACCGCAACTATCATTTGTGTTCTAGACGTGTCGGATAGGAGGAGGAGCTCGTCTCCATGGTTACCAACATCATGTCCTCCATCAACCATGGAAGAAATAACCTCTGTTGCTGCTTCGTGCATGTTGGTGAAGTCTCAGATATGTCAGTAAACCAAACTCCGTGGTGTCTGGGTTCATAACATCACCCGGCGGTGAGCTGTATTCACATCCAGTGTTATTCCACTGACTGTATCTAGCAGCCACACGTCTCTACTGAGGGATGAACCCTAAAGAAACTGATTTAATATCAATAAACAGATCAAAATGATGCTGAAATAACTACATAATGATGCTGATTAGTAAAAAGTCTGAATTCATGCTTTGTCAGGTCTGTTACCATGACGACAAGCAGACAACTTTTAAAATGCTTGTTTTGTGAATGGAGTCTGGATGGATCAGTACCAGGCTATAACAGCTGCTCCATCAACACTCAACATGACGTCATCTAGAGACGTTGTTGTTTCTACCAGAGACAGTCTGTGGTTTCTGCTCTCTGTACAGAGATGATGGACTATCAGACACATACTGCATTTATTTATCCTCCATCTCTGATTCAACAACGTCAGGACGTCAGTGAGGACAGGAGGACGATCTCAACGCTGAGAGACTTTCACCACACAGAGACACACATTTACCACTCTAGTTGAAATATTTCAACTCCCACGAATGACGCAAATTTTGCGTGTTCGCGTTGCATCATTCGCGCCATTTGTGTCGCCCGGCGCGAATTTGCGTCCATTCACCTCTTTGCATTGACTTTGTACTTTAACCGCACCGCGTGATAAGTTGGTTTTGCTCTCGGTGTGAACACACCGTACCACTCAGCACATTACTGAGCTCTGCAGAAAAACAATGAGTCCATTACATCAGTTTAACTGGTGACAGCAGAGAACAAACTCACCTTATTTTGTCCCAGCTGGTTCTTTCCTGACAGACCAGGACCTCCTCCTCCTCCTCCTCCTCCTCCTCCTCCTCCTCCTCCTCCTCCTCCTCCTCCTCCTCCTCCTCCTCCTCCTGACACACAAACACACTCAGTGTTAACATGGACACATCACTGCAACACAGTCTCTGAACAGAATGATACTAATACTGATACTAACCTCTGCTCCCCCAGCTGGAGGACATCCCCCCGGCGCTCTGAGCTGAGGACATGGGGGCCGGACCCAGCAGTCCTGCAGACATGTTGGGGGTGTCCAGCAGACCCCCACTGGGACAAACACATCAGCATGAAGCAAATATAAATAGATTCTGGCATTAAAACATCTATTTAGAAATCTTAATAAAGATCCCGATAACAAGAAGAATGGCTGTTTTCCCATCCTGAGAATAATAGTTAGTAGCAGCTCTAAGAGGAGCTCCCTTCAGGTTCAGGGGACGAGAGTGGGAACTTTAAGCTCCTCTGAAGACCTACAGGGTGTGTTTAATGAGCCCTGGGTTAAGGTTAGTGAGTGTCTCTTACCCTCTTCCTGAGGACAGACCAGGCTCCCAGTCTGGATACCTGAAAGCACACAGACCAGCATTAACCTCCAGTACCAGCAGCTGGTTCTGAGAGACGTTCACACTCAGTCAGGAACTCACATGTTGAGCAGCTGCCGTCTGTTTTCATCATGACGAAGTCCGTTAGTGTGCTGGTTCCACTCCTACACATTCAGACACACAGTTAGTTAGTGAGGATCAACGGGCCTAACCTACGTTAAAGGACCAGCTTTAGTCTGCAGGTCCAGATCATCCTCACACACGAGTCCAGACTGGGTCTTATAAAAAGAGAGACTGTTTCCATCCCACTGTAAGTACAACTGGGTATTATGGGTCCAATCATTATTATTACCATGATAATAGACGGGTTCTGACAGTTCTATTGTGGGTGTGGTTGGTTCATTAAGGATCCGTTACTGAATGGTTCATTAAAGCTACAGTTGGTAACGTTCAGAACAATAACTTGTTCTCATATTTGTCTGTATATCCTGACAGTAGAACATCTGCCTCCTCCTGGAGCTCCTGATGGCATCAACAACCAATCAGAGTCTCTCCAGCAGCTGTCAATCACAACCACAAACACATTTTACTGTTAAACTGTAAAATGGGAGTTCGATCCGGTCCCTGGGCGCTGCTCGGTTCTGACTGGTCTCAACATGGCGGCCGGGTCGCTGACGTTCTCATTTTAGAGCTGAACAGTTAAAGATGTTTGTGGAGCATGTGAGGAGAGAATCAGTCATTACAGTTATATTAGAGCTGCACAATTAAACCAATATTAATCACTACACAGCTCCGTTATGGTGCGTTCAGGCTCTACTCAGTAAAATGAGTATTGGGCGATGGTAGATTACAACGTTATCATGATGTGTTCAAATGTAATCTAGAAAAAGGTAGTTTTTTTTGAGAAACTTGAATAAATCCAGTTGTTTGAAGATTTTTTCACATCAATATAAAATAGATAACACAGAGAATTATGACCTGTTTAACTTCCTGTTTAACACTCTAATATAATATTAATATATAATAATGCCCAAAACATTTTAATCAAAGAAAATATTTAAATAGAAATACGATCATTTATTTCCTAATCATTTGAATTGTGTGTTTTCATGCAAATAACTGCTATAGATGATGATAAAGTACAGTAGTGTGAACAGCACCCCCCCCCCCCCCCAACAAACAGAGCTCCTCCTGAGGCTACGGTGTAATTATAACACTATAATTTAACATGTATATCACGCTCTTTATGTAAAATAGATCAAACATTGAATGACATCCGATCTAAAATGTTTTTCCTTCATTTAGTGCAGAGATTTCAAAAGTAGAAGATAAAATAATACTTGTGTGTAACAGTGGAAAGTTAATATCAGACCGTGAACATGTACTACTGTCAGGATATAGTGACATTATATATATATATATATATATATATATATATATATTGAAGATCTTCTCTTAGATCGTCTGCTGCTGATGTAAACAAACCCTGAACATGGCCGCCCACCTTCACCTCTTCTAATATTCATCTATCATCACTTCTCTGTTATTAGTGATCAGTTGACACGTGCTCGGCCTGCTGCCGGTGTTACGCTGGATTCTGTGACCCGTCACATCCTGTGACCTGCAGCACAACAACGTGCACATCATAGAGGTGATATTATAGATGGTCTGTGTTCAGGTAAGCAGCTAAAAGAGTGATGTCACGGTGTAAACAGCTGCTGATTGGTCCAGGACGGCTCTACCTGGACTGAGAGTCAGGTGTGTTCAGGTGTGTTCAGGTGTGTTCAGGTGTGTTCAGGTGCAGCATATGTGTGTGTGTGTGTGTGTGTGTGTGTGTGTGTGTTTGATAAACGATGTGAGCATGTTATGTGACAGAGATAAAGACAGGTGGACTACTGCAGGTGTGAGACATGAAGACCTGCTGACAGGTGTCTCTGGAAACACGGCGTCTCTGCCTGAAGAGGACAGAAGAGCTGAGACAGTTACCGTTAGTCCGAGAGGAGAGGACGAGCCGTCCGGTACTCACCATGGTGGAGTGAACGTCAAAGTCACAAAGAGAGCACACGTGGGGGAACATGGGGGGCGGGACTCCCAAGAAGTCTTGGACTTTTCCGTTTGAGGGCGAGCCCATCCTCCGCTGCATAAAGACGGGGTCGGAGGCCGGCGGCCCGATGCCGAGCCCACTGTAGGAGTCACGGTGGGAAAGCTCAGAGTACGGTCTGTCTCTGCTCCCCCCCCCGCCGCCGCCACCACCGCTGTAATTTAAGTTGAAGCCCCGGCTCGGAGACACGTCCTGCAGAGAACTGAACCCAAAGTCTGCAGAGGGCTGGGCCCGGGCTGAACCGGGACCCAGAGAAGGACCGCCCATCCTCCCCATGTGCCCGTCGTCCCAGCTGTCCCTTCCTCCTCGATACCCGGCGTCAGAGGACATGGAGGACGCCCCCCGCCGCTCCCCTGCGTCCCCCTTACGGCTCTTGAGCTGCATGAGGATGCGCGGCAGCGTCTCCACGCTGATGTCCTCTTCGGGGATCTCAGCCAGAGCGTCCAGGTCGGAGGGCGACAGCCCGAGACTAGCAAACAGCTTCATGGTGTTTCCAATATGGCTGCCAGCGCCACGCCGGGACATCTGGGAGCTGCCGTCCGGGCCGTCCATGCCACCGCCGCCCCCCCCCACACCTGAGGCCACGCCCCCCATCTGCCGGCCGGATCGCTGCTCGTTCATGCTGAAGTTCAAGGTCTCTGCGGCGGCGAGGAGACCCCGACCCACGGCGAAGTGTTTCTGACCGCCGTCTGACTGCGACTTCTGAGACATGACGCCGCCAAGAGGAGCTGCCGAGTCAAGAGAGAGACGAGCAGGACCCAAACAAGAGGCTGTCTTTAAGGACGGGAAGACGTCAATGTCAGTCTGTCTTTAAGGACGGGAAGACGTCAATGTCAGTCTGTCTTTAAGGACGGGGGGACGGCAACCTCCGTTAATGTCTCTGCAAAGAGTGAAGCTGGTCAAAGTGAAGGGAAGTCCTCTTCTCTTCTGTAGAGACTCTTCAGACGCTGCGTCCACTGAGAGGAGACGGAGGACAGGACTGGACTCATTAACAGAACCTGAGCAGATGGACGCTGGGATTACTGGGACATGAGAGGCACTTTAAGAAGGAAAAGAGACAGAACAGGACTGGAAACTCAGCCCAGACCAGGAGACCAGGAGACCAGGAGAACATGATGGAAAAAGGAGAAACTCTGAGAACTGGTTGTAAAACATCAGAGAGAGACGAGATATTAATAAAACAAGCTTCTATTTCAATCACGTTCTGTTAAACATGTGAAGGAATAATAAGAAAGAAAGTCCAATTAGAATGAAAGAAGAGAGAACTGGACCAAAATACTGGAATGATGTTCAACAAGATACAACCAGTATTTCCCAGTGATGGACGAAGTATTCAGGTCCTTTACTGCAGTTAAAGTACTAATACCACACTGTGAAAATACTCCACTACAAGTAAAAGTATGTCAGTGCGTCAGTAATATCATCTAAATGTAGTTAAAGTAGTTTAAGTATGTAATTACTATCATCTAAATGTAGTTAAAGTAGTAAAAGTATGTCGTATTATCATCTAAATGTAGTTAAAGTAGTAAAAGTATGTCGTATTATCATCTAAATGTAGTTAAAGTAGTAAAAGTATGTCAGTATTATCATCTAAATGTAGTTAAAGTAGTAAAAGTATGTCAGTACTAACATCTAAATGTAGTTAAAGTATTCTCCAGCAGTAAAAGTACTGCTGTGTCAGTAATCAGTGTTGTTTTATTATCTATCTGATGTTTCTGGATATATAATATTACTGCTGCATTAATGTGTATGATATATTTTAACTCCTTTATATCCTGTTCGCTGGTTTAATCTGCAGCAATGCATCATGGTCTATAAGATCATCATGTTTGTAGTTTAATCTGCAGCAATGCATCATGGTCTATAAAATCATCATGTTTGTAGTTTAATCTGCAGCAATGCATCATGGTCTATAAAATCATCATATGTTTGTAGTTTAATCTGCAGCAATGCATCATGGTCTATAAAATCATCATATGTTTGTAGTTTAATCTGCAGCAATGCATCATGGTCTATAAGATCATGGTGTGTTTGTAAAGTAACTAAAGCTGTCAGGTAACTGTAGTGGAGTAAAGAGATGGATATTTACCTGTGAGGTGTACCGGGAGGGGAGTACAAGCAGAAAGTAGCAGATATACTCATGTAACGTACAAGTACCATGAATTTGAACGTAAGTAGAGTACTTGAGTAAATGTACTCAGTTACATTCCACTACTGGTATTTTCACAGTGAGACTATAAGTTAACATCTGGATCAGTTACACATTGAGTTTTGAATGGAGGAACATCCGGGACCTTTGCTGTGCTAGCGGCTGAGCTAACGGCGCTAGCGGCTGAGCTAACGGCGCTAGCGGCTAAGCTAACGGCGCTAGCAGCTAAGCTAACGGCGCAGCTAAGCCTACGGCGCTAGCGGCTAAGCTAACGGCGCTAGCGGCTAAGCTAACGGCGCTAGCTCGCTGTTATTAGCCGAGTTTGACCTTTAAAGCTAGTGGTACAAGTTGAGAGCAGATATAAAGGTATAATTGAATGTATGCATTGAGTAAATAACAAATAAAGCCGGTAATTACCGCGTTAGAGCCGTTAATCTGGAGGCCGGCCTGCACAGCCGAGGCTAACTGTAGCACACATCCACTGCTAATGCCGTTAGCTAATGCTAACCGTTAGCTGAAGTGGTTTATAACTTTAATTCTGCATATTCTACATAAAGCTGCGTGCTGTCTGTCTGCTGAGTGTATAATAATAGTGTTTATATGAGTGAATGTGAACTCTCTCACCTGATCCTTCCCTCAGCTGATATCGAGCTGCTAGCTGAGCCTACTGAGGCTCTAAATCACGCACAGGACGAAGTATCGCGATGTTTGCTTCTTCTTCGTTTATTTTCGGTGGGAAACCAACGCTAACGGCGCATGCGCCACCTACTGGACCGGAAGTGTAACGTCATGACTCCATAACGAGGCTCCACTCTGGATATTATTATAGTATATAGTACAGATTTAAATAGTAATAAAGCATTTAATTGATTAATAACTAATTGTACAATAAAAATAGGCATTAATGCATTTGTTTACAAATAAATTTATTAATCTATAAATAAATGGACAAATTTACAAAGTTTTTCATTATTTGACACTTTAATGGGCAATAAAAAGAATTACGAAAATAATTTACAAATGAAACCATCAATAAATAGTTCAAATTAAAACGGGATTTACAAAAAACACCATAAAACAGTCAATAAGTTCTTCATTTATTTATATATTTTAAAAGATATATATAAAAATAAAAAGTGGAATAAAAAAAAACAATATTCTTGATAAGTCAAAAGTATGAAACACTAAATCAAGTTCTATGTCAAAATGATGAGATAGTCAGTGGTGGAATGTAACAAAGTACATTTACTCAAGTACTCTACTTAAGTACAAATTCATGATACTTGTACTTTACTTGAGTATTTCCATTATCCTTCTTCTCCACTATGGAGGACGGAACCTGCCAAAATCAAAAATAAATGAATAAATAAATAAATGACACGTTAAATAAATAAATACGTCATTAAATGTGGCAAAAATTTTATTAAAAATAAATGTAGCCATTAATTAATTGATAAAATGTGAAATAAATTGATAATTCTGTTTTAAATTGCTTCTTTATTAATTCCCTTATTTATTTACTCTTCTGTTTAATTTTTACTTTATATTTATTTATTTATTTTTTTATTAATTTCTAATTTTTTATTTTTTATTAATTCATTTATTATTAATTTATTTGAGCAATTTGTTTTAAAATTTATTTTTAAGTGTATACATTTATGTATTTATGCATTCATTTATTTCTGCGTGATTTTCCCTTTGCATTTCAACCCTTAATTTCCCCAAACTTATTTCTGTATTCTTTTCTTTCATTTCTGCCTCATTATGCAAATGACGGGGGGGGACACTCAATGTGTGTCATCATGGGGTCTACTATATAAAATATATAAATATAAATACGTATTTTATTGTTTATCTGTAAGACAGGCTGCTTTAATTCATTTTAAAATGTATTTATTTTTGCATTCATTCTTTTATTTATTAATTTATATTAGCATTTATTTTTTATTTATTTTTAAATAAGAAATATTTATTTCTGTGTGATTTTTCCTTTGCATTTCACCCCTTATTTATTTCCCTCAAATGAGGGGGGTGTCACTCAGCGTGTGTCATCATGGGGTCTGCTATATAAAGTATATAAATATGTATTTTAATGTTTATCTGTAACACAGGTTGCTTCAGTGTCTCCTTTTAGAGTGAACATGTCACTAAAACACCTGATTAACTGTCAGTGTGAACAGAATCATGACATTAAATGAATGTCACATCTCCACTTTCCGATTCTCCAGTCCGTCCGCTTTAACAGGCCATGCAGGCACGTGAAGGCAGCAGAGCGCTTTGTCCAATCACAAGCGAGCAGGGAGTGACGTCGGAGATGTAAACAAACCGAGGCAGCGCGGCCATGACAGTTTGAGAGGAGAGGAGACAGAGAGACCGCTCGGTCCAATAACCCGGGTTAACAGCTGCTCCAGCGGGTAAAACACACCGCTTTATATCATCTTTATATTCTTATCTTATTAATAAGTCACTGAATGTTTGTGTTAATGTGATTATGGCATTTATTGTGGTGCGTTCACGGTCATTACTGGCTGTTAGCTGTTACTGTCTGTCAGACAGCTGAC
>CAKAOJ020000309.1:385000-387500 GCA_916701645.2 Sebastolobus alascanus
GGGTTAAACACCAGGTCATCACCTGTACAGGTAACACAGAGAGGGAGGGGTTAAACACCAGGTCACCACCTGTACAGGTAACACAGAGAGGGAGGGGTTAAACACCAGGTCACCACCTGTACAGGTAACACAGAGAGGGAGGGGTTAAACACCAGGTCCCCACCTGTACAGGTAACACAGAGAGGGAGGGGTTAAACACCAGGTCCCCACCTGTACAGGTAACACAGAGAGGGAGGGGTTAAACACCAGGTCACCACCTGTACAGGTAACACAGAGAGGGAGGGGTTAAACACCAGGTCCCCACCTGTACAGGTAACACAGAGAGGGAGGGGTTAAACACCAGGTCCCCACCTGTACAGGTAACACAGAGAGGGAGGGGTTAAACACCAGGTCCCCACCTGTACAGGTAACACAGAGAGGGAGGGGTTAAACACCAGGTCATCACCTGTACAGGTAACACAGAGAGGGAGGGGTTAAACACCAGGTCATCACCTGTACAGGTAACACAGAGAGGGAGGGGTTAAACACCAGGTCCCCACCTGTACAGGTAACACAGAGAGGGAGGGGTTAAACACCAGGTCATCACCTGTACAGGTAACACAGAGAGGGAGGGGTTAAACACCAGGTCCCCACCTGTACAGGTAACACAGAGAGGGAGGGGTTAAACACCAGGTCCCCACCTGTACAGGTAACACAGAGAGGGAGGGGTTAAACACCAGGTCACTACCTGTACAGGTAACACAGAGAGGGAGGGGTTAAACACCAGGTCCCCACCTGTACAGGTAACACAGAGAGGGAGGGGTTAAACACCAGGTCCCCACCTGTACAGGTAACACAGAGAGGGAGGGGTTAAACACCAGGTCCCCACCTGTACAGGTAACACAGAGAGGGAGGGGTTAAACACCAGGTCCCCACCTGTACAGGTAACACAGGGAGGGAGGGGTTAAACACCAGGTCACCACCTGTACAGGTAACACAGAGAGGGAGTCTCACCTGGACCTCTCTGTGTCCTCAGTGTCTCACCTGGACTTCCTGTCCTCAGTGTCTCACCTGGACATTTGACTGGTTCTGGTTGAACAGACTGAACCCAGCAGCCGGTCTCCGCTCCGCCTCAGACCCGGTCCACACAGCACCTTCTCCGGTTTAACGGGCTCCGTTAGAGAGATGGTGTCGTCGGTGTGAAAGCAGAACTCATCTCCCGGTAACAGAACCGACCCGACTTTAGCTTTTAAACCGGAAAACATCTCTGCAGCAGCTCCAATCACACGTGCTGTTGTTGCTGTTCCACGGACTCATATCAATGTGACGCACACCGGAAACAGGAAGCTCAGCATGCAGCGCCCTCTTCTTCTTCTTTTGTCATTTAATGTGTCAATATTTCTATATTGTTCAGCATCAATGTGTTAAGATTTGTATTAAATCAAAATTAAATTTTTTTTTAATTATGACTTAATTTAATTTAATTTAATTAAAAATGTAATTTAATTTTAATTAATTTAATTTAAAATTAAATTTATTAATTTAAAGTTTATGAATTTAAAATGTATTAAAATTTTAATATTTATTGAGCTTTATTTTTTAGCGTATTATTATTATTATTATTATTATTATGATAGTAATAACAATATTTATAATGTTTGTAATTCAACAGTTTTCAGTGATCAGAATTCAGTGATATATATATATATATATATATATATATATATACTATATGAAAATGAAGAGATGAAGAGAATACTTAGATAAAACAACTTCTTTTTGTAATATTAGGTTACTTGCAGTAGTACTACTACAGTACACAGTACTCAGTACTTCCAGCTGTTGTCCAGCAGAGGGCGCTGTTCACTCTGTTTTCTTCACTTCAACTGACAGTATTCACTCATGTCTCATCTGTGTGTGTGTGTGTGTGTGTGTGTGTGTGTGTGTGTGTGTGTGTGTGTGTGTGTGTGTGTGTGTGTATATGTGTGACAGGGGGCGGGGCCTGGGGGGGGGGGGGGTGCAGGACATACATTCTTCCAGAGAGCTGATTGGATGGAGGGAGGTATCAGAATGTGCAGCAGCTACAGATGTCTGCAGAGAGCAGCAGGTCACGACCCCCCCCCCCCCCCCGACCCCCCCCCCCCTCCATCTGCATCATCACCTTCATCATCATCATGTCTGACACTGAACATGTCGTCACATCAACAGAGCTGATAGAAGTACTCACATCCTTTACTGCAGTAAAAGTACTAATTATTATTAGTATATATTACTATTATATTTACTCTAATTATTATTATTAGTATATATTACTATTATATTTACTCTAATTATTATTATTAGTATATATTACTATTATATTTACTCTAATTATTATTACGTCATCTGTCCCAGCTCTTCCTCTCTACAGTCTGTTTACTGACCTTCAGACTGTCTCAGCTGTGTTCACACTGAACTGTTCTGAGATCAGCTGTGTCAGAGAGAGTATCTGCTCTAGTTTGTTAGAACGTTGAGGTTCTGT
>CAKAOJ020000309.1:395000-412500 GCA_916701645.2 Sebastolobus alascanus
TGCAGCCTGAAGCCTGAAGTCGGGCTCCTGCAGCCTGAAGCCTGAAGTCGGGGTCCTGCAGCCTGAAGCCTGAAGTCGGGGTCCTGCAGCCTAAAGCCTAATGCCGGGGTCCTGCAGCCTAAAGCCTGAAGTCGGGGTCCTGCAGCCTAAAGCCTAAAGTCGGGGTCCTGCAGCCTAAAGCCTAATGCCGGGGTCCTGCAGCCTAAAGCCTGAAGTTGGGGTCCTGCAGCCTAAAGCCTGAAGTCGGGGTCCTGCAGCCTAAAGCCTGAAGTCGGGGTCCTGCAGCCTAAAGCCTGAAGTCGGGGTCCTGCAGCCTAAAGCCTGAAGTTGGGGTCTGCGCCTTAAAAGCCTGAGTGGGGTGCAGCCTAAGCCTGAAGTCGGGGTCCTGCAGCCTAAAGCCTAATGCCGGGGTCCTGCAGCCTAAAGCCTGAAGTCGGGGTCCTGCAGCCTAAAGCCTGAAGTTGGGGTCCTGCAGCCTAAAGCCTGAAGTCGGGGTCCTGCAGCCTAAAGCCTGAAGTTGGGGTCCTGCAGCCTAAAGCCTGAAGTTGGGGTCCTGCAGCCTAAAGCCCTGAAGTTGGGGTCCTTCAGCCTAAAGCCTAATGCAGGGGTCCTGCAGCCTAAGCTAAAGCCTGAAGTTGGGGTCCTGCAGCCTGAAGCCTGAAGTCGGGGCCCTGCAGCCTAAAGCCTAAAGTCGGGGTCCTGCAGCCTAAAGCCTAAAGTCGGGGTCCTGCAGCCTAAAGCCTGAAGTTGGGGTCCTGCAGCCTAAACCCTGAAGTTGGGGTCCTGCAGCCTAAAGCCTAAAGCCGGGGTCCTGCAGCCTAAAGCCTGAAGTCGGGGCTCCGCAGCCTAAACTTGGGGCCCGGCAGCCTGCAGCCCCCCCGACCACCACAGGATGATTTGTGTGCAGCCTGGCTCTGGTTTTGTTCCTGCTGAGGATCATTTGAATAAGAATGCTACCAATAGAGTGGCTGAGGCAGAAAGAAAGCAGCACAAAGGAGCGAGGAGCTGGATTTGGACGAGGGACGGACCAGGAGAGGACTGAAAAGAAGAGCAGGACGGACGTCCACAATGGAACAATTCACCTTCTAATGGCTTTGATATATTATACATGCCTGCAGACTCTAAACATTGTGTAATTATTTATAAATGACCGTCTCCCCCCCCGTCCCCCCCGTCCCCCCAGAAAGACTCTGCAGGTCTCTGCTTCGTCTCCGCTCAGCTGCAAACCCAATAAATGGAATAATTAATGGAAAATGGTACGGCTGTCTCATAAAGATGTCTTTAAAATCCACTAAAGAGAGCGAGCCTGGAGTGCTGCTCTGCACCGAGGACATGAGGAGACAAAAAGACAGACTTCATCAAGAGACACAGTCCACATCGCTCCGTCTGGACCAGGGTTAATACTGGACCTGGACCAGGGTTAATGCTGGACCTGGACCAGGGTCAGTTTTAATGCTGGACCTGGACCAGGGTCAGTTTTAATGCTGGACCTGGACCAGGGTCAGTTTTAATACTGGACCTGGACCAGGGTCAGTTTTAATACTGGACCTGGACCAGGGTCAGTTTTAATACTGGACCTGGACCAGGGTCAGTTTTAATACTGGACCTGGACCAGGGTCAGTTTTAATGCTGGACCTGGACCAGGGTCAGTTTTAATGCTGGACCTGGCTGTTTCACACCAACTAAACTCTGTTCACTGTTCTGACTATTTTTAACAGGTTGAACTCCGTCGCTTCAGACTGAGTTTGGTTGCTAGGGAACAGCAGCAGCGTTTATTGCTAATAAAACAAGTTCATGTCCTCAGTTATATTTGTTTTTAAAGTCAGACTGAAACTAAACTAAATAAATGAACTCAGTTTTCTTCATGTTGCTCCACATGAAGAAAACTGAATTTATTTATTCAGTTTAGTTTCAGTCTGACTATAAAACAAATATTACTGAGGACATGAACTGGATTATAACTACCGTTTTATTAGTGATGATATCAGTCAGTATAAACACAGTTTCTGTGACCTTTGACCTTTATATTCCAGCTCAGTTCTATTCATTTTGTGCAATTTATGTTTTTCTAATAACAAACCTTTCTAAAAGTCTGACATGTTTCTTTTCTTTTGAAAATGCTTTTGAGAAATTAATCTTAGTTTTTGGAGGAGTTCAGAGTTAATATGATTATTATTATTATTATTGTTATTATTATTATTGGATGTTCCCTGACAGTGAAGGCAGAAGGTTTATTTGATGTTTCTCTTCTTTGATATTTTGTGCTAAATGCTTTTATTGTGAAGCACTTGTAACTTTTATTTTGAAAAGAGCCAGAGAAATAAATGTTCCTCTATAAATGTGTTGCTTCACTCACAGCTGAAACTGATTATTTAGTTTTTATCTGAAGAAGTGAAACTGAATGTTTCAGATTTAGAAAAGAAGTTGATCAACTTTTCTTTGTGTTGATCCTGAAGGAGGAGAGTTTGTCTTTCTGTCTGGATTAATAGATGATGGAGGGATGAATGGAGGATGAATGGAGGATGAATGGAGGATGAATGGAGGATGAATGGAGGATGGATGGAGGATGGATGGATGAATCCTCCGGAGCGTGTCTCCTCCCGGCAGGGGGGGGGGGGGGGGGAACTCTTCTTTCTTGTCTTTATGTTTTTGGTTTTAACTCTGAAGGTGGGTCTGGTCTCTGTGGTCTCTTTGGTCCTTTCTGCCTCGCGGGGTGGGGGGGGGGGGAGTAAGGGGGGGGGGTCTCCCTGCGTGTCGCTCGCGTGGCCATCCGCCGCCTCTGATTGGCTGGCCGTGATTACCGGCACGCTTCTGTGCGCGTTGCGAGCAAACAGCGCAGGCGTCATTATGTTAATGAGCAGCTCCCGCGGCACGGGGCAGACCTGCAGCCCGGGGGGGGGGGGGGGGGGGGGGGACCGGAGCAGGGGGCCGGTCATTGTCCCGGGCTCTATATAAGCGGGCTGAGGCCGGTCGTGTGCCAGGCTCACCGGCTCGCACGAGCTGATCCAAAGCAAAAAGACGCAAAGAGGCGCGTGCCACTCGTCCTGCTCCAGAACACCCGATCCCGGTCTCGGTCCAGATCCCAGATCCCAGTCCCGCTGACCTCAGATCAGGAACTAACTTCAGCTGACTTCAGGTGAGTTCAGAGCGCGCGTCTCCGCTCACACCAGCAGCCACAGATCACTGTACCGGTCCTCTACCGGTCCTTTAACGGTCCTTTAACGGTCCTTTAACCATCCTCTACCGGTCCTCTAACGCTCTCCTCTCCTCTCTACTCGCAGACCGACCCCCCCCCCCCATCATGGACTCTGTCTACTCGGACATCGACAGCAGCAGCTGTGACTTCTTCCCGCACACGGACGATGAGGACTCTTCCCCCGGTTCCCTCGGTTCCTCCGGTTCCTCCGGTTCCCTCGGCTCCCTCCGCTCCGCCTCCCCGGAGCCCGAGCAGCCGCTGCCGCAGCAGAAGAAGCGGCGCCGCGGGCGCGGCCGCGGAGACGGAACCGTGCCGGTGGTGAAGAAGAACCGGCGCGTAAAGGCCAACGACCGGGAGAGGAACCGGATGCACAACCTGAACGACGCGCTGGACACGCTGCGCGGCGTCCTGCCGGCTTTCCCCGAAGAAACCAAACTCACCAAGATCGAGACTCTGCGCTTTGCGCACAACTACATCTGGGCTCTGTCGGAGACGATCCGCATCGCGGACCTGCAGGCGGGGAAGAGCGGAGACTCTGCTCTGCTGCGGAGCTCCGTGCGCCTCGGGGAGGCTCCGAGCCCCGGCATCACCTCCTCCTCCTCCTCCTGGAGCTCCAGCGGCTCCTCGTCCTCCTCCTCCCCGGCCTACAGCGCCTCCAGCCCGGGCAGCCCCGCCCGGCAGGACGACTACTACCTGCAGCAGCAGGACGCGCTGTTCGGCTTCCGCAGCTTCGTGCCGGGCGTCTACTGACCGACCGGAGACCGGAGACCCACCGGAGACCGGAGAGACATTTACCGGACCCACCGGGACAGACAGACGGACCCGGTTCTGGGTTCTATTGGACTATAGAGAATCACTGTTTGCCTTACTGAGCTGATGAACTGATGATGGAGAGAAGAGAAGAACTCAACTTCTTCTTTATTTAGTTGCTTTTTATTTTCTTTATTCCTCCAGAAACCTTTGCACTTTGCCCCCCCCCCCCCACATTCACTATGTATTCTGCCCCCCCCCACATTCACTATGTATTCTGCCCCCCCGGTTACAGTCAGTTTCAGGTTTTGTGGATCTCGGAGGTTAGAAGTCAATTTAACAATTAGCGGAGTGAAGCAGCAGAAAGAAAACCGTGAAAATCAGGTTTGATCGGTCCGACAATAGACTGAATGGAGCTGCCCCCCCCCCCCCCACACACACATTCATTATATATTCTGACCCCCCCCTGTTAGATTATTGTTGTTTTTATTTATTTGACTCGTTTTATTTTGGACTCATTAAATATGAAATGTTGTATTTTGTACATAAAGAGATTTTTATTCTATTTACTGCTGAAGAAGAAATAAAGTTATAACGTTTCTATGAACATCACGTGACTGCTGGTCTCATTTATTATATCATTTATAACCTCATTCATAATATCTTTTATAATTATTTATCTCATCCAGCCTTTATAATGACAACAGGCTGATATGATGATTCATATTAATAAACTAATGGTTAGTTCAACAATCATCTAAAGTTTCATATCTGTGATAAAACCACAATATTCTGTTAAACAGCTCATTTGTTATATTATGACTTTTATATATTAAAATATAGGAAACATATACAACATATATTTAAAGATATTAATACGCTTTATTTGTTGTTTGGAAATATGAGACGTTGATAAACTTAAAGATCAGTAAAATAAACCCGCAGGTCTTTAAATTATTATTATTATTATTATTATTATTATTATTATTATTATTATAATAATAATAATAATAATAATAATAATAATAATAATAACAATAAAGGAAAACTCTTTATATTAACTGATTCGATAAACAGAAACTCAGCTCAGAACAAAAAGTAAAAGAACTGCATGAACTTTCTGTTTAATAAAAGGATTATAAGGGGGGGGGGGGGTCTTGTTTCTGCACGTGTTGAGGACGGACAGATAATCAGGGGACACCAGGGGGGACAGACCTCGAGGAAAGACAAGAAGAAGAAGAAGAGCAGCAATAATCTGTCTGTGAACAGGCCTGAAAATAATAATAATAATAATAATAATAATGATAATAATAATAATAATAATAATAATAACAGTAATAGTAATAATAATAATAATAATAACAGTAATAATAATAGTAGTAAAATGTTATTATTATTATTATTATTATTATTCAGTCTTAATATATTTAAATATGAACAATAAACAATAACTAAATAAATCAGTCAGTATTTATTACTGAGATTAATTCAGTTAAAGTTGAACAGGTTTCATCTTCATGAAGAGTTGGTGATAAATAACGTTTAGATCTAAAGAAGTAAAGTTTCTGTCTAATATATTTATATATCTTTAATAAAATACAGACACTGATAGGATATAACAGTAGAATGACATTAGAGACAGTAGAATAAAAAGTAGAATGTCTGACAGTAACAGACTGTATGTGTGTTGTTACTCTTCATCATTCTTCATCATCTACATGAACTCTACAGATGAATCACGAGCAGCTTCATCTCAACGGATCCCTGTCTGTCTCCGCGGTGACGCGCTGATTGCGCGCACCCGACGCAGACTCTGGTGCATTGTTAGTGTGCGCGGGGGCGTGCGCTAATTGAGCGGGATTAACCGCCGCAGGCCCGCGTGCACCTGCAGACTCATAATGAGGTCCAGTAAATTTGAATTAGATTCCTATTGCGATGAGAGGATGAAGAGGAGGAAGAGGAGGACGAGAAGAAGTGGAGGAGGAGGAGAAGAAGAGGAAGAGGAGGAGGAGAGAGGAGGAGGAGCAGGAGAAGAAGAGGAAGAGGAGGAGGAGAGAGGAGGAGGAGCAGGAGAAGAAGAGGAAGAGGAGGAGGAGCTTTCTGATGAGTTGATTCTCAGTGAATATTCCTTCATCGTTTGATGCTAAATAATCCATCAAGTATCTGTCAGACAGACATGAATATCATAAATAACTATGGTGATGAGGTAAAACATGAATATCATGAATAACTATGGTGATGAGGTAAAAGATGAATATCATAAATAACTATGGTGATGTGGTAAAACATGAATATCATAATAACTATGGTGATGAGGTAAAACATGAATATCATAAATAACTATGGTGATGAGGTAAAACATGAATATCATGAATAACTATGGTGATGAGGTAAAACATGAATATCATAAATAACTATGGCGATGTGGTAAAACATGAATATCATAATAACTATGGTGATGAGGTAAAACATGAATATCATAAATAACTATGGTGATGAGGTAAAACATGAATATCATGAATAACTATGGTGATGAGGTAAAACATGAATATCATAAATAACTATGGTGATGAGGTAAAACATGAATATCATTAATAACTATGGTGATGAGGTAAAACATGAATATCATAAATAACTATGGTGATGAGGTAAAACATGAATATCATAAATAACTATGGTGATGCGGTAAAACACGAATATCATAATAACTATGCTGATGAGGTAAAACATGAACATCATAAATAATTATGGTGATGAAGTAAAACATGAATATCATAATAACTATGGTGATGAGGTAAAACATGAATATCATAAATAACTATGGTGATGAGGTAAAACATGAATATTATGAATAACTAAGGTGATGAGGAAAAACATGAATATCATAAATAACTATGGTGATGCGGTAAAACACGAATATCATAATAACTATGGTGATGAGGTAAAACATGAATATTATGAATAACTAAGGTGATGAGGTAAAACATGAATATCATAAATAACTATGGTGATGAAGTAAAACATGAATATCATAATAACTATGGTGATGAGGTAAAACATGAATATCATAAATAACTATGGTGATGAGGTAAAACATGAATATTATGAATAACTAAGGTGATGAGGTAAAACATGAATATCATAAATAACTATGGTGATGCGGTAAAACACGAATATCATAATAACCATGCTGATGAGGTAAAACATGAACATCATAAATAATTATGGTGATGAAGTAAAACATGAATATCATAATAACTATGGTGATGAGGTAAAACATGAATATCATAAATAACTATGGTGATGAGGTAAAACATGAATATTATGAATAACTAAGGTGATGAGGTAAAACATGAATATCATAAATAACTATGGTGATGCAGTAAAACACGAATATCATAATAACTATGCTGATGAGGTAAAACATGAACATCATAAATAATTATGTTGATGAAGTAAAACATGAATATCATAAATAACTATGGTGATGAGGTAAAACATGAATATCATAAATAACTAAGGTGATGAGGTAAAACATGAATATCATAAATAACTATGGTGATGCGGTAAAACACGAATATCATAATAACTATGCTGATGAGGTAAAACATGAACATCATAAATAATTATGGTGATGAAGCAAAACATGAATATCATAAATAACTATGGTGATGAGGTAAAACATTAATATCATTAATAACTATGGTGATGAGGTAAAACATGAATATCATAAATAACTAAGGTGATGAGGTAAAACATGAATATCATAAATAACTATGGTGATGAGGTAAAACATTAATATCATAAATAACTATGGTGAGGAAAAACATTCCGAGTGTCTGTGTGACTGTCAGAATAAAAGCCTCTCCGCTGTTCATTCCGACTGTCTCTACTGTGATTTCAGGTTGTAGAGTGTCATTAAAGAGTTTTACTGTTTTATGACCTCATTAAATATTGATCAGGACAAGATGGAGGAGACAGCAGGATGCCCCCCCCCCCCCCAGCTTCCTCTTTGGAGGGGGGGGGGGGGTCTCAGCTGTGTCCCCCCCAGCAGGTCGTTATTGTAACAGAGGACCAACAGAGTGATTAAAGTCAAACTACAGTTAATGAGACACACAGAGACACACTGACTGTCTCCATCAACAGTTTCTATAGTGAATATAAAGCACTGAACATTAAAAGGTGTAACCATGGTTACAGCTGGTTATAGATATTATATTAATATTACATTAAAAGGTGTAACCGTGGTTACAGCTGGTTATAGATATTATATTAATATTACATTAAAAGGTGTAACCATGGTTACAGCTGGTTATAGATATTATATTAATATTCACTTCAGTCCCATTTGAAGGTTTTCTATTTAAATCACAGTCAGTGTGAACGGGAGCTTTCTGATCCTGGATCAGAGCTCCTGATTGGCTGCTTGTCGCCCTGAGGCGACAGCAGACACACTTACCCATCAGCACTGATCCCGGGTCAGCCTGAGCAGCGACCTCAGGGTCACAGAGTCACCTCCAGCCAGCGACCTTTGACCTCTGGCTCGCAGCAATCTGCTCCACAACAGCAGCTCAGTTTGAGATCTGGGAGACACAAAGTACTACTCAGGAATAATATACATATAATAATAATAATAATACTATTAATATTAATATATATATATATATATATATAATAATAATAATAATAATAATAATTAAAATAATATATTGTTATTATTATATTATTATAACCTTTATTTGTATAGCACCTTTCATGCAGTGTTTTACAAAACAGGATTAAAATGAATGTTTGTCCCAAAATGAAAAATAAATAAAACGTTTGATAAAACATTAAAAATAAAACCAATAAAAGCAACAAAAATAATAAAACTCTTTAGTGAAAAACCAGATGAAACAGATAATAAAAATATTTCTTATAATATTATTTACCTGTTCACCTGGCCCCGCCCCCTCCCTACGGTGACTCCTGTCAATCAAACAGACGCTGACACTAAGAGGACCAATTAGACTGAAGATAAGCTCCTGTTTTATCAACAAGTCATTATGGAGGAGGAGGAGGAGGAGGTGGAGGAGGAGGAGAGAGAGGAGGAGGAGGAGGAGAGAGGCGGAGGAGGAGAGAGAAGGGCGGAGGAGGAGGAGGATGAGGAGAGAGGAGGAGGAGGAGGAGGAGGAGGAGGAGGAGAGAGGAGGAGGAGGAGAGAGGAGGAGGAGGAGGAGAGAGAGGAGGAGGAGGAGGAGAGAGAGGAGGAGGAGGAGGAGGAGGAGAGATAGGAGGAGAAGGAGGAGGAGGAGGAGAGAGAGGAGGAGGAGGAGGAGGAGGAGGAGAGAGGAGGAGGAGGAGGAGGAGGAGGAGGAGGAGGAGGAGGAGGAGGAGGAGGAGCGGGTCTCCCTCTCTCTCTCTCTCTCTCTCCCTCTCTCTCTCTCTCTCTGTCCTCTCTCTCTCTCTCTCTCTCTCTCTGTCCTCTCTCTCTCTCTCTCTGTCCTCTCTCTCTCTCTCTCTCTCTCTCTGTCCTCTCTCTCTCTCTCTCTGTCCTCTCTCTCTCTCTCTCTGTCCTCTCTCTCTCTCTCTCTCTCTCTCTGTCCTCTCTCTCTCTCTCTCTGTCCTCTCTCTCTCTCTCTCTCTGTCCTCTCTCTCTCTCTCTCTCTCTCTCTCTCTCTGTCCTCTCTCTCTCTCTCTCTGTCCTCTCTCTCTCTCTCTCTCTCTGTCCTCTCTCTCTCTCTCTCTGTCCTCTCTCTCTCTCTCTCTCTCTGTCCTCTCTCTGTCCTCTCTCTCTCTCTCTCTGTCCTCTCTCTCTCTCTCTCTCTCTTTCTCTCTCTCTCTCTCTCTCTCTCTCTCTCTCTCTCATTCAGCTGGTTGTAAATTCCTCCACATTGTTCTACATTGAAAAAAACACTTTATGGTCTTTGTGTGAGAGAACTAACCGTCTCTACAGTCTCCTCCTCCTCCTCCTCCTCCTCCTCCTCCTCCTCCTCCTCAGAAAGAGGAGCAGAAGAAGAAGCAGAAGAAGAGATGGATGGAGGACTTCCTCCATGTCAGCCAGTTTCCACCCTGAGGCCGCTCCAGAGGAAATGGACCAATCAGTGCTTTATACCTGAACATTAGCATTTTATTGTGGCGGGGAGTTTTCCTTTACAGTGTGACGTCTTTACGTCTCATTTATGGGTTTCTACAGTTAAACTATTGAAGCAGTATATTAGATGTAGTTGGTGTACGTAGGTTGTATTCACATGGTTGAATACACTAACTGTAGGTCTCTTTGGAGAAAACTTCAGCTAAATAAATGTAATGTAATCAATAATCAGAGGACAGATCACTCAGTAATCAATAATCAGAGGACAGATCACTCAGTAATCAATAATCAGAGGACAGATCACTCAGTAATCAATAATCAGAGGACAGATCACTCACCGCTGGTGATGTCGAAGTCTCCAGTTTGATGCCGTCAGTCTGAACTTTCTGTCGTTCAAATGAAAAATGACAGAAAACACAAACTGGTTATTATTTAAATATCTGAGTGAACGAATGAGTCCAAGTGAAAAGGAAGAAAACAACACGGAGAAAACAACACGGAGGAAACAACGCGGAGAAAACAACGCGGAGAAAACAACACGGAGAAAACAACACGGAGGAAACAACGCGGAGAAAACAACGCGGAGAAAACAACACGGAGAAAACAACAGTGAGAAAACAACGCGGAGAAAACAACACGGAGAAAACAAAGTGGAGAAAACAACGCGGAGAAAACAACACGGAGAAAACAATACGGAGAAAACAACACGGAGAAAACAACACGGAGAAAACAACGCGGAGAAAACAACACGGAGAAAAACACGGAGAAAACAACACGGAGAAAACAACACGGAGAAAACAACACAGAGAAAACAACGCGGAGAAAACAACACGGAGAAAACAACAGAGAAAACAACGCGGAGAAAACAACACGGAGAAAACAACACAGAGAAAACAACACGGAGAAAACAACGTGGAGAAAACAACACGGAGAAAACAATACAGAGAAAACAACACGGAGAAAACAACGTGGAGAAAACAATACAGAGAAAACAACACGGAGAAAACAACACGGAGAAAACAATACAGAGAAAACAACACGGAGAAAACAACACGGAGAAAACAATACAGAGAAAACAACACGGAGAAAACAACGTGGAGAAAACAACACGGAGAAAACAACAGAGAAAACAACGCGGAGAAAACAACACAGAGAAAACAACAGAGAAAACAACACGGAGAAAACAACGTGGAGAAAACAACACAGAGAAAACAACACGGAGAAAACAATACAGAGAAAACAACACGGAGAAAACAACGCGGAGAAAACAACGCGGAGAAAACAACGCGGAGAAAACAACGCGGAGAAAACAACAAGGAGAAAACAACAAGGAGAAAACAACGCGGAGAAAACAACGCGGAGAAAACAACGCGTTTTAACTCTTGAATCATCAGACTCGTTGGAGATGAACCGGGCCGGCGCAGAATCGATCACCGGCGATCGCCGTGCAATGCATGCTGGTTAGATTTGTGTCTGACTTGATGCCGACTCGCTCTGACGTCATGACCACGTGGGCAACGATGACCTCACGAGATCGAGGCGGACGCAGGTTTTAGAGCCAGGTGCTGCAGCTGCTCTCCACCGACTGTAAGACCCAGTGCATTATGGGAAACGCCTGGCTGTCACCTGATCAAAGAGCTGATTGGTTCTTAGTTTAGACAACAAACACCACCTGTTGTAGAAAGTCACAACTTCCTGTGTTTTTGTAATATTTAACACTAGATTGTAGATATTAGTCTCATGTTGAAGGTTTCATCTGTTAACAAACATCTTGTGTGGTTGATAATAATACTTATTATAATAATGAAGGTTATTTATATAACACTTATCAAAATGAGTGCTCATTATGTGCTTTACAAGGCGGACATAAAGATAATAAAGGATAAAATCCAACGCCAGATACACGCACATTTCCACATAGATTTACAAACAAATATAAATAAATCCCAACGTGGTCTGAAAACTACAAGCAGCCTACAGATCGGATCTAACAGGAAGTGACTGTCTCTGTGACCTCAGCTTTTAGTCTCCGCCCCCCCCCCCCTCCTGCTGCCTCCTGATCTCGTCTACTTTCCAGGCGAGACGCAGTTCATCTCCAACGAGCCTGATCATTCACTTCTTCACAACACGCTGATTTCAGATCTGCTTCAGCGCTCTTACTGTGAAAGGAAACAGGAAGGGAAGCGGAGAAAGGTTAGAGGAGGTGAAAGAGGAGGAGCGATGGCCCGAGGCTCTCTGACCTCCCACAATGTAAAGAGAGGTTGTCTTCATTTGTAAAGGACACACACACACACACACACACACACACACACACACACACACACACACACACTAATACGCAGTTTGCCATGTTATGATCCGAGCATATTGTTTTATGCTAAATGCAGAACCTGTGAGGGTTTCTGGACAATATCTGTCATTGTTTTGTGTTGTTAATTGAGTTATAATAATAAATATATACATACATTTACATAAAGCAGCATATTTGTCCACTCCCATGTTGATAAGAGGATTAAATACTTGATAAATCTCCCTTTAAGGTTAATTTAGAACAGATAAAAATGTGCTTTTAATCGTGATTAATTAAATATTTTAATCAATTGACAGCACCTTATTAATTTATGTCTGTCATCGCTTTACATGTAAATATAATGTGTTATAGTTTTATTTCTGACATGTTTCTGCTGTATTTGTGTTTCTAAACAATGAAACAACATTTATCTGTTCTATAATAACATATATTAAGTGATTATCAATAAAGATTTGTATATTTTAATGGTCGTCTGTGTTGTTTCCTGACAGCTTCATGTAAGATGCATCACCCTGAAGGAGTTTATTTCACTACAATGACCCGCTCGCTCTACGTTATCCGGATTATTACACAGCTACTCATGGAAGAAATCAATAATCTGATTCAATTAAATCGGTATTCGTAGCCTATAAATCATCTAAAATGCAGCTGGACTCTGGTTCTGGACGTAAATCAGCAGAACCACAATCAGACAACACGGATAATAATACTAATAAAAGGTAATAAAACGTTTTAATTTAAATGTTTAAAGCAGGTGTTTCCTGTGATGACGCTGAAACATGACTTCTTCTTCTTCTGTGGTGCCTTAATGGCAGCTGCTTATCAATATTATATTAATACAACAAGACTTCAGGTTTCTGTAACCGTGTTTCCTCAGTGTGTGTGTGTGTGTGTGTGTGTGTGAGAGGTCAGAGGTCAGAGGTCAGCAGGTAGAAGTGGATGCTGAAGGACTCTAGAGAGACTCTAATGATCTCTGAGAGGAGGCTCAACGCTCCGTCACCTCCAACACACACACACACACTGCCCGGGGCATGATGGGGGGGGGGGGGGGGGGGGGGGGGGGGGAGAGGGGGGGGGGGGGGGGCAGTTAGTTTCCCTTTAAGAGCCCACAGAGGCAGAACAGAGTCACAGGAAAGTGTCAATCAAGAGAGCAGCCAGCATGAACACACACACACACACACACACACACACACACACACACACACACACACACACACACACACACACACACACACACACACACACACACACACAGTAAGTAGAAAGTCTCTGAAAGCTCCGAGTTCACGAGTTGTGACGTGTTTGTTGACGTGGTCAGAAATGGAGGAGGCCTTGGAAGTTAATGTTGTTGATATTCCGTTCTCATCTTCTTCCTTTCTCATCATGTCATCATGTCTTTACATTTATTACATTATGTTTCCTCCTCACTAGCTCACTAAATTCATAAGGCTGGTTTATGCTCTCTGCGGTGAAGCCGAGGCTCCGCACGGTGTCGCGGTAGTTTGTCGTGAACATCTGAATATTTATAACTAAACGCTGACTGAGAAAGAATCTGAGAAGTCGTTTAGTAAAAGCTAAAAAGGTGTGATGTAAAGAGCGGAGTCCCGAAGGGAAGCACCGGGAGACAGGAAGTAGTTTAGCGACAGTAATAATTACAGATTAGAGATGTTATGTTTAGCGGTTACTACTGTTGCCAGGCAACCAACTTTCCTTTCATGTGCCTCGCTGACTTCTTACAGAATATTTAGTTCGTACCCTCAATGAACAACGAACAACGAACAACATGCTGAGCATAAACACCTCGTGCATGTCCGTAGTGTGCACGCCGTCTGCAGGGCCAGTAGTGAGGGGGGGGGGGGGTGGGGGGGATGTCTCTGCAGGGCCAGTAGTGAGGGTGGGGGGGGGGGGGGGGGGGGGGGGGGGGGGGGGGGGGGGGGGGGGGATGTCTCTGCAGGGCCAGTAGTGGTCCCCAGGTGAGGTGGGGGGGGGTCAGGTAGGTCAGATAGAGATCAGGAAACTGAGCCTCAGAGCTGCTGCTGCTCTTCAGGTAAACAGATGGGAGTCTCTGCCCTCTACAAGATAACCTCTGACTCCCCCTCCTCCCCCTCCTCCCCCCGCCATGTGCCACTGATTGCACCTGTAACAACCTGCCCCCCCCCACCCAACCCCATCCCTGTCCTGTCCCTGTCCTCACCAAACAACCTGCCCCCTTGGTGCCCCCATGTTGGAACAAATTGCAGCAAAAGTGCCCTCTAGGGTGTCCTTCTAGTGGAGAAAATGTGATGCAGTGCCCACTATGGTGCCCTTCTAGTGGAGAAAATGTGATGCAGTGCCCTCTATGGTGCCCTTCTAGTGGAGAAAACATGATGCAGTGGTCTCTAGGGTGCCCTTCTAGTGGAGAAAATGTGATGCAGTGCCCTCTAGGGTGTCCTTCTAGTGGAGAAAACATGATAAATTGTTCTCTAAGGTGTCCTTCTAGTAGAGAAAACATGATGCAGTGCCCTCTAGGGTGTCCTTCCAGTGGAGAAAACATGATGCAGTGTCCTCTAGGGTGTCCTTCCAGTGGAGAAAACATGATGCAGTGTCCTCTAGGGTGTCCTTCCAGTGGAGAAAACATGATGCAGTGTCCTCTAGGGTGTCCTTCCAGTGGAGAAAACATGATGCAGTGTCCTCTAGGGTGTCCTTTCAGTGGAGAAAACATGATGCAGTGTCCTCTAGGGTGTCCTTCTAGTGGAGATAATGTGATGCAGTGCCCTCTAGGGTGTCCTTCTAGTGGAGAAAACATGATGCAGTGCCCTCTAGGGTGTCCTTCTAGTGGAGAAAATGTGATGCAGTGCCCTCTATGGTGCCCTTCTAGTGGAGAAAATGTGATGCAGTGCCCTCTATGGTGCCCTTCTAGTGGAGAAAACATGATGCAGTGGTCTCTAGGGTGTCCTTCTAGTGGAGAAAATGTGATGCAGTGCCCACTATGGTGCCCTTCTAGTGGAGAAAATGTGATGCAGTGCCCTCTATGGTGCCCTTCTAGTGGAGAAAACATGATGCAGTGGTCTCTAGGGTGCCCTTCTAGTGGAGAAAATGTGATGCAGTGCCCTCTATGGTGTCCTTCTAGTGGAGAAAACATGATAAATTGTTCTCTAAGGTGTCCTTCTAGTGGAGAAAACATGATGCAGTGTCCTCTAGGGTGTTTTTCCAGTAGAGAAAACATGATGCAGTGTCCTCTAGGGTGTCCTTCTAGTGGATAAAACATGATGCAGTGTCCTCTAGGGTGTTTTTCCAGTAGAGAAAACATGATGCAGTGTCATCTAGGGTGTCCTTCCAGTGGAGAAAACATGATGCAGTGTCCTCTAGGGTGTCTTTCCAGTAGGGAAAAGATGAGGCAGTTACATAAAGACAG
Organism: Sebastolobus alascanus; assembly: GCA_916701645.2. NCBI lineage: Eukaryota > Metazoa > Chordata > Actinopteri > Perciformes > Sebastidae > Sebastolobus > Sebastolobus alascanus. Next base: position 410,725 of record CAKAOJ020000309.1, read on the forward strand.
CCTTACATGCTAGAAATCTCTCTGCATGGTGCTTGTGCCCTTTTTATATTTCCCCCCCGACCCTCAGACAGCCTGAGTCAAATAAATATTCTCCTTCTAGTGTTTTTATTGATCTGACTGATTGTTTTAGAGGCTGTGTTGTCGGCGTTGGACGCTGACGTTGTTTTATGTGTTTTAAGTGAAGTAATCAGGAGTTCTCTACGACAGTAAAGTCTTTCTACTGTATTCTATTCTCTAATTAATCAATCATCTGATTGATTAGCGGTGTGAGGGATTGATTCATAATTGATAAGTGATCAGGTTGATTATTGATGTTACACTAGTACATGAGAGGTGTTGGGGGGGGGGGGGGGGTTCAGCAGTTATGGGGTCTTAATCAGGGCTGCAGAGGTCAGAGGTCAACCCCCCCCCTTGTCTTCCAAAATTACCATGAAATTCTTAATGTCCACACGGCTCACTGAGGCTGGAGTCATCCAGAGGGCGAGCCCCCCCCCCCACCGAGACTTTTAGGGTTCAGCCCGTCGTGTCCCGGTTGAACCTCTGACCTCTGACCTCCAGCGCTCCGAAAAGACTGAAGCAATTTCCAGAGCAATAAACGGTTTCTACGGCGACGACGGACGGCGCGTCCACAATGTGGGTCCTACGGAGGTTTATGAACACAAAAGTGAGGAGACGTCCTACACCTCAAGAACATGTCCTCATATTTAACTATTCACCGTGTCTTCAGCAGCGTCCACTTCCTGTCTGTCCACTTCCTGTCCGTCCCCAGACGTGTCTCCGTCCCCAGACGTGTCCTCTGGACTGAATAATGAGTCCTCTGTATGATAATAAAGCTTTCAGAAGGATTTTTCTCTTTTAGCTGCTTGTAAAAAACCCTGAAATTCACCATGAAGAAAAGTATAAATCAGACATTTAAGTCGTCCGCGGCGCGGCGGCCGGGCCACAATGGCGGCGCGGAGGGCGAGGACGAGGGGAGCGCCATAATGTAAAATAGTTAAAAGCTTATTAGAAGCGCTGAAAGGCAGAGTGATTTCCACTTTGTTTCGGAACACCCTGAGCTCATCCTTTCAAGTGATTGTGAAGGAGGCAATTCAAATCTCTTTGGGCCGTATGAATGAAGGCCCCTCTTAAAGCTCCTTTATACGCCGGCAAAGTCCCCGCAGGCGTCTGCCCTTTAGCTCCATTACTGATTTACCCCCCCATACCGATCTGCCCCCCCCTCACTGATCTACCCCCCCCTCACTGATCTACCCCCCCCATTCATCTGCAGCCTTCTGCTGCCATTGTTCTGCTGCAGCCAGCCTGCACCTGACAACAGCAGCACCCAGCGCAGCGCTGACACACTCTTCCTCTTCTTCTGCTTCTTCTTCTTCTTCTTCTTCTTCTTCTTCTCCTTCTTCCTCTTCTTCTACTTCTTCTTCTTCTGCACTACAATTGGCACAATGACACTTCACTGCTGTACTTATGTTATCTTATTTTTATTTTATTTCACTTTATATTCGATTGTATCTTTTTTAAGGTGTATTGGTGTTGGACTTGTTGTCTAAGCTACTGGATGCCTAAATTTCCTTCGGGATCAATAAAGTATCTATCTATCTATCTATCTTCTTCTTCTTCCTCTTCTTCTTCCTCTTTTTCTTCTTTTTCTTCCTCTTCTTCTTCTTCCTCCTCTTCTTACAGAAACCTGTACTGAAGAACTAGAAGTTGTTTTCTTGCAGTAGTTTTTCAGAGTTGAGTCGTTGAGCTGCAGGACGACGGAGCAGGAAGAAAAGAAAT
>CAKAOJ020000309.1:417500-430000 GCA_916701645.2 Sebastolobus alascanus
TCTACTGGTTGAACCTGAACGGTCTACTGGTTGAACCTGAACAGTCTACTGGTTGAAACTGAACAGTCTACTGGTTGATCCTAAACAGTCTAGTGGTTGAACCCGAACAGTCTACTGGTTGAACCTGAACAGTCTACTGGTTGAAACTGAACAGTCTACTGGTTGAACCCGAACAGTCTACTGGTTGATCCTAAACAGTCTACTGGTTGAACCCGAACAGTCTACTGGTTGAACCCGAACAGTCTACTGGTTGAACCTGAACGGTTTACTGGTTGAACCCGAACAGTCTACTGGTTGAACCTGAACAGTCTACTGGTTGATCCTAAACAGTCTAGTGGTTGAACCTGAACAGTCTAGTGGTTGAACCTGAACAGTCTACTGGTTGATCCTGAACAGTCTAGTGGTTGAACCTGAACAGTCTACTGGTTGATCCTGAACAGTCTAGTGGTTGAACCTGAACAGTCTACTGGTTGAACCTGAACAGTCTACTGGTTGATCCTGAACAGTCTAGTGGTTGAACCTGAACAGTCTACCGGTTGATCCTGAACAGTCTAGTGGTTGAACCTGAACAGTCTACCGGTTGATCCTGAACAGTCTACTGGTTGATCCTGAACAGTCTAGTGGTTGAACCTGAACAGTCTACTGGTTAATCCTAAACAGACTAGTGGTTGAACCTGAACAGTCTACTGGTGGTTGAACCCGAACAGTCTACTGGTTGAAACTGAACAGTCTACTGGTTGAACCTGAACAGTCTACTGGTTGAACCTGAACAGTCTACTGGTTGATCCTGAACAGTCTACTGGTTGATCCTAAACAGTCTACTGGTTGAACCTGAACAGTCTACTGGTTGAACCTGAACAGTCTACTGGTTGAACCTGAACAGTCTACTGGTTGATCCTGAACGGTCTAGTGGTTGAACCTGAACAGTCTACTGGTTGATCCTGAACCAGTGAGTCCATCCGTAGAGGAGTAAAGTATCACAACCTGAAGAAGGATCTAACCTTTGACACCTGCCGTCAGTCCAGCAGACAGAGGGGGATCTGGCTGATGGGGGGGCGTCTCATCCCTCTGAACTTACAGCTCAGTGATGGGTGGGTCTGGGGGGGGTTTGGGTGGGGGTTTGGGTGGGGGGGGGTGACGTGAGGCCAACAGGGCGCCGAAGTGTGCCGCCTGGCAGCAAAAAGGCTGATCCTGAATGGGCAGGCAGGGATCTGGCAAAGCTCCTTGGAGAATCCCATTAGGTCCCCAAAAACCCCAAAAGGCACTTGTTGCCTCGGCCGAGCCCCCTCCAACATCCCCCCACTCCATCACCCCCCCACTCCATCACCCCCCCGCCCCCCCGGCTACATCTCTGTCTCTTTGTCCACCGTCTTCTTCTCAGATTTCATCACATTAGTTCCACTGGGAGCTGAAATCAGCTGTAATCACGACTTCTGTGATGCCAGCAGGCAGAGGGGGGGGGGGGGGGGCAGAGAGGAGAAAGTGAGTGAGGGACGGGGGGGGGGGCTGATAGACTGATCGACTGTGAGTCCAGTTTATCTCCAGTGACTTTATAAACATCACTATTTCTGACTACTACTTCTACTACTACTACGACTACTTCTACTACTACTACTACTACTACTACCACTACTACCACTACTACTACTACTACTACTACCACCACTACTACTACCACTACCACTACTACTACTAAGACTACTACTACTACTACCACTACACTCTCATAGTGGTATCAGTCAGATCACCTCTCATAGCTGTCTTGGAACGGTTGTTTTGGTCCATTACTGCGTTAGCAAACAACAACAACCAAAACAACAAAAACAACAACCAAAACAACAACAACCAAAACAACAACAAAAACAACCACCAAAACAACAACAACCACCAAAACAACAAACAACCAAACAACAACAAAAACAACCAAACAACAACAACAACCAAAACAACAACAACAACCAAAATAACAACCACCTAAACAACAACAACCAAACAACATCAACCACCAAAACAACATCAACCAAACAACAACCAAAACAACAACAACAGCAACCACCACCAAAACAACAACAACCAAAACAATAACAACCAAAACAACAACCACCAAAACAACAACAACAAAAACGAAAACAGCCAAAAGCGAGCCGTTTCTGGCTGCTGTTGTTGTTGTAACCGTTGCCTGTAGCGTTCTAGCGCTTTGCATTGTGGGATACAGTAGAAGAGGTAGACTGGTCCGATGCAGACTGAAAATTTAGGTGTTGTTTGCATACTACATGCTACGTTTTCGCCAAATCAGTACGTACTACTAGTATAGTATGAGGTTGTACTACTAGTATAGTATGAGGTTGTACTACAAGTATAGTATGAGTTTGTACTACTAGTATAGTATGAGGTTGTATTACTAGTATAGTATTAGGTTGTACTACTAGTATAGTATGAGGTTGTACTACTAGTATAGTATGAGGTTGTACTACTAGTATAGTATGAGGTTGTACTACTAGTATAGTATGAGGTTGTACTACTAGTATAGTATGAGGTTGTACTACTAGTATAGTATGAGGTTGTACTACTAGTATAGTATGAGGTTGTACTACCAATATAGTATGAGGTTGTACTTCTAGGATAGTATGAGGTTGTACTACTAGTATAGTATGAGGTTGTACTACTAGTATAGTATGAGGTTGTACTACTAGTATAGTATGAGGTTGTACTACTAGTATAGTATGAGGTTGTACTACTAGTATAGTATGAGGTTAGAATACAGCCATGATGTTGTTTTGTGTTTGCAGTTTTCTTCAGAGCTGCTGCCACTAATTGGTCGTGTGAAAACACAACAGACACAATGAGATGCGGGTCTGAGGCGGTCTGAGGCGGTCTGAGGAGTCCTGCGTGGCGAGGCGAGGCGCGGCGACCCCCATTCAGCCCAGATATGTAACCGGAGCCGCCGTATTATTATTAGACCTGCTAGTTAGAGCCCGGCCTCGCGGTGCCACCTTCAAACCAGCTCCATTGTGTGGACGCTCCAAGGCTGAGATTATGTGGTGGGGTTAAAAAACAAGAGAAAGACCCCGACCCAGCCCCCCCACCGCCCCCCCACCGCCCCCCCACTCTCTGGGAACCGGCTTTAAATGGGCTCTATAGAGGGTCCCATTAGGGAGCAGCTCAGGGAGCTGGTCAGGTTGCCGGGCTCACCTGGAGCCGCTGGCGCCCAGCAGGACGCTCGCTTTCATCCTTTGTAGCGGCGAGCAGGAAGGGGAGGGGCTTCTATTGGCCATGCAGCTGGTAGAGACGCCCCCCCACTCAGGATTACACCCGGGACAACAAGACCAGGACACGCCTTCAGGTCCTCATCCTGTTCTGGACTTCACCTCAGGTCACCTCAGCTGCTCCCAGTCCTACACCTCCGACTGCTCTGTTCTTCATCTTCATCTTCATCTTTATCTTCATCACATTACAGTCTCATGATGAGTGTTTCCATCATCATCATCATCTTCATCTTCATCATCATCCTGTTTTCACTCTGTATTCACGGCTCCTCATGTCGGATATTATTATTTCAGTTTCCACTCACGACTCTGACTGAACTTTGCTCTGCGTTCACAAATAAAACTAAATATAAACAATCAATAAAGTACAAATGTACACAAAGTAATGCTCTGTAATTCATATATATTAAAGGTGGGAAAAAAACAATTCACCTGTGTATCACAATTATTATTTTTTAAACGACTGATTTGAGTCTATGTGGAGGTAGAAGGAAGTTACCGCTTTTATTGTGGTAGTCTGAGTAACGTGACGTCATATCCGGTCCGTATCCGTCAACCAAAACAAACCTCAGAAAGTATAAAACGTTGGAGGGTCGTCGTGGATACGACCTGCACCCTCACATGTTAAATCCAGCGTGGTAAACACTACACATCCAGTAAAGGATGGAAACACTTTGGGTTTCACACATTGCAGGAAAAGCAGAGCTAGACATCACGGCTAAAGCTGCATGCTAACTTCTAAAAAAGGCCAAAATATGTCCGAAAATAAGTCCGAACAAAGGCTGAAAAAAGTCAGAAAAAAAAGTCAGAAAAAAAACGAGATGTGGCCCAAAAAATTTCTGAAAAAGGCCGATATATGTCTGAAAAAAGTCAGAAAAATACCTGAAAAATGTGGGAAAAAAGGCGGAAAAAAGGCAGAAAAATGTCTGCAAATGATCCGAAAAAAAAGTGCGGAATAGTTAGCAGGAAACGTTATCGTATCGCAGTAACGTGCGGTCCAGCCGGCCGTCGCTCTCGTCTCCGTGGTCAAATGGGCCGACGCTACAACTGTAGAGCACCCATATACTGACATTTCTGTTAAAAGCATTGAAACGGCCCCGATGGAGCTGACCATGGATGGATAAAGAGGAGGAGCTGACGGGAGAGCTAGAGACGGCCTTGGAGAAGTTAGAGGAAGTAGACACGTGGGACTACGTCCGCTTTTCAAAATAAGGTGTTAACAAAGGGAACTGGATATACAAAATACATCTATGTTCTGATGGTCTAGTGTTAAAAAAGTTAACAAAACAACTTCAGCGCTGCTACTTCTCTGATGTCTGGTTGGTGTTTCTGGGTCTTAAAGCCCGGCTCAGACTACAGGAATGTTTAAACCAGGTTGGATCACACATACGGAGGAACTTCACAGATGTTCTTCCCTCTAATCTCAAACATGCACACACTACAACATCTGGAGATAATGGTGCATCAAACACTACAGGATTATTTAGAATATCGATGAACACACTTTCTTCTATGTTGTTCAGAGATGACATGTTGAACCAGACATGATGTGTTGGTTTCTCACACTGAGAAAAAGGACAAAATGCCTTCGACTCGTCCTCCAGTTGAGAGTGAATCCAGTGTTTAAGTCATCTCTCTTTTTCACAGTCTTTGTTCTACTTTTAGTACCCGACATTGTAGCTAAACTCCATCAACCCCACAAAGATTTGTCTCATAACAAAAACAACACTCTGAGAGTCGGAGGTGAGGAGGTGAGGAGGCGAGGAGATGAGGAGGTGAGGAGGTGAGGAGGTGAGGAGATGAGGAGGTGAGGAGATGAGGAGGTGAGGAGGTGAGGAGGTGAGGAGATGAGGAGGTGAGGAGGTGAGGAGGTGAGGAGGTGAGGAGATGAGGAGGTGAGGAGGTGAGATGGTGAGGAGGTGAGGAGGTGAGGAGGTGAGGAGATGAGGAGGTGAGGAGGTGAGGAGAGAGGAGATGAGGAGGTGAGGAGGTGAGGAGGTGAGGAGGTGAGGAGGTGAGGAGATGAGGAGGTGAGGAGGTGAGGAGGTGAGGAGGTGAGGAGGTGAGGAGGTGAGGAGAGAGGAGATGAGGAGGTGAGGAGGTGAGGAGGTGAGGAGGTGAGGAGGTGAGGAGGTGAGGAGAGAGACAGGAGCCCAAATAACAAACTACACTGTAGAAACAAGCCCTAAAAACACAACCCTCCACTACCGATGTTAGCAAGAGAGCCAAAGTCTCTGATAATAAGCAGACTACCAGTCAGTTAAAGAGCTTCTCAGTATCCTCAGTGAGGAGTTAACAAGCTGCCCCCCCCCCCCGGTCTCAGTGGGGGGGGGGTCTGTCGGTTGGAGTGCTCCTCTTTATCCTCCACCCGTCCACTGATCACTGAAGTGTGATGTCAGCAGGACGCCGCCCGCTCTCATTGTGTGGGACACTTTTTTTTATTGGATAAGTGGAGCGGCTTCCTTTGTGCCTTTGAGCCTGAGGTGGCCTGTTGGGCTCTTAATCACCGGCCCTCTGAGGTGCGCTGCGTTCAGGGGCCACCGGATAAAGCAGCGCCGCTTCATTCAGAGCGAGCTGTTGATCTACCAGCTCATTGTCCGACTCCTCCGCACCTCGGCCGAGCAAGGTAAACAAATGGACAACAAAAGGCGGAGCTTCAGAGCCGAGCCGCCGCCGCTGTGGGGGGGCGGCTGAAACGTGACCGCTATCCTCCTAACGCCCCCCCCCCCCCCCACAAGATCCTCCAAACTCTCCCCCAAAACCTTCTACAATGTCCTTCTAACGCCCCCCCGAAAAACCTGCACAATCTCCCCCAATAACCTTCTACAATCTCCACCTAACTCTCCCCTAAAACATTCTACAATCTCCCCCAATCTCCCCCCGAAAACCGTCCACAATCTCCCCCTAACTCCCCCCAAAACCTTCTACAATCTCCCCAAAAACTACCCCCTAAGACCTTCCACAATCTCCCCCAGAACCTTCCACGATCTCCCACAATCTCCCCCCAAAAACCTGCACAATCTCCCCCAATCTCCCCCCAAAAACCTTCTACAATCTCCCCCAAACTCTCCCCCAAAACATTCTAATATCTCCCCCAATCTCCCCCCTAAAACCCTCCACGATCTCCCCCACGTATACTGAGTTCATCCTCTCGGTCTGACTCTGGGTGTTTTTCCATGTGACCTTGGATTTATCTCGGGACCTCTTGGGGGGTCTAAACCTGGAGTTTGGGAACCATGAAGAGTTTTAGAGGATTTACTCTCTTCTAAGCTCAACACCTTCTCAACATGAGTACTTGTACTTTGAGTACATTACTCTTGTGTACTTTAACTGAAGTCGAGGTTCTGATGTGTACTTGTACTTTACTGTTGTATTTCTACTAATCTAAACCTAACTTTTGTTCACTCATCTCGTGTTGTTCCAAACTTTCCCAGACGTCTATTTTCTCCCCCCCCCCCCCCCTCCACCATCACCCCGAAGTGTCCCTAATCCCCCTCTATAGTCTCCCTGTCTCCCCCTCTATAGTCTCCCTCTCTCCCCCTCTCTTCTCGCTCAGATCGGTGGCGAGGAGCCGTCGTGTGACCAAACTGCAGCTTTAGTGTTGGATTGTGGTTTTTCCTTTTCATCTGAAGCTCTGTGTGCTCAGTGAGGATCTGAAAGGCCGCGACACCAGTTCAACAAGTCACATTCATACGTGTTTAAACGTTAATGACATCTCATATAATCCAACGCCTCTTTCATTTTTATATCATATAATGTTTACGGACCCTCGGGAGAAACTCATTTTTATTCTGTTATTCCACATTTTAACAGTCAGACTGCTGTCCAACCAGACTTCATTAGTCTACACACAGAGTTGGAGATATAAGACAGTATCATCTGCATAAAACTTTATATCAGAAGTCCGTACTGTGGTAATAAAGTTGTTTATGTAGACTTTAAATAATAAAGGACCAAATACAGAACTGATTATTCTCACCTGTGTTCTAACAGACAAATATTCATAAAACATTTTCTGATCATTCACTTTATTATAGAGCTGTCAGAGTTAACGAGATAATAACGCAAATTCATGTTAACGCCACTAATTTCTTTAACGCATTAACACAACTTGTGATTTTTAGGTTGTAGCGGCTCAGTTTTAAAGCTAGAGTGAAGATACTGGTATCACTGATACTACTACTACTACTACTACTACTACTACTACTACTACTACTACTACTACTGGTATCATAGTAAACTATAGAACCTGATGAATCCATCGGTACCAACCAGGTCAGACTAGCTGGTCATGAAGGAGGTTAAATAACGCTCCAAACTTACACTAAATTTTAGTGATGAAAAACTGTCATGTCCATTTCCAAAGGGGTCCCTTGACCTCTGACCTCCAGATCAGTGAATGTAAATGGGTTCTATGGGTACCCACGAGTCTCCCCTTTACAGACATGCCCACTTTATGATAATCACATGCAGTTGTTGCTGTAGCTGTGTTAATAAAGTTTGAATTGAAGTTATTATTTATTAATCCTCTGGACATGTTGTTGCTGTAACGGTGTTAATAAAGTTTGAATTGAAGTTATTATTTATTAATCCTCTGGACATGTTGTTGCTGTAACTGTGTTAATGAAGTTTGAATTGAAGCGTTGCCGCGGCGCCGCTGCGAGCACATTCCTGACCGTCTGAACGTCGTCTCGATGAGATTTAGATATCGAGGAAGTTTTAAAAAGCTAGTTAAGTGCTATTCAGCCGCGCTGAAAGGCGAAGCATTGAAGAAGCCAAAATGAGAGTATAAAGAGCGCGGCGGCGGGGGTTTGTGGAGAGGCGAAACATCGGCATTATGGCACGGATGCCGTCTCTTCACCCGGACAGAAAGCTCTCCCCAGATGGCGGCGCAGAGCCGGTCGGCTGAAGGCTTTCAGTCCGGGACAAAAGATATCTAATTGAGAACAAACTGTCAGTGAAAGAGACGAGACCGTGACCGGAGAGGGGGACGCCGGCCAGCACCGGGGGCCCGGCCGGCTCCGGGGGCCCGGCCGGCTCCGGGGGCCCGGCCGGCTCCGGGGACACGGGCTCGGTCCACCGCCGAAGGAAGGGGAGGACGGGGAGGACGGGGATCTGAGGACAGTCCGGACACCAGAGGGTCAAACATCTGCATCACCTCAGAGAGTCTCATCTTTACAGAGACTGTTTATCATTTTAGAATAGGAGACAATAACACATTTATACTGCATGTGATTATCATAAAGTGGGCATGTCTGTAAAGGGGAGACTCGTGGGTACCCATAGAACCCATTTACATTCACTGATCTGGAGGTCAGAGGTCAAGGGACCCCTTTGGAAATGGACATGACAGTTTTTCCTCACAAACATTTAGTGTAAGTTGGTAGTGTTATTTAGCCTCCTTCATGACCAGCTAGTCTGACCTGTTTGGTACCGATGGATTCATCAGGTTCTATAGTTTACTATGATACCAGTATCGGACTTTTCTTCTGCCTTTCTTTAGGACATGCCCCGGACAATTTTCAGGCTTTTTCAGAGATTTTTCTGACATTTTTCTGACATTTTCTGGGCTTTTTACAGACTTTTTCAGACTTTGTCCGGACTTTTTTCGGACATTTTTCAGACATTTTTCTGACTTTTTTTCAGACATATTTCAGGCTTTTTTTTCCAGAGTTTTTCTGACTTTTTTTTCAGAGATTTCTTCGACATTTTTCTGACTTTTTTTGAACATTTTTCTGCCTTTTTTCAGACTTTGTTGGGACATTTAAGCAGCTGTTCCAGGTGTTGGTGTTGTGATTAAACCGGTGAGGTTTGGTGGATGTGGACCCGCCGGTCCTCTCCGTGCTGGTTCTGCTGCTGCAGGAGGATGGAGAGATGAAAAGCAGCTCCACCACCAACAGAGCTGAATGCTCATTGTGAGCTTCACAAAGACTCAACTCGTCTCAATGGTTCACTTTGGGAGGACGGACAAAGGCGTAGAAACACAGAGAGACGAGCACCACTCGAGTGTGAGGACTCATCTGTTAAAGACGCCATCAATCACCCCATCAGTCCATCAGACCTGATCCAGAGGACCTGATTTACATCAACCCCCCCCCCAAAACCCCCAAAACCCCCCCCAAAACCCCCAAAACCCCCCCACCACCCAATCTGAAGGAATGTCCTCACTACACCACTCATCCTCTCTGGTTTACACCAAACTGAAGACCAGATCAGCTGATGAGTCCCAGGTTCTGGTCAGACCACCATCCACAGACCACCATCCTCAGACCACCATCCTCAGACCACCATCCTCAGACCACCATCCACAGACCACCATCCATCAGACCACCATCCATCAGACCACCATCCTCAGACCACCATCCTCAGACCACCATCCTCAGACCACCATCCACAGACCACCATCCATCAGACCACCATCCATCAGACCACCATCCATCAGACCACCATCCTCAGACCACCATCCTCAGACCACCATCCTCAGACCACCATCCACAGACCACCATCCTCAGACCACCATCCTCAGACCACCATCCATCAGACCACCATCCATCAGACCACCATCCTCAGACCACCATCCTCAGACCACCATCCATCAGACCACCATCCATCAGACCACCATCCTCAGACCACCATCCACAGACCACCATCCTCAGACCACCATCCTCAGACCACCATCCTCAGACCACCATCCTCAGACCACCATCCTCAGACCACCATCCACAGACCACCATCCACAGACCACCATCCTCAGACCACCATCCTCAGACCACCATCCTCAGACCACCATCCTCAGACCACCATCCTCAGACCACCATCCTCAGACCACCATCCTCAGACCACCATCCTCAGACCACCATCCACAGACCACCATCCACAGACCACCATCCATCAGACCACCATCCATCAGACCACCATCCCTCAGACCACCATCCTCAGACCACCATCCTCAGACCACCATCCTCAGACCACCATCCATCAGACCACCATCCTCAGACCACCATCCTCAGACCACCATCCATCAGACCACCATCCACAGACCACCATCCATCAGACCACCATCCACAGACCACCATCCATCAGACCACCATCCATCAGACCACCATCCATCAGACCACCATCCATCAGACCACCATCCATCAGACCACCATCCACAGACCACCATCCATCAGACCACCATCCTCAGACCACCATCCACAGACCACCATCCTCAGACCACCATCCACAGACCACCATCCATCAGACCACCATCCTCAGACCACCATCCACAGACCACCATCCATCAGACCACCATCCTCAGACCACCATCCACAGACCACCATCCACAGACCACCATCCATCAGACCACCATCCTCAGACCACCATCCATCAGACCTCCATCCTCAGACCACCATCCACAGACCACCATCCATCAGACCACCATCCTCAGACCACCATCCACAGACCACCATCCATCAGACCACCATCCTCAGACCACCATCCTCAGACCACCATCCACAGACCACCATCCACAGACCACCATCCACAGACCACCATCCTCAGACCACCATCCATCAGACCACCATCCTCAGACCACCATCCACAGACCACCATCCTCAGACCACCATCCACAGACCACCATCCACAGACCACCATCCTCAGACCATCCTCAGACCACCATCCTCAGACCACCATCCTCAGACCACCATCCATCTGACTGAGGTTCAAACCTGGTTTCACAACATTTAGTTCAGATAAACTCTCATCATCATCAGTCAGACTCCTCCAGAGAGAACGTCTCCCCTCTCTGAGGTTCTCTGAGGTTCTCTGAGCTTCTCTGAGGTTCTCTGAGCTTCTCTGAGCTTCTCTGAGGTTCTCTGAGGTTCTCTGAGGTTCTCTGAGGTTCTCTGTCCTGCTGCATCAGAACTCTGAGTATTATCTCTGATAACAGGCTGAACTTTGACCTCCAGGTGAATTCAGTCAGATAATATCACAACAATCAGATCTTATTTATCTCCTAACAATCAGAAACAGTCTTTCATTACATCCTGTTCCTGTCTCACCCAACTCAACCTGTCTCACCCAACACAACCTGTCTCACCCACCACAACCTGTCTCACCCAACACAACCTGTCTCACCCAACTCAGCCTGTCTCACCCAACGCAACCTGTCTCACCCACCACAACCTGTCTCACCCAACACAACCTGTCTCACCCAACTCATCCTGTCTCACCCAACTCATCCTGTCTCACCCAACTCAACCTTTCTCACCCAACTCAACCTTTCTCACCCAACTCAACCTGTCTCACCCAACTCAACCTGTCTCACCCAACACATCCTGTCTCACCCAACTCAACCTTTCTCACCCAACTCAACCTGTCTCACCCAACTCAACCTGTCTCACCCAACACAACCTGTCTCACCCAACTCAACCTGTCTCACCCAACGCAACCTGTCTCACCCAACTCAACCTGTCTCACCCAACTCAACCTGTCTAAACCAACTCAACCTGTCTCACCCAACTGCTACGCAGTATCAGGGCCAAACTGAGGAAAAATAAGTAATTCTGAGATTACGAGAATAAAGTCAGAAGTTTAAGAGAAAAAAGTAATTGTATTATGAGAATCACAATAAATCATAATATTGAATCGCAATACTTAAAAATCACAGCACATATTGAATCAGCACCCAGGTGATAGTATAGAATCAGGAGACGGAGGATTGTCCAGCTCTACTGGACACATGTAACAGCGTTTTGTGTTCATCAATGAACACTGTAGGGTGACCAGGTGTCCCACAGCATCTTTATCCCTTTTCCCACATATTGAGACGATGTCCCGCATTTTCATTGGCTCTAGTTTTTCAAAAGTCAAACCACCGCAGGACAGACGCTTCTTTAAAATCATTCTTTTATCCAACGGCTGTGAAGAAAGCAGGAAGTCTGTCATCATGTTTGCTCTCAAACTGAGGACACGTGGGTCAAGTGCAGGAACCGGCCCTGCAGGACGGAACCGGCCCCGCTGGCTGGAACCGGCCCCGCTGGATGGAACCGGCCCCGCTGGATGGAACCGGCCCCGCTGGATGGAACCGGCCCCGCTGGATGGAACCGGCCCCGCTGGATGGAACCGGCCCCGCTGGATGGAACCGGCCCCGCTGGATGGAACCGGCCCTGCTAGCTGGAAGCTTGAGCCCTGGATTTATGAAACCCCTCCCTCCGATAACAGCTAAAGTCCTGCGGGGACTGAAAAGACAAA
>CAKAOJ020000309.1:432500-482500 GCA_916701645.2 Sebastolobus alascanus
AATGTCTGAATGAAGCTTTAAAACTCAGAGAGTCTCAGACTGGACTCTAACCGACCTGGTCCTGGACTCTAACAGACCTGGTCCTGGTCTTGTGTTGAACTCGACTGAGGTGGTCTGATCACAGAGATCACTGCAGCTGTCCACACACACACACTGTGTTACTGTGTGTGTGTGTGTGTGTGTGTGTGTGTGTGTGTGTGTGTGTGTGTGTGTGTGTGTGTGTGTGTGTGTGTGTGTGTGTGTGTGTGTGTGTTACCTCGGGGCATTTAGTCACTTAGCGAGGACATTTGGTCCGGTGGGTTTTTGGGTTTCCTCCCCCTGAAGTGAACGCTTCAAAGAGCCGGATGAGCAGATGAGGGGTCAGGACTCAGGACTAACTGATTTAGGAAGGTTTAGTCTTCACTCTGAAATCCATCCTCTTTGTTTGGCCTCATCGCGCCGCCGGCTCCGTTCTTCTTCTCGCCTTTTTAATTCCTTTTTCTCTGCTTCAGTGAGCTACAGATGTCTGCGGAGGACGAGAGTGTAACTGATCACAAGTTTAACAGCAGCGACGACAGGAAACACTGAGCTCATACTGTTGTTGTCAGGTGATCAAATCAGCAGGTATTCTGATGTTTCATAAGGTGGGACCACAGCAACACTTTCAAACTGTAGCTTAGCACAAAGTGGCTGTCTCATAAAGTGTGAAACCAAGATGGAGACGACCAAAAACCAAGATGGAGACGGTCAAAAACCAAGATGGTGACGACCAAAAACCAAGATGGTGACGACCAAAAACCAAGATGGTGACGACCAAAAACCAAGATGGAGACGACCGAAAACCAAGATGGAGACGACCAAAAACCAAGATGGAGACGACCAAAAACCAAGATGGAGACGGCCAAAAACCAAGATGGAGACGGACAAAAACCAAGATGGAGACGGACAAAAACCAAGATGGAGACGGACAAAAACCAAGATGGAGACGACCAAAAACCAAGATGGAGACGGTCAAAAACCAAGATGGTGACGACCAAATACCAAGATGGAGACGACCGAAAACCAAGATGGAGACGACCAAAAACCAAGATGGAGACGACCAAAAACCAAGATGGAGACGGCCAAAAACCAAGATGGAGACGGTCAAAAACCAAGATGGAGACGACCAAAAACCAAGATGGAGACGGACAAAAACCAAGATGGAGACGGACAAAAACCAAGATGGAGACGGCCAAAAACCAAGATGGAGACGACCAAAAACCAAGATGGAGACGACCAAAAACCAAGATGGAGACGGACAAAAACCAAGATGGAGACGGCCAAAAACCAAGATGGAGACGGCCAAAAACCAAGATGGAGACGGCCAAAAACCAAGATGGAGACGGCCAAAAACCAAGATGGAGACGGACAAAAACCAAGATGGAGACGGACAAAAACCAAGATGGAGACGGCCAAAAACCAAGATGGAGACGGACAAAAACCAAGATGGAGACGGACAAAAACCAAGATGGAGACGACCAAAAACCAAGATGGTGACGACCAAAAACCAAGATGGTGACGACCAAAAACCAAGATGGAGACGACCAAAAACCAAGATGGAGACGGACAAAAACCAAGATGGAGACGACCAAAAACCAAGATGGAGACGGACAAAAACCAAGATGGAGACGACCAAAAACCAAGATGGAGACGACCAAAAACCAAGCTGGAGACGGACAAAAACCAAGATGGTGACGACCAAAAACCAAGATGGTGACGACCAAAAACCAAGATGGTGACGACCAAAAACCAAGCTGGAGACGGACAAAAACCAAGATGGTGACGACCAAAAACCAAGATGGAGACGGACAAAAACCAAGATGGAGACGGACAAAAACCAAGATGGAGACGACCAAAAACCAAGATGGAGACGGCAAAAATGCTGAACAGGAGGCTTCAAAACGTAGCCCACCAGTGGGTGATGTCACGGTGATGTCATAGTGATGTCACGGTGACGTGGTCTACTTCCAGTCTGTGGTAGAAACCTGCAGAAACAACTGAAGTCTCTCAGCTGATCAGCTGGTGTTCATTAACTGCAGCTGGTTGGAGATCAGCCTGTTGACTCTCTGTGAAATCATCACCTGTTGATACATGAACATCTGCTGCCACCTGCTGTTCACTAAGAACATCACCTCCTGGAGGAGCAGGAGGTGAGAGAGGAGGAGGAGGAGGAGAGAGAGGAGGAGGAGGAGGAGAGAGAGGAGGAGGAGGAGAAGGAGAGAGAGGAGGAGGAAAGAGAGGAGGAGAAAGAGGAGAGAGAGGAGGAGGAGGAGGAGAAGAGAGAGAGCAGGAGGAGAAACAGGCGGAGAGAGGAGGAGGAGAGAGAGAGAGGACAGAGGAGAGAGGAGGAAGAACAGACCTCCAGAGACTCTCTGCAGTTAAATCTCATCACCTGTTGAAACATGAACATCTGCTGCCACCTACTGTTCACTGAGAGCATCACCTCCTGGAGGAGGAGGAAGAGGAGGAGGAGGAGAGAGAGGAGGAGGTGGAGGAGGAGAGAGGAGGTGGAGGAGGAGGAGGAGGAGTAGAGAGGAGGAGAGAGGAGGAGGAGGAGGAGGAGGAGAGAGGAGGAGTAGAGAGAGGAGGAAGAGGAGGAGGAGAGAGGAGGAGTAGATAGGAGGAGGAGAGAGAGGAGGAGGAGAAAGAAGGAGGAGGAGGAGGAGGAGGAGTAGATAGGAGGAGGAGAGAGAGGAGGAGGAGAGAGGAGGAGGAGGAGGAGAGAGGAGGAGTAGATAGGAGGAGGAGAGAGAGGAGGAGGAGAAAGGAGGAGGAGGAGGAGGAGGAGTAGATAGGAGGAGGAGAGAGAGGAGGAGGAGAGAGGAGGAGGAGAGAGGAGAGAGGAGGAGGAGGAGGAGGAGGAGGAGGAGGAGGAGGAGGAAGAACAGACCTCCAGAGACTCTCTACAGTTAAATCTCATCACCTGTTGAAACATTCATAAATAAAAGTTGTTAAATAATAAATGTCAAAATTAAACAGAAGAGTAAACAAATTAATATGAAGGTAAATAAATAGAAAAGCAAATGAAACATTGTCACATTTTATCAAGTGATTACTGGCTACATATTATTATTATACAATATTATTTTTATTAACACCTCACCATGGTTACTAACAGAGAAGGGGGCTATATCAGACTAATACAGGCTGGTCATGTTATTATTATTATTATTTGTATTAATAGCTCACCATGGTTTTAGCTCTCATGCTTTCAGTCTATAGGCTCCCGCTAACACTGCACCTGATATTACTATTATGTACTCACTAATAAGAGAAATAAGAATAACAGGCAAATAGTAGTACATAAATAAATAATGGTAACTATGGTAAATAAATATTAGTATAATAATATTAGTTATGATGTGAATTTATTGAAATAGTGGTGATAAAACATCAAGTGTAAAAAACAAATTACAAAAGTGACACTGTTCGAGTTATACTGGGAGCAGTTAGACTGAGTTCTGGGAGGACTGGGAGACTTTTCATCCTCATTTCTTCTTCACTTTGAATTCTTCATCACATTTCAATTATCTGATTATTAACAAAATAAGACTCTAAATGCAGACTTTTACTTTGTAATGGAGTACTTCATGGTAGTAGTACTACTACAGGTTTGCTTCTGTCACACTTTACATGAACATTTATGGATTAAACATGAAATGATTATACAAAGAAGCTGAAACACATTTGAAATAATCAACGTAACACTGAAGGATGTGAATGTTGAACTGATTAATATTTGCTGGCTTCTAGTGGTCAAAGTGATTATGGCAATAATACTTCTTATTAAATGAGGTATTAGTACTAATAGTCATGCTAGTGACTGATGTTAATGAAATGATATGAAATATAAATGCAGATGTTTAAGCAGCATGAATACAGGTTGACAGTTCATACTGATGTTGTGCACGTCTACAGTTCCCGGCCCTCCGGTGGTCACCGTGAGAAACTACAACACATGATCAACAGTCACAATGAACACCAGTATTGATCCGTCTAATGATGTCAGTCTGAATGTTGATATTGTAAAACACAGAGAAGAAGTGTTTACATCTGGCTGAGGAGGAAACAAGCTGCGACAAAGTGAAGACGACTTCGGAGCGATGAGGAGACTTCCTCACATGAATACAGAAAACTAACAGAAATGTCATATTTCCTTCATATTTTCTACATTGTTTTTCACCGGTTGAGGTTTGACTGGAGCTCTTTTGATGACCTCATCTCCCCGAGTCCTCTTCTTCTGCAACGGTTTCATAGAACCGGACTGGAAAATTAGCACCACCAGCTTTTTAACTCAACGAAACAACTCTCAGACTAAACAATATCAGATGGAAACCAAGCGTCAAACCTCCGGTGCTGAGCAGTGAAGTATCAACACCTGCAGTTCCTCTAACGGCCACTTCAGGCTCCTAAAGGGAGTCGATCCCCACAGACCTCCACGTTAAAATGACCAACTCTATAGCAGAAATAAACATGTTTATAGTCTGGTACTAACAAACAGGTTTGGTCTCTAGAGCTAATTTCTTCATTCATGACAACTATAACTCTATATAACTCTTGTTTAAATTATATTAAGGCTTAAAGTAATGCATAATTAAGGGAAAGGCCACTTTGATTGATCATCATTGATCATCACAGCCGCTAGCGGTCTGCTAGGTGTCACCTCAGCTGATTCGAGTCCTGAACTTAACCTCTCAGCCATGTTTGTGATGTCGCTACCTTTTTGGAAATATTTTCATGCACATAATCAGACAAATAATATGTCTCGCTGTGTGCTTATTTGTACGACGGGCATCTTGCCGGCCAATGTGCGGGCGCTGGATAATCGCTATCATCTAGCGGTAGACCAGCAACTCACCTGTTCTGAGAGGTAAAATTACTGTTTTTATAATGTAGTCTGGTGGCTTTGAGGAGAGCGATATAACGGCTTCAGTTCCGGGATTTCTGATGGCGAGGTAAAGCGCTGAAAATATTCCACATATAGCGTAGACTTGTGGCTAAAATGAGTTTTTCTGCTGCTCCCATCCACAGCTGCTTTAGCTCGCCTTCAGACAGCTCCAGAACCAGATGGACCCGACCTGACCAGTGACACTGAGGAACCAAGCTGACAAGACGAGAGCCCGAACCCAGGATAGAGAGGTTCAGTGAATGTGGTGCTGAAGGTGTGGAGGTGGATCAGCGGGTCCGAGGAGACTCCGTAGAAGGACAGAGTGCCAGCAGGATGGTCCACATACACCGCTACTCTACCAGAGGAGGAGGAGGTGATGGAGGTTTCTCTGTTGTTGTGACAGACAGAGTAACCTCCACCAGAGCAGCTCAGACTCCAGGACTGATCATTACCTCCAAACAAACAGTCAGTACTGTCTCCTTTCCTGCTGATTCCTCTGTAACTCACTGATATATCAACTTTTCCTGTCCACTCCACCTCCCAGTAACAGCGACCAGTCAGACCAGTACTACACAGCAGCTGAGGCCACTCATCAAATCTCTCTGGATGATCAGTGTAATGCTGATCTTCTCTCACACGTGTCACCTTCCTGTTGTCGTCAGACGGTTTGAGGATTTTGTGAACTGTGTTTGTGTTGAATGTGAGTTCACAGGAATCTGATGGAGAGAAGAAGACAGCAGCAGGTATGAATCTACGACATCACACATTTGAAGTCAGTGATGTCTCAGTCTGAAGATGGTTGATTGTTTCATGAATCAGATTAAAACCACACTTACACTTCTTCAGACCTGGTGTCAACCAGCGGACTCCAGCAGGGTCCATCCTGAAAGGAACCAGCACTTTAACTCTCTATTTTACTCTCACTCATAAAGAAAACCAGAGAAACCTGAACTGCTTCACTTGGGGGAGCAAGTGAAAAAAGGCCTCTTCATACCTGAGAGTGTCCAGACTCCAGAGTGGATCCTCCAGTCCAGCAGACAGAAGATTCACTCCTGACTCTCCTGGATGATTGTAGCTCAGGTCCAGCTCTCTCAGATGGGAGGGGTTGAGCCTCAGAGCTCTAGCTAGAGAAGTGCAGCCTTCTTTTGTGATCAGACAGCCTGACAACCTGCAAACACACAAAACAACACATCACATAATCTGAGGGTACCGTCACTACTCGCAGGGATAGGCATTGGGGTCGGTGCAATGTGAGCCGGGCGGCAGGCAAAGGTGGGGACCTAGGCGTATGATGAAATATGTTCATGGAAAGTTATTCACAGGGTCTAAAAACTGAGACAATAATTTTGAGTAGAGAAAACATCTAGGAATTATAGATTTATATAAATCAGAATTCAAACGGTCATAAGTTGATCAGGAACAGGTTGATGAATCCTGACCTGAGAGTCTCCAGTGTACAGTGTGGACTCTTCTTCAGTCCAGAAGACAGCAGCTTCACTCCTGAATCCTGCAGGTCGTTGTTACTCAGGTCCAGCTCTCTCAGTCTGGAGGACTGGGAGCTGAGAACTGAGGACAGAGCTTTACAGCTTTTCTCTGAGAGGTTACAGCCACTCAGTCTGAAGAGACATTAATGAACAAGAAGACAAACATGTGTGATCAAGTGAAATCACACTGGATGAGTTATGATATGTAAGGGATAATACCCGATAAGTTGAATGATCCGTGATTGTAATGGATGATGTGGGGGCTAAGAACCAGACATAAGAACCACTATATTGTGATCACATTTCAACAACAGAGTCTAATGAAAGTACTACGGTTCTGTAAAAGGTCTAAAAACTGACTAAACACAGCTGGTTTTAAAATTATTTATCCATTAATGTAAATTAGAATTTAAATGACCGTTGAACAGGTTGATGAATCCTGACCTGAGAGTCTCCAGTGTACAGTGCGGACTCTTCAGTCCAGCAGACAGACGCTTCACTCCTGAATCCGTCAGGTCGTTGTTACTCAGGTCCAGGTCTCTCAGACTGGAGGACTGGGAGCTGAGAAGTGAGGACAGAGCTTCACAGCTTCTCTCTGAGAGGTCACAGCCACTCAGCCTGCAAAGACAATGAGGAAAAAACTTTATTTTCTCTTCTCTTTAGAAGATAGCAGTGTATTACTTATTATTTCAATAAATCCAACTATCTCTGTACTTACAGAGCTTTGTTGGAGGTTTTGACCACTGGCAGCAGCCTCAGAAGAGCCTCCTCTGAATTAGAGTATTTCTTCAGGTCAAACACGTCCAGATCTTTATCTGATGACAGTAAGATGAAGACCAGAGCTGACCACTGAGCAGGAGACAGTTTACCTGTGGAGAGACTTCCTGAACTCAGGTACTGTTGGATCTCCTCCACCAGAGAATGATCATTCAGTTCATTCAGACAGTGGAACAGGTTGATGCTTTTCTCTGCAGAGATATTTTCCTCGATCTTCTTCTTGATGTACTGGACTGTTTCCTGATTGGTCTCTGAGCTACTTCCTGTCTGTGTCAGCAGACCTCGCAGGTGTTTCTGATTGGTCTGCAGTGAAAGACCAAGAGGAAGCGGAGGAACAGATCCAGGTGTCCGTTTGGACTCTGTAAGGCCTTATCCACAGCACTCTGGTAGAGATGTTTTAGTTTAGGTTTGTCTCTGAAGACTTTAAACAACGGGGAGGTTGGTCGTCTTTCTGCCATCAGATTGACATCAGAGTTGATGAATGTCAGATGGACATGAAGAGCAGCCAGAAACTCCTGAACAGTCAGATGGACGAAGCAGAACACCTTGTCCTGGTACAGTCCTCTCTCCTCTTTAAAGATCTGTGTGAACACTCCTGAGTACACTGAGGCTGCTCTGATATCGATGCCACACTCTTTCAGGTCGGATTCATAGAAGATCAGGTTGCCTTTCTGCAGCTGATCAAAAGCCAGTTTTCCCAGAGACTCGATCATCTTCCTGCTCTCTGGACTCCAGTGTAGATCTGTCTCAGCTCCTCCGTCATACTTGATGTTCTTCACTTTGGACTGAACCACCAGGAAGTAGATGTACATCTCAGTCAGGGTCTTGGGCAGCTCTCCTCTCTTTCTGGTCTTCAACAATCCCTTCAGAACTCTAGACGTGATCCAGCAGAAGACCGGGATGTGGCACATGATGTGGAGGCTTCTTGTTGTCTTGATGTGGGAGATGATTGTACTGGCCTGCTCCTCATCTCTGAAGCTCTTCCTGAAGTACTCCTCCTTCTGTGGATCGGTGAACCCTCTGACCTCTGTCACCATGCCAACACACTCAGGAGGGATCTGATTGGCTGCTGCAGGTCGTGTGGTTATCCAGAGGCGAGCAGAGGGAAGCAGTTTCCCCCTGATGAGGTTTGTCAGCAGCACATCCACTGAGGTGGACTCTGTAACATCAGTCAGGATCTTGTTGTGGAAGTCCAGAGGAAGTCGACACTCATCCAGACCGTCAAAGATGAACACAACCTGGAACTCTTCAAACCTGCAGATTCCTGCTTCTTTGGTTTCAGTAAAGAAGTGATGAACAAGCTCCACCAAGCTGTACTTCTTCTCTTTCAGCACATTCAGCTCTTTGAAAGTGAATGGAAATATGAACTGGATGTCCTGGTTGGCTTTGTCTTCAGCCCAGTCCAGAGTGAACTTCTGTGTTAAGACGGTTTTCCCGATGCCAGCCACTCCCTTTGTCATCACTGTTCTGATTGGTTCATCTCTTCCAGGTGAGGCTTTAAAGATGTCTTCTTGTTTGATTGATGTTTCTGGTCTGTGTGGTTTCCTGGATGCTATTTCAATCTGTCTGACCTCATGTTCATCATTGACCTCTGCAGTCCCTCCCTCTGTGATGTGGAGCTCTGTGTAGATCTGATTCAGAAGGGTTGGGTTTCCTGCTTTAGCGATCCCCTCAAACACACACTGGAACTTCTCCTTCAGGTTAGACTTGAGTTTACGTTGACAAACTCCAGAATGACTTCCTGAATGAACACACAATAAAGAAGATCAATGAATAAATTATAAAGTAAATATGTTAACATACAGTATATGAATATATTTTGGTCCATCTCTTGAGACATTGGTAAACGTTCCATTCATCCATCATGTTAAATCTTTATATAAATCCTCTTACTACTCTGCAGACAGTCAGCCAGCTCCTCCTGCTTCATTCTCCTCAGGAAGTTTAGTGCGATCTTCAGAAAAGCCTCTCTGCTCCTCCTCTGCTCTTCATCCTCACCGTCCACAACCTCCACATCCTTCCTCTGACTCTCTAAGCATTCTGGATAATCGGAACTCACAACCTTCTGGATTTTCTTCAGCTCGTTCTTCACAAAAGTGACGATGTTCTCCTCCAGCAGCTGGAACAGAATATTATATGAATGACACGATCAAACTAAAATCATGGAACCAAACATCAGATCCATGTTAAACAGACTTACAATCCACTGGTCTAAAAAGTGCAGCATGGAGATTATTGTTAACAGAATAGATGTAAAAGTAGTTATTGTACATGTACAGACCATAAATATGGAGTCCAGGTCCGTTTGATGCTGCTGGGCAGACTGACCACTGGGAACCTCTGAGATCTCCTTGTCCACTCTGTGGAGGAATCATGAAAAGTTAGATCACATGATATCCGTCGACACAGAGACAAACACAAGGTAAAGGTCCATGAAGTGATATTTGGATGTAACCAATGAATCAGATGACTCCCTGTAGTGGTAAAGGTCTACTAGGTGCAGGAGGAACTCAGCCTGGAGTTGCCCCACAGAGCCCAAGACATCCAAAGTGCCAGAAGCTTCTGTTCCAAGAAAAATAGTAGAATACTGTAGAGTAAAGTGGCCTTCAACTAACAGGTGCAAGGCATGGATGCAGTTCTAGTAGGACACATGAAAGATCACCAAGGTGCCAACGCCTGAGCATCATAACATCCTTAGGAGCCTGGATGGTAACAACTTCATAGAACTTCCAGAGGTCTTTACACAGAACACCAGTCCTGTCCGTCAAGAGAACATCCCAACGGAGATGGACATAAAAGGATGGCCTTACCTGAAGGATGTCCACCTAAGCTCAGAGCAGAGGTTGCTCTGTTGATCGCTGTGAAGGTCCCAGAAGCAATAGCCACTGAAACTACTAAACAGTCAAGGTGAGGGCCCCTACGTAGTCCTTAGGGTGGATTGTAAATGGACCCCTTGGTTGACCACGGATAACGTCCAACAGGATATCTGTGGCCAAACTGGAAGAACTTCTTGTCCATCAATACAATTAGGACTTGTCAGAGTTAGCCTACAATGAGAAACAAGAACACTTATTTGAAGACGGTGAGTGTTGGACAACTAAGGACAACAAAGAAGGCCACTATGAGATACGACTTCCATTCCATCAGGATAACATCTGCCTTCTAACATCTAACCCAAACAGCAGAAAACTGGCAGAACAAAGAGCACTAAGTCTTACCCAAAGTCTTGGTGAAAGGACATGTGGAAAGAGTGCCAGAAGAACTGCTACTCCACAATGATGGAAGACTGTGGTATATTCCTCACCACCGTGTTTACCACATAAGAAAAAAGGCAATCCGGGTGGTCTTCAACTGTACCTCTTCATTCCAAGGTACATCTCTGATCTCAGAGCTGCTGCAAGGTACAGATCTTACGAACACCTTGTTGGGGTACTCCTCAGATTTCAACAGGTACCATTTGCAGAAGGAATGTTCCATCTAGCAGGGATACCTGTAGAGGATGTGGACTTCTTGAGATTCAAATGATTAATTAACAAGGCACCATAGACTGTATAAAAGAAGTGGACGTAGTCACTGTGATGTCACCCAATGGTTTGTGGACTACGGTTTTGATGACTAGACCTTGATGATACGGATCCAACGGACTTGTGGAACCTCGCCTGCAATAGGGAAATCATGGCCCCCTCCTCTAGCCAGACCAGGGAGCTCGCCGGCGAGCATCTGTTGGCCCGGCCTTGGCCCATGGGGCTTGGTCAAGCACAGCCCGAAGAAACAACATGGAGCCCCCACCCTGTGGGCCCACCACCCGCAGGGATAGCCATTGGGGTCGGGTGCAGTGTAAGCCGGGCAGCAGGCAGACGCGGGGATCTAGGCGTGCTGATCCCCGGCATCGCAGACTGGCTCTTGGCACGTGGAACGTCACTTCTCTGGTGGGGAAGGAACCGGAGCTGGTGCGGTAGGTGGAGCTCGCCTCCACGCATAGCTCGGGTTCTGGAACCACACTCCTGGAGAAGGGCTGGACTCTTTCCTTTTCCGGAGTTGCCCAGGGTGAGAGGCGCCGGGCAGGTGTGGGGATACTCACAAGCCCCCGACTGAGTGCTGCTGTGTTGGAATTCTCCCCAGAAAACGAGAGGGTCGTCTCTATGGGACTGCAAATCACTGGGAGGAAGTCTCTGACTGTTGTTTATGCACCAAACAGCAGCTCAGAGTACCCGACCTTCTTCGAGTCTCTGAGTGGCATCCCGGAAAGGGCGCCTGCTGGGGACTCTATAGTTCTGCTGGCGGACTTCAACACTCACGTGGGCGATGCTGGAGAAACCTGTAGGGGGGTGATTGGGAGGAACGGCCTGCCTGATCTGAACCCGAGTGGTGCTTTGTTGTTGGACTTCTGTGCTAGTCATGGATTGGCCTTAACAAACACCATTGTCGGAAGGTCGTCGGTGCCTGTCGTGGTGGCGACCTCAGAACCCGCTGGTGTCCACCAGCGGTGAAGGAGGCTGTCAAGCTGAAGAAGGAGGCCTTTCGGGCTTGGTTGGCCCTGGGGTCCCCGGACACAGCTGACAGGTACCGGTTGGCCAGAAGGGCTGTAGCTGCGGCGGTCGCTAAAGCAAAAACCCCGGTGTGGAAGGAGTTCGGGGAGACTACGGAGAAGGACTTTCAGTTGGCCTCAAGGAAGTTCTGGAAAACCGTTAGACGGCTCAGAAAGGGAAAGCAGGGCTTGACTCAGGCTGTGTTCAGCAGGAGAACTGTGGACTCGGACTGGGGATATCGTCGAGCGGTGGAAAGAGCACTTTGAGGAACTCCTGAACCCGACCAACACGTCCTCCGTAGAGGAGGCAGAGTTTGAAGACTCAGAGGAAGGCTTGTCCATATCCTTGTTAGAGGTCACTGAGGTAGTCAAAAAGCTCCTCAGCAGCAAGGCGCCGGGGGTGGATGAGATTCACCCTGAGATGTTGAAGGCTTTGGACATTGTTGAACATTGTTGGGCTGTCTTGGCTGACACGTCTCTTCAGTGTCGCGTGGAGGTCGGGGACAGTACCTATGGTTTGGCAGACCGGGGTGGTGGTTCCCATTTTTAAAAAAGGGGACCAGAGGGTGTACTCCAACTATCGGAGTATCACACTGCTCAGCCTGCCCGGGAAAGTTTATTCTAGGGTGCTGAAAGGAGACTCAGACTGATTGTCAAACCTCAGATCCAAGAGGAGCAATGCGGATTCCGTCCTGGCCGTGGACCAGTGGACCAGTGGACCAGTGGACCAGTGGACCAGTGGACCAGTGGACCAGTGGACCAGCGGACCAGTGGACCAGTTGACCAGTGGACCAGTTGTTTACCCTCGCGGGGCTGTTGGAGAGGTCATGGGAGTTTGCCCATCCAGTCTACATGTGTTTTGTGGACTTGGAAAAAGCTTACGACCGTGTCCCCGGGGAGTCCTGTGGGGGGTACTGCAGGAATATGGGGTACCGGGGTCGCTATTACGAGCCATCTTGTCCTTGTATAACCAAAGTGAGAGCTGTGTCCGTATACTCGGCACAAAGTCAAACACCATCTTGGTTTTTGGCCGTTCGCTTGCAACCAGAAGTGACACGAGAGGGTGGAACTAAGTACAACCGAACGCCGAACACCTGAGGAAATGTGTGACTGCCTCACAGTGACTGACAGAGAGCCTCTACCCCCCCTGAGAGTCAGGACCTATGGTGAACACTGATCTCTATTCTATTTGATCTATTTTAACTGCATAGGCTGCAATTAGGTCCCTCAGGACCCCCATTCATTGGTCTTTTTAAAAGGTACGAATCAAAACAGAAAACAATAACATGAAGTCATTAGGAACAAATTGATAAAAAAAATAGGAATGACATAAAGTACACATGACCTCTGAGGTCTGGTAGGATGAGGGTTCATACTGACAACTACTTACTTTTGGTCTTGTGTAAAATTAATAACATATTCCATCGAATTGTCACTTTTGCAGGAAACACCGCTGGGCCCAGGTCCAGGTCCAGGTCCAGGTCCAGGTCCAGGTCCAGGTCCATGTCCAGGTCTCAGATGGACCCTGAAACAAAAACACCAACAATACATTCATTAAAGGTCACATTAGACACTCTGTGGTTAAAACACGTCATAATTACAAAGATTTAATAAGATAAGATAAGATAGAACTTTATTAATACTGACAACTACTTACGTTTGGTCTTTTTTAAAATCAATCCCATATTCCATCGAATTGTCACTTTTGCAGGAATCACCGCTGGGTCCAGGTCCAGGTCCAGGTCGCGGAGATCCTGGTCCCAGATGGACCCTGAAACAAAAACAGCATTAACATATTTATTAAAGGTCACATATTCAGTTAAACTCTGTGTGGTTAAAATACGTCATAATTACATTGATTTAACCGTCATCCTACCAACATGTTTAACATACAAGGACCCCGGTACACCGGACCTCTGAGGTCTGGTAGGACCCCGGTACACCGGACCTCTGAGGTCTGGTAGGACCCGGTTACACCGGACCTCTGAGGTCTGGTAGGACCCGGGTACACCGGACCTCTGAGGTCTGGTAGGATGATGGTTCATACTGACAACTACTTACTTTTGGTGTTGTTTAAAATTAATAACATATTCCTTCGATTTGTGACTTTTGCAGGACACCCAGCTGGGTCCAGGTCCAGGTCCAGGTCCAGGTCCAGGAGATCCTGGTCCCAGATGGACCCTGAAACAACATCAGCATTGATACATGTTGAGTAAACTTCTTCCTGGACAGAGTACTGATGTACAAACACTGATTGTCCACTTTATTAGGTACAGCTGTACCATCTGTTACACCGAATGAGCTGCTGTCAACAGGAAGTGGACATCATGTGAGGACAGTTAGAGACGCTCATCTCACCTCTGAGCTTCGGTCTGAGGGGTTTTAGATGGAGGGACTCCGTCCTCTCCGTCCTCACACTGATCCATAGCAGAGTCCACACCAACCTGCTGGCAGAGGTCAGCCATTATTCCTCTTCATCATCATCATCATCATCATCACCTCAACACTAAATACTAGAGCTGGGACGATCCACCTACAGTATCTCCTGATTCAACACTGTCATCATACCCGGCGGCTGATTCTATATGTAATGTGATGTTTAAGTATTGTGATTTCTAGTGATTGTTGTTAACTTCTTTAACTCTAGACCATGAAGGGATCAAGATGAATCAGACACTTTATCAGACTTTTACTTTGGAAAATCTCTAAATGAATCCAGTAAAAATCTTTGATTTTTGTCTTTATTAAAATGTCTTTATTCTTTGATTTCTGGGTTGCTGGATAATAAATGTAATAAATACTTCCTGACAATGATCCTGATATATTTGACTTTAGGACATCTTTGACTACATACATGCTGAAAATCAATTCATCAGAGTTCCTCATGGAACACGCTCCAATGTCAGTTCTGTTGTGTATATATATATATATATATATATATATATATATATATATATATATATATATATATATATATATACATACATATATATATATATATATATATATATATATATATATATACACATACATATATATACTATATATCTTCAACTGTGCAATGCTGACTTAACAGTACAATAATTGAGTGTAATAATTCAGCAGTATAATAATCTGGTTTACTCCGACATCAACACTGTATTGATTTATACAGAACATTTAAACTATTATTCTTATTTTACACTATTCTTGCATTTTTATTTATGCATAGATCCTATTTTTCAACATTATTATTTGTGAAAGTAATGTAAAATACATGTGAGGGTGTGGTAGAAACCTATAATGGCTTAACACACCTAAAGGACAAACAATAGGTCAAAATGACTATCATGACAAAAATCACCAAAAGAACATCTTAGATATTAGTGTTCAAAACATTTCACATTTAAAAATAACAAACAAAACACACAAATACAAAGATGCAGAGTAATCGTTATATTTACAGTTTCTAAGAGTCATTTTTTTCCCAAATCAAATGTTTTAGTCAGCATATATACACACACACACATATATATATATATATATATATATATATATATATATATATATATATAGAGTGGGACTAATATATATATATATATTAGTCCCGATAAGTTTGGAGAGTTTCAGAGGTCACAGCCTGTATATATTTATATATATATATCTATATATAGATATATAGATATATATCTATATATAGATATATAGATATATAAATACATACAGGCTGTGATCTCTGAAACTCTCCAAACTTTCCACCGGAAGTGTCCGTGCGTCATGACGCTCAGAGCTCCTCGTCACTGATTGGCCATTATCGTTACAGCCGCTATAACGAGCGCGCACGTCGCCGGGGCGTTCCCGCGCGCGTGCCCTGGACCGCTAACTTTTTTTTCTTTGGGTCGTGTCTAGAAGGTAACCCTCAAACTGCGAAACCTTGGGAGAACTCTCGCGAGACTTTCTACCCGACTCCGTATCCTAACCTTACTCATCTCGCGAGAGCTTCGCCACTTGTGGGTTACCTTCTAGACTGGACCGTGACGTCTCTCTTCCAGTGAAACTACTACAGCTACTCCTACTGCTAGTACTACTACTAGTACTACTACTACTGCTACTGCTGCTGCTTAGTCCCCCTAACCCTAACCACCAGAGAGTCGCTCACTGACCTGTTGAGATGCAGAGAAGAAGAAGCTGCGACACCACGAGGAGCTGAGGCAGAGAAGTGAAACCAACTCACTCACTGTGACGTCGGCAACGTGTCATAGTTGGGGGCGGGGTTTAGGGCGGGCTGGGCGTGGCCTGGATCTGACAGAGGTCTGACCTCCAGAATAAAGGTCTGACCTCCAGAATAAAGGTCTGGTTTCAGGTCAACATGGTTTCTGTTCCAGCAGTACGACGAGTATTAGGGTCACACTGAGGGCAAAATATGAGATAACGAGAGTAAAGTCACAACTTTACAAGAAAAACAGTCGTAATATTAGGAGAGTAAAGTCATAACTTTACGAGAAAAAAAGTCGTAAAATTACGAGAATAAAGTCATAACTTTACAAGAATAAAAGGCGTAATATAAGGAGAATAAAGTCATAACTTTACGAGAAAAAAAGTCTTAATATTACGAGAATAATGTCATAACTTTACGAGAAAAAAAGTCTTAATTTTACGAGAATAAAGTCATAACTTTACGAGAAAAAAGGTCGTAATATAACGAGAATAAAGTCATAACTTTAGGAGAAAAAAGTCTTAATATTACGATACTAAAGTCATGACTTTACCAGAAAAAAAGTCTTAATATAACGAGAATAAAGTCACAACTTTACGAGGAAAAAGTCGTAATATTACGAGAATAAAGTCATAACTTTACAAGAAAAAAGGTCGTAATATTACGAGAATAAAGTCATAACTTTACAAGAAAAAAAGTCGTAATATTACGAGTAAAGTCATAACTTTACAAGAAAAAAAGTCCTAATATTACGAGAATAAAGTCATAACTTTAAGAGAAAAAAAGTCATTTCCTCCTCCTCTAAATTTCATTTCATTTTCACACTATTTCCCCTCTAAAATAACACGTAAAATTACTACTTTATAATATTACGGCTTTATTCTTGAAATCTCAGATTTTTTTTTTTTTCCTCAGTGTGGCCCTGATACTACTTAATTACTTGCATACTTACTTACTTGATTCTCCAGATGTTTCCAGATGTTTCTAGGTGATTCTCCAGATGTTTCCAGGTGTTTCTCCTGATGTTTCCAGGTGATTCTCCAGATATTTCTAGGTGGTTCTTCAGATGTTTCCAGGTGTTTAGAAGCAAAGAGATGAAACTCCAGTGTTTTTTTGACAGCAGCCGCTGCCGCCATTTCGGACTGAAAACACTTTTTATATTTAATAATTTTATACTTATACTCAATAATATTTTATTGTTCAACACAGGACATTTCAGTAGTATCTGACAATAGAATAGAAATAATGTAGTTTCACTTTAGTACGTCTCTTTGCAGGAGGACGTTTTACTGACGTCTGGTCGTCTCCTTCAGTCCAAGATGGCGGAAGTGTAGCTCTGCTGCTGGAACCAACTACTGACTTTAACTTCTTAGTGATAAACGTTGTTTGCTATAAGTTAGAAAAGTAAATAAATGTGTGGAGTTGGAGAGGAGTGAGACCTCTGTAGCTGCTACTACACCACCATCTACCACACAGCTGTCAGAGGGAGAGGGGCATTGTGGGTAATGTAGGCACCAGGTTTATGTGGACTAAAGAAGAGGATGCTGGAGGAGTGTGTTTATACAGGATGATGCTCTTTAATAGAACATTACAGTAGATTGTTCACAGTTATTAATATACAACCAATCACCATTCAGAATAACAGGAAGTGATGTAATACGTGTCCGTTGAAGACGACACGGAACTCTGTTATTAAGCATTAAAAGAATACAAAGATATGTAAAATACATATATGATATAATAATGTGCTACATTATAACATACAATAATATAATATAAAATAATATCATTTTATTTTATTTTATATAATATAATATAATATAATATAATATAATATAATATAACATAACATAATATATTTACTGTTCTAAATCACCAGCTGTCTCGGACCTCACAGTCCTCCTTCTGCTCCTACTGCTGCTCCTCCTCCTGCTGCTCCTCCTGCTGCTCCTCCTCCTGCTGCTCCTCCTCCTGCTGCTCCTGCTGCTCCTCCTGCTGCTCCTCCTCCTGCTGCTCCTCCTCCTGCTGCTCCTCCTGCTCCTCCTGCTGCTCCTCCTCCTGGTCTTATAAAACCTGCAGAGTCAGACTCCACCAGATCTCCTGTTCTCTCAGACATCATACGGCCTCTCCTCCTGCTGCTCCTCCTCCTGCAGCTCCTCCTGCTGCTCCTCCTGCTGCTCCTGCTGCTCCTCCTGCTGCTCCTCCTGCTCCTCCTGCTGCTCCTCCTGCTCCTCCTCAGTCTTCTTGGTGAAAGCAGAGGACAGCTCCTGCAGCAGCAGCTCCTGTGACGGTGTACAGCCTCCCTGCTGCCTCCTCCTGCTGCTCCTCCTCCTCCTCCCTGCAGGCTGGTTCAGGTCCAGAGACTCTGCTCCTCCATCCTCTCCTCCCTCCTCTCCTCCACTGCTGCCTCCGCTCTGCTCCTCCGGAGCCTCCGGAGGCTCCACGGAGACGTCGACGGTCCGGACCGGGTCGGGGACGATCACGTGGTCCGCGTGTCCGGTTTCTAGGGGAACCAGTCTGAGCGGCGGCTGGTCCGGGACCTCCTGGGTCTCTGAGGTGCTGCTGGACAGGAAGCTGGTCTCCAGAGACTTCAGGACCTGCAGGCCGAAGTCCCCGACCTCCTCGTAGAGCGGCTCGGGGAGGTCTGGAGACTCCGGACGCTCCTGCAACGAGTCCTTCTGCACCTTCATGGGCTGGACAGAAACACAGGGTACGAGTTAGAAGTATAAAATACTCACAAAGTACAAATTAAAAGTATAAAATACTCACAAAGAACAAATTAAAAGTACTTAATACTCACAAAGTACAAGTTAGAAGTATAAAATACTCACAAAGTACAAATTAAAAGTACTTAATACTCACAAAGTACATGGAGAGAGTCCTTCTGTCGTGTAACTTTCTCTGTAGAGAAGAAAATATAGAAAGTCTGATGAATTATTGTATAATGAGCTGAATATATGTTAAATATGTGAAGAACGTAGTAGTAGTAGTAGTAGTAGTATTATCAGAATAATAAACAGAGACCCAGTAAGCCTCCTGACAGCAGACAGGAGATGATTGACAGTAGAAACAGTAGAAACTATCACTAACTTCTACTTTATTTCCTTTAACACCTTCAGCTAATAGAAAAGTGTTTATTAAGAAGGTAATAAATGAGGAGGCGTTACCAGCGTCTGATTGGCCGACAGCATGCTGCTGTTGCTCTCGTCTCCTCTGATTGGGACCAGCGGCATCGTGCCGAACTTCTGCTTGGAGATATCTGAGGAGGAGTGACGTCTCAGAACCGGAGGACCCGGGTCGTCGTTCTGGAACAGAACCACAGAACCACAGAGAGACAGTGAGGAGGCGTCGTGCTGAGACCGGAGGACCTGATCCAGGATCAGGTTCAGAACTGATCATGGATCAGCTCCTCAGCTGACAGCAGGATGATGAGAGGTGATCTGACCTGAGCCTTCAGGAAGCTGCTGATCCAATCCCACAGTTCAGCCTCACAGCTGCAGCACAGGAAGCTGTCAGAGGGTAATCAATAACATCAGAGGTTTAATCAATACATCGGAGGGTAATCAATAACTGATCAATACATCAGAGGTTTAATCAATACATCAGAGGGTAATCAATAACTGATCAATACATCAGAGGTTTAATCAATACATCAGAGGGTAATCAATAACTGATCAATACATCAGAGGGTAATCAATAACTGATCAATACATCAGAGGTTAATCAATAAGTGATCAATACATCATAGGGTAATCAATAACTGATCAATACATCAGAGGGTAATCAATAACTGATCAATACATCAGAGGTTTAATCAATACATCAGAGGGTTAATCAATAACTGATTAATACATCAGAGGGTAATCAATAACTGATCGATACATCAGAGGGTTAATCAATAACTGATCAATACATCACAGGTTAATCAATGAGAAATGATCAATACATCAGAGGGTTAATCAATAACTGATCAATACATCATAGGGTTAATCAATAACTGATCAATACATCAGAGGGTAATCAATAACTGATCAATACATCAGAGGTTTAATCAATACATCAGAGGGTTAATCAATAACTGATTAATACATCAGAGGGTAATCAATAACTGATCGATACATCAGAGGGTTAATCAATAACTGATCAATACATCACAGGTTAATCAATGAGAAATGATCAATACATCAGAGGGTTAATCAATAACTGATCAATACATCAGAGGGTTAATCAATAACTGATCAATACATCAGAGGGTTAATCAATAACTGATCAATACATCAGAGGGTTAATCAATAACTGATCGATACATCAGAGTGTTAATCAATAACTGATCAATACATCAGAGGGTTAATCAATAACTGATTAATACATCATAGGGTAATCAATAACTGATCGATACATCAGAGGGTTAATCAATAACTGATCAATACATCAGAGGGTTAATCAATAACTGATCAATACATCAGTGTTAATCAATAACTGATCAATACTTACAGCTGGTGTTTGTCTGACATCACAGTGAATCCCCACCTGCAGATAAAATCAATATTCACTTTATGATCCTGATAATATTATTGATTGTTTCATCACTGCTGACCTCTGACCTCTGACCTCTGAAGGTCACGTGTTGTCAGAACTCTAATGCTGGGTACACACTACACTAGTACATACTATACTAATACACACTACACTAGTACATACTATACTAATACACACTACACTAGTACACACTACACTAGTACACAATACACTAGTACACACTACACTAGTACACACTACACTAGTACACACTACACTAGTACACACTACACTAGTACACACTACACTAGTAAATACTACACTAGTAAATACTACACTAGTATATACTACAATAGTACACACTACACTAGTACATACTACACTAGTACACACTAGACTAGTACATACTACAATAGTACACACTACACTAGTAAACACTACACTAGTACACACTATACTAGTACACACTACACTAGTACATACTATACTAATACACACTACACTAGTACACACTACACTAGTACACACTACACTAGTACACACTACACTAGTACACACTATACTAGTACACACTACAATAGTACACACTACACTAGTACACACTACACTAGTAAATCCTACACTAGTAAATACTACACTAGTAAATACTACACTAGTATATACTACAATAGTACACACTACGCAAGTACAAACTACACAAGTACACACTATACTAGTACACATACACTAGTACACACTACACTAGTACACACTACACTAGTACACACTACACTACTACATACTACACTAGTACACACTACACTAGTACACACTACACTACTACATACTACACTAGTACACACTACACTAGTACACACTACACTAGTACACACTACACTAGTACATACTATACTCGTACACACTACACTAGTACATACTACACTACTACATACTACAATAGTACACACTACACTAGTACACACTACACTAGTACACACTACACTAGTACATACTATACTAGTACACACTACACTAGTACATGAGTGTGATCTTGTTACCTGCTCGGTGCCTTCAGTTTCCGGCGGATGCCGATGTAGATCTTCATGGACTTCAGAGACCAATCCTTCTCTGGTCTGATGCTCTGAACAACAACATGAGGCAAGTTAGGAGACATTTACTGGGACGTTTACTGGGACGTTTACTGGGACGTTTACTGGGATGTTACTGGGACGCTTACTGGGACGTTTACTGGGACGTTTACTGGGACGTTTACTGGGACGCTTACTGGGACGTTTACTGGGACGTTTACTGGGACGTTTACTGGGACGTTTACTGGGACGTTACTGGGACGTTTACTGGGACGTTTACTGGGACGTTTACTGGGACGTTTACTGGGACGTTACTGGGATGTTACTGGGACGTTTACTGGGACGTTTACTGGGACGTTTACTGGGACGTTACTGGGACGTTACTGGGACGTTTACTGGGACGTTTACTGGGACGTTTACTGGGACGTTACTGGGACGTTTACTGGGACGTTTACTGGGACGTTTACTGGGACGTTTACTGGGATGTTACTGGGACGTTTACTGGGACGTTTACTGGGACGTTAACTGGGATGTGTACTGGGATGTTACTGGTTGTAGTTTTACCTTCTTGTCTTTGAGCAGCAGCAGTTTGTGGTTTATGATCTGGAACGTTCTCTCCTGGAACTTGTTCCCCTGAAGGAGCTTCGGAGGTTCCTCACGACACCTCAACAGACCCACCTTCATCGTCTCACTCTTATAGGCTGGAGAGACAGACAGGGAGACAGACAGACAGGTGGACACACAGACGGGGAGACAGACAGACAGATGGACACACAGACGGGGAGACAGACAGACAGGTGGACACACAGACGGGGAGACAGACAGACAGGTGGACACACAGACGGGGAGACAGACAGACAGGTGGACACACAGACGGGGAGACAGACAGACAGATGGACACACAGACGGGGAGACAGACAGACAGGTGGACACACAGACGGGGAGACAGACAGACAGATGGACACACAGACGGGGAGACAGACATATATTAATATTATCTTCATCTCCAGACAATATGAAACATGACCAATACTAGCTGACATGAAGAACTATTGAAACTAGTTCCTGAAATCCGAATTATTTATTTAATAAAGTGCTGCAAAACCAAACCGTACCGGACCGGACCGGACCGGACCAGAACGGACCGGCCTACTTTCACCCTGATCCGGACCAAACACTGTAGCAGAGTTAATTCGCTCCAAACCAGCTGATGGAAACGCCTCTAACTCATATTTCCTTTTTACCACATTTCAAAAGTTCTCTGAAAATTCACCTGATAATGAACAAGGCTGGTGTGTGTTATGTGACCTACAGGTGAGGATGTTGATGTGTGTGTAGTTGTGTAGTTGTGTATTGTGTGACCTACAGGTGAGGATGTTGATGTGTGTGTAGTTGTGTAGTTGTGTTGTGTGACCTACAGGTGAGGATGTTGATGTGTGTGTAGTTGTGTAGTTGTGTTGTGTGACCTACAGGTGAGGATGTTGATGTGTGTGTAGTTGTGTAGTTGTGTTGTGTGACCTACAGGTGAGGATGTTGATGTGTGTGTAGTTGTGTAGTTGTGTTGTGTGACCTACAGGTGAGGATGTTGATGTGTGTGTAGTTGTGTTGTGTATTGTGTGACCTACAGGTGAGGATGTTGATGTGTGTGTAGTTGTGTTGTGTATTGTGTGACCTACAGGTGAGGATGTTGATGTGTGTGTAGTTGTGTAGTTGTGTTGTGTGACCTACAGGTGAGGATGTTGATGTGTGTGTAGTTGTGTTGTGTATTGTGTGACCTACAGGTGAGGATGTTGATGTGTGTGTAGTTGTGTT
This sequence comes from Sebastolobus alascanus, assembly GCA_916701645.2. Lineage (NCBI taxonomy): Eukaryota > Metazoa > Chordata > Actinopteri > Perciformes > Sebastidae > Sebastolobus > Sebastolobus alascanus. The sequence goes on from CAKAOJ020000309.1 coordinate 455,788, forward strand.
GTGTATTGTGTGACCTACAGGTGAGGATGTTGATGTGTGTGTAGTTGTGTAGTTGTGTAGTTGTGTGACCTACAGGTGAGGATGTTGATGTGTGTGTAGTTGTGTTGTGTATTGTGTGACCTACAGGTGAGGATGTTGATGTGTGTGTAGTTGTGTTGTGTATTGTGTGACCTACAGGTGAGGATGTTGATGTGTGTGTAGTTGTGTTGTGTATTGTGTGACCTACAGGTGAGGATGTTGATGTGTGTGTAGTTGTGTTGTGTATTGTGTGACCTACAGGTGAGGATGGTGATGCCGTCTCCTTTAGGAACTCTCTTCACCAGCAGGTAGGCGGAGCTCGGGTCGGCCATCTTGCACCACTGCAGAGCCTGCTCCAGGACTTTCTCTTTAGGATGCAGCGGACGCTCTGACACCAAAACAACCACAACAACCAGGAAATATAAAACAATGACAAATACTGTCCAGAAACACAGTCACATATCTGGAGGTCAGAGGTCAACGGACCCCCCCACGGGACAACCATCTGGTTTCACTTCTTTATTTTAATTCCAACCCTCTAATGAAGTCATGTTTCCTAAGTCCTTATGACCTCTCCTTCACATCTTTCCTTAACCTCATGACCTTTTCCATCAAGGTCAAGGACAAGTGTTTAGGAAAGGACATAGGACGTCATTATTCAACCTTCGCCCCGGTGTGTCAGAGAGAGAGAGACAGGTGTACGGGTGTCTGCTGTCAGAGAGAGAGAGACAGGTGTACAGGTGTCTGCTGTCAGAGAGAGAGAGACAGGTGTACAGGTGTCTGCTGTCAGAGAGAGAGAGACAGGTGAACAGGTGTCTGCTGTCAGAGAGAGAGAGACAGGTGTACAGGTGTCTGCTGTCAGAGAGAGAGAGACAGGTGAACAGGTGTCTGCTGTCAGAGAGAGAGAGACAGGTGTACAGGTGTCTGCTGTCAGAGAGAGAGAGACAGGTGAACAGGTGTCTGCTGTCAGAGAGAGAGAGACAGGTGTACAGGTGTCTGCTGTCAGAGAGAGAGAGACAGGTGAACAGGTGTCTGCTGTCAGAGAGAGAGAGACAGGTGTTCAGGTGTCTGCTGTCAGAGAGAGAGAGACAGGTGTACAGGTGTCTGCTGTCAGAGAGAGAGAGACAGGTGAACGGGTGTCTGCTGTCAGAGAGAGAGAGACAGGTGAACAGGTGTCTGCTGTCAGAGAGAGAGAGACAGGTGTTCAGGTGTCTGCTGTCAGAGAGAGAGAGACAGGTGAACAGGTGTCTGCTGTCAGAGAGAGAGAGACAGGTGAACAGGTGTCTGCTGTCAGAGAGAGAGAGACAGGTGAACAGGTGTCTGCTGTCTCACCCAGCTGTCCGTCCTCGATGGCCTCGAACGTCATCCACACGTCTTTGTCTCCGGCCGGGACGTTCCTCATGAACAGAACCTGATTGGTCAGCTCCTCAGCACACATGGTGGGAGAAACCTGGGGGGTCACATCATGTTAACAGCCTGGATAATGATGAGCATGTATTAATAATCAATAATATTAATAATCCATATTCAGACTGACCTTCAGAGTGATGCAGCAGTCTGGTATCTTCATCTCCAGATAGACCTCGATGATCAGATCACCGGCCTGAGACAGCTGCAGACAGAGAGACAGCTCATCACCCTCACTGTTTACTGACTAAATACACATTTATTCATTTATTACACACTCATTACTGATGTTTTCTGACCAGAATTTATTAAAGTTATTAACTGGAAGCAGTCAGTCCACAGAAACTGTAAAAAAAAAAAGAAATGAGAAAAAAATCTGAAAGATCTGAAAAACTGTCCGAAAAAAAGTCTGAAAAAAAGTCTGAAAAATGTCCTAAAGTTGTTGTTTTTTCTAAATCCAAAAAAAGACTGAAAAATGTCCAAAAAAAAGTTTTTTAAAAGGTCAGAAAAAAGATTTAAAAAAAAAAAGTCCGAAAAAAAGTCTGAATTATGTCCATTTTTTTTTTTTCTATGTCCAAAAAAAAGTCAGAAAAAAAGTTTTTTTAAGAAGTCAGAAAAAAAAAAAAAAAAAAAAGTCTGAAATGATTTGGAAAAATGCAAGAGAAGTCCCAAAAAAGAGACCAAAAAAATTCTGAAAAAAAGAGTCCAAAAAATTCAATTTTTTTTTTTAAAGTAAAAAAAAAAAGTCAGAAAAAAAGTTTAAAAAGGTCAGAAAAAGGTTTTTAAAAAAAAAGTCAGAAAATAATCAGAAAACATCTGGAAAAAAGGTCCAAAAAACGTTTAAAAAAAAAAAAAAAAAAAATCCCCAAAAAGAGCCCCAAAAAATTGCGAAAAAAAGAGTCCAAAAAACGCATTTAAAAAAAAAAAAAAGACCAAAAAAAAGTCGGAAAAGTAGTTTAAAAAGGTCAGAAAAAAGTTTAAAAAAAAAAAAAAAGAAAATAATCAGAAAAACGTAAAAAAAAAAGGTCCAAAAAACGTTGTTTTTTTTAAAAAAAAAACAGTCCAAAAAATTTCCGAAAAAAGAGTCCAAAAAATTCTGAAAAAAGTGTAAAAAAGTCCGAAAAAAGTTAAAAAAAAAAAAAAAGTCAGAAAATTATCAGAAAAATGTCTGGAAAAAAAAGTTTTTTTAAAAACAAAAAAAGTCAAAAAAAAACAAAAAAAGTCAAAAAAAAAGTTTTAGAAAAGTCAGAGAAAAGAGTAGATAAAAAAAAAAGTCTGAAAAAATTCCCCAAAAAGTTTTTAAAAAAATGTGTGAGAAAAAGTAATGAAAATGTAGCAAAATGTCCAAAAAACAGTTTTAAAAAAGTACGAAAAAAAGTCAAAAAATTTTCGTTTAGTAAAAAAGTTTTCATACTTTTTCTTAAAATTCAGTTTTTTACTTTTTTTCTGATATTTTTCTGACTTTTTTCTGAAAAAAAAGTTTTTTAAAAAGTCAGAAAAAGTCAGAAAAAAGTAAAAAAAAAGAAGACAGATAATAATTATGTGTAGTTTTATACATATATATATATATATATATGTATACATTCTGTGTCCTGAGTACCTGCGTGTCCTTCCAGGTGGTGATGAGGCTGATTTCCAGCTCGATCTGAGTCTGATGCTCCTCGTCGATCTGAAACAGGAAGTTGACTGAGTTTGTTCCGGTTTTAGGACACAGAAGAAGAGGAGCGGACTCGGAGGACTACTCACATCGAAGACGTACAGGTAGTTGTCTATCAGGTCTTCTACGATCTTCACCTCGTGCTCTCCTTTCCCGTCAGTCTGGAAGAGGCTGGGAGCGAACAGCAGCGACAGGTTCTTAGTGTTCATCTGGTTCAGATCGGCACACTTCTGGACCCTGATGCAGAGGAAGGACACGAGATCATTAATAATTAATTAACTAACAGCTAACAGCTAAGAGCAGCAGGCGGGTCCAGAGTCACAGCTCACCTGTACAGGTGACTGATGAGAGCAGCCAGAGTGGTTCTGTTGACTCGAGGAAGACTCCGGATGATCTCTTTGTAGCGGTCCAGCCTCTGACTCCTCTGAGGGATTTCTGAGATTTTACAGTTATGATTATTAATATTGTTATTTTTATTATTATTATTATTAATTCTACAGCAGTGAGGTGTTTAAACAATGAGGAAGAGAACAAAGTTAAGGTCAAAGTTAAGGTCAAAGTTAAGGTAGATTAAAGTTCTTATGAGTAAATCACACTTCTAGAAGAGTCCATCTTTACGGAGCCGATCACTGATCAATAACACCTGATAACATGGGTTCTGGTCCGGTCCAGCCCTCTGACTGGACTCTGGTCTAAAGTGAAGTGGACTCACTGGCGGCGCCCTGCCACAGCGGGTGGAGGTCGGCCATGAAGACGGGGTCGTCCACCTCCCTGAAGAACCTCTTGAGGACGTCCGTCACGTCCTCGATGAAGTGATCTCCGATCCGCAGCTTCACGTTCCGGGCGTCTTTACGGAACTCCTCCATCAGGAGCTTGATCCGGGATTTGGCCCCGTTCTTCCTGTAGATCCCCTCGTGGCCCAGACCTGCAGAGCACAATGTCATTCAGGACCTGGACCTGGACCTGGACCTGGGCCTGGACCTGGACCTGGACCTGGACCTGGGCCTGGACCTGGACCTGGACCTGGACCTGGACCAGTCTCACCTGCTGATACCTCAGGTAGATAGGAGTAACTTTCTACTGCTGATACTGAAGCCACTTCCTGTATGAGTTTCACAATAAAAGCATTTGGATGTGAAGGCCTTTACTGTGAAACTAAAAGTACTTTTAGACATTTTCTGAACCTTTGGATGGAGAAATAGATTTTATTTAGGGCTGTCAATCAATTAAAATATTGAATCGCAATTAATCGCACATCTTTTATCTGTTCTAATTGTACCTTAAAGGGAGATTAGTCAAGTATTTAATCCTCTTATCAACATGGGAGTGGACAAATATGCTGCTTTATGCAAATGTATGTATATATTTATTATTGCAAATTAATTACCAACACAAAACAATGACAGATATTGTCCAGAAACCCTCACAGGTTCTGCATTTAGCATAAAACAATATGCTCAGATCATAACATGGCAAACTGCAGCCCATGTCCGAAAAATTTTAAAAATAAAAATAAAAAATGTAATGATGTTGAAAACAAATTAAAAAAATGCCCGAAAAATGTAAAAAAAAAAAAATGAAAAAAGTCAGAAAAATGTAAAAAAAAAAAAAAATCCGAAAAATTAAAAAAAGAAAAAAGAAAAAGAAAAATAGTCTGAAAAATTTCAGAAAATGTATAAAAAAAAAAAAAAGTTTGAATAATGTCGGAAAAATCTTGAAAAATCTAAAAAAAAAAGAAAGAAATAAAGTAAAAAAAAAAAAGTCTTAAGAATGTCCAATAAATATATTAAAAAAAAAAGTCGCAAAAATTTAAAAAAAAAAAAAGTTGCAAAAATTAAAAAGAAAAAAAAAAAAGTTTGAATAATGATGTAAAAAAGATTTGAAAAATGACGGAAAATGTGAAAAAAAAAAATGTCAAGAAAAATATTGTCCAGAAACCCTCACAGGTTCTGCATTTAGCATAAAACAATATGCTCAGATCATAACATGGCAAACTGCAGCCCAACAGGCAACAACAGCTGTCAGTGTGTCAGTGTGCTGACTTCACTATGACTTGCCCCAAACTGCATGTGATTATTCAGACTTTGTTTCGGACATTTTTCGGATAATTTTCAGACTTTTTTTTTCGAACATTTTTCAGACTTTCTTGCCGACATTTTTTGAACATTTTCAACGTTTGTTTTGGGATATATTTCAGAATTTTTTTCTGACATTTTTTTTACTTTCTTTAAAAAACATTTTTTGACTTTCTTTTGGATATTTTTCTGACTTTTCTCTTCGCGTTCCCTTTGACAGCTCTAGTTTTATTCCATGTTTAATAAAAGAAGGTATTTAATGTGATGAGCAGTGTGACGTCACTCAGTTCGGGGTTATGACACGTTTCCTGTCCTCAGGTCGGGTTATAGTTACAGTGATATATAGTTCTAACGGTTTAGATCAGTGTAATCAGAACATCTGGAATCGGAGTCTTCCTCACCGTACTGAGTGATGAAGGCGAGGCAGCTGTCCACGATAATCGGGATGTCGTTCCTGCTCAGCTGCTGCTCCTTCAGACTGTTTCCTTTACCGCCGGCCGCTCGCTGGATGTCCGAGTACCAGAGAGAGAAGTCGGTCCGGCCGACGCCCTGCAGGTGGAGAGTCCTGACGGAGACAGGAAACCAAACCATGAGGGGACGTGAGATCCAGACCACATAGATCCAGACCACATAGATCCAGATCACATAGATCCAGACCACATAGATCCAGATCACATAATGTGGAGTCTCCTCTTCTCACCTTCCTTTCTCCACCAACACCAGGATGTCCTTCTTGTCGTGATTGTCCGTCTCGGAGGTGATACCTTCAGAACAAACAGAGACATGATTATTTAATCCATCAGACCAGGACCAGGACCAGGACCAGGACCAGGACCAGGACCAGGACCAGGACCAGGACCAGGACTCACTGAGCTCCTGCAGGCGGTTCAGGTTGATGATGTCCTCCGCTGCTCCGTCTTTCCGGGGACAGATGAAGAGGTTGGACTTCTGCAGGACGAAGTAGGCCTCCTTCCACTGCTGCGGGTCCAGCATGGCTCGGTACCGCAGCAGGCCGACCCGCTCAAAGGCCCGGGTCAGCAGGCAGTGGCAGCTGAGGGGGGTCGCCGCCTGGTGGGGACGGACAGGACGGTTAGCGGAGACGGTCAAATGAAACAGGACACAAAGGGGGACGAGAAGTGAGTGTCAGACCTTCCCGATGGATCTGGTCCAGCTGTGCAGAGCGTCGGCCGTCTCCAAACCAAACTGATAAAGTTTCTCTGACGTCAAATACAACTCGAAGGTGTAACGAAACCTGAGAGGAGGACAGACCCAGAGACAGCGTCTCCACGTGGACATCAAGAGAAACATGTCATGAGTGTATAGAGAGGCGGGGCTTCAGCTGTCTCTAAACTAGAGTGCGTACCTGTCGATGAAGCCGTTGTTGTTGTTGGAGGCGTCGGGTCGACTGACGCCGAGACACACGATGTCTTTAACGCTGATCTGCATGCAGGGATCAGCTGAGCGGTCCGACTCGTACAGCAGCAGAGACTGATCCACCGAGCACCAGAACTTCTGGAAGTCTGACGAGGAGACGAGGACACATTTAAACATTTAACCACCTGGAACCGATAATCTGCTGCTTTCATTACTCTGGTTCTGTTTCAGTGAAACAGGTTCATTAGATTAGAAATCCTCTACCTCTGCCTCTTCCTCTTCCTCTACCTCTACATCTTCCTCCTCCTCTACCTCTACCTCTTCCTCTTCCTCTACCTCTACATCTTCCTTCTCCTCTTCCTCTACCTCTACCTCTACCTCCTCCTCTACCTCTACCTCTTCCTCTACCTCTACCTCCTCCTCTTCCTCTACCTCTACCTCTTCCTCTTCCTCTACCTCTACCTCCTCCTCTTCCTCTACCTCTTCCTCTACCTCCTCCTCTACCTCTACCTCTACCTCTACCTCTTCCTCTACCTCCTCCTCTACCTCTACCTCTTCCTCTACCTCTTCCTCTACCTCTACCTCCTCCTCTTCCTCTTACCTCTACCTCCTCTACTCTCTCTACCTCTACTCTACTTACCTCTTCCTCCCTTACCTCTACCTCCTTCCTCTACCTCTACCTCCTACCCTTCCTTACCTCTACTCTCCTACCTCTACTCTCTCTACCTCTCTCTCTACCTCTACCTCTTCCTCTTCTCTCCCTACCTCTACCCTCTTCCTCTCCTCTACCTCTACCTCTTACCTCTTCCTCTACCTCTACCTCTCTCCTCCTCTTCCTCTACCTCTTCCTCTACCTCTACCTCTTCTCTACCTCCTCCTCTTACCTCTCCTCTACCTCTACCTCTTCCTCTACCTCTACTCCTCTACCTCTCTCTACTCTCTACTCTACCTCTTACCTCTACCTCTCCTCTACCTCTACCTCTCCTCCTACCTCTACCTACCTCTCCTCTACCTCCTCACCCTTCCCTCCTTACCTCTCTCTACCTCTCTCTACCTCTTCCTCTTCCTCTACCTCTCTTCTACCTCTCTCTTCCTCTACCTCTTCCTCTTCCTCTACCTCTACCTCTTCCTCTTCCTCTCCTCTTCCTCTTCCTCTTCCTCTACCTCTTCCTCTATCTCTTCCTCCCTCTTCCTCTTCCTCTACCCTATTCCTCTTCCTTCACCTCTACCTCTTCCTCTTCCTCTAACCTCTACCTCTTCCTCTTCCTCTACCTCTTCCTCCTCTCCTCTACCTCTACCTCTACCTCCTCTCTCCTCTTCCTCTACCTCTTCCCTCCCTTCCTCTTCCTCCTCCTCTACCTCTTCCTCTACCTCTCCTCCTCCTCCTCTCTACCCTCTTCCTCTACCTCTTCCTCTACCTCTTACCTCTGCCTCTCCTCTTTCCCTCTACCTCTTCCTCCTCCTCTACCTCTTCCTCTACCTCTTCCTCCTCCTCTTCCTCTTGCCTCTACCTCCTCCTCTTCCTCCTCCTCTACCTCTTCCTCCTTCCTCTTCCTCCTCCTCTACCTCTTCCTCCTCTCTCTTCCTCCTCCTCTACCTCTTCCTCTACCTCTTCCTCCTCCTCTACCTCCACCTCCTCTACCTCTTCCTCTACCTCCTCCTCTTCCTCTTCCTCTTCCTCTACCTCTTCCCCTTCCTCTTCCTCCTCCTCTACCTCTTCCTCTTCCTCTACCTCCTCCCCTACCTCTACCTCTTCCTGTACCTCTACCTCTACCTCTTCCTCTTCCTCTACCTCTACCTCTTCCTCTACCTCTTCCTCTTCCTCTACCTCTACCTCTACCTCTACCTCTACCTCTACCTCTACCTCTACCTCTTCCTCTACCTCTTCCTCTACCTCTACCTCCTCCTCTTCCTCTTCCTCTACCTCTACCTCTTCCTCTTCCTCTACCTCTACCTCCTCCTCTACCTCTACCTCCTCCTCTACCTCTTCCTCTACCTCTTCCTCTACCTCTTCCTCTTTCTCTACCTCTACCTCTTTCTCTACCTCTACCTCTTCCTCTACCTCTACCTCTTCCTCTTCCTCTTCCTCTACCTCTACCTCCTCCTCTTCCTCTTCCTCTACCTCTACCTCTACCTCTACCTCTTCCTCTACCTCTACCTCCTCCTCTACCTCTACCTCATCCTCTACCTCTTCCTCTTCCTCTACCTCTACCTCTTCCTCTACCTCTACCTCTTCCTCTTCCTCTACCTCTTCCTCTACCTCTTCCTCTACCTCTTCCTCTACCTCTTCCTCTTTCTCTACCTCTTCCTCTACCTCTTCCTCTACCTCTTCCTCTTCCTCTACCTCTTCCTCTACCTCTTCCTCTACCTCTTCCTCTTTCTCTACCTCTACCTCTTTCTCTACCTCTACCTCTTCCTCTTCCTCTACCTCTACCTCTACCTCCTCCTCTACCTCTACCTCTTTCTCTACCTCTACCTCTTCCTCTTCCTCTACCTCTACCTCTTCCTCTTTCTCTACCTCTACCTCTACCTCTTCCTCTACCTCTACCTCTTCCTCTACCTCTTCCTCTACCTCTACCTCTACCTCTTCCTCTACCTCTACCTCTTCCTCCTCCTCTACCTCTTCCTCTTCCTCCTCCTCTACCTCTTCCTCTACCTCTTCCTCCTCCTCTACCTCTTCCTCTACCTCTTCCTCTACCTTTACCTCTTCCTCTACCTCTTCCTCTACCTCTACCTCTACCTCTTCCTCTTCCTCTACCTCTTCCTCCTCCTCTACCTCTTCCTCTACCTCCTCCTCTTCCTCTTCCTCTACCTCTTCCCCTTCCTCTTCCTCTTCCTCCTCCTCTACCTCTTCCTCTACCTCTTCCTCTACCTCTTCCTCCTCCTCTACCTCTTCGTCCTCCTCCTCCTCTACCTCTTCCTCTACCTCTGCCTCCTCCTCCTCCTCTACCTCCTCCTCCTCCTCTACCTCTTCCTCTTCCTCTACCTCCTCCTCTTCCTCTTCCTCTACCTCCTCCTCTTCCCCTACCTCTACCTCTTCCTCCTCCTCTACCTCCACCTCCTCTACCTCTACCTCTTCCTCCTCCTCTACCTCCACCTCCTCTACCTCTTCCTCTACCTCCTCCTCTTCCTCTTCCTCTTCCTCTACCTCTTCCCCTTCCTCTTCCTCCTCCTCTACCTCTTCCTCTTCCTCTACCTCCTCCCCTACCTCTACCTCTTCCTGTACCTCTACCTCTACCTCTTCCTCTTCCTCTACCTCTACCTCTTCCTCTACCTCTTCCTCTTCCTCTACCTCTACCTCTACCTCTACCTCTACCTCTACCTCTACCTCTACCTCTTCCTGTACCTCTACCTCTACCTCTTCCTCTTCCTCTACCTCTACCTCTTCCTCTTCCTCTACCTCTACCTCTTCCTCTTCCTCTACCTCTACCTCTTCCTCTTCCTCTGCCTCCTCCTCCTCCTCCTACCTTCTCTGGTCTTCCTGGACAGCGTCCCCCTGTGGACGGAGCTTGACTTATAGATGTAACCAGACTGAAGGACGGGCTGCATGATCTCATCGTAAACACCGGGATCTGATGGGAGGACAGGAGAGAAGTTCAGCTACACACACTAAACACACACACACGCACGCACGCACGCACGCACGCACGCACGCACGCACGCACGCACGCACGCACGCACGCACGCACGCACGCACGCACGCACGCACACACACACACACACAAACACACACACACTAAACTAATCATTAGGTTGATGATAATAGGGCTAATAGAAACGTTTGGTGTTTTGGAGCCTAAAGTACAGAGACCAGAAGAGGTTAGACCTGATGGCGTGCAGTGATCTATCAGCTGATGATGTCGTCGGAAGCCGTTGGCGTCGTCGGCGAGGCGAGCTGACTCCGCCTCCGAGAAAATGTGAGTGACAGTTTTCAGAAGAGTCTGTTCAGAGACCGCCGAGCACAAGACCTGGTGATGAGACAGAGAGACAGACAGAGTCCTTTATCATGCTATAAACATCTGACGGACTCCAGCTCGGTGTCAGAACCTGGTCCTGGTCTTGAGGCTATCTGGTCTGGGGTAGTGATGGGGGGTAGAAAGCTCCGGTCTGACCTTGAGTAGCTCCTCCTGGCTGCTGAACGCCGGGTGGGGGACGCGGTATCGTCCCTCTCTGTACTTCTGGGAGATGAAGTCCCTCCTCTGGTCTGGGGGGGCGTCACAGTCCAGCTCCTCCGAGACCGACAGGCGAGCCCCCCAGAAGTCATTGGCCCGGTCGTTCCCCAGCATGATGAAGAGCTGGAAGAGACACAGCTGCTGAGAGACACCGAGGACAGACTGAGGACAGACTGAAGAGACACTGAGGACAGACTGAAGAGACACTGAAGAGACACAGCTGCTGAAACCACTGGAATAAATAACTAAATATAAATAACTCAATGTAACTAGAGTTCTATGAGCTCCAGCTGGTTCTGGTTCTGGTCTCACCTGGACGATCTCGTTGCTCCAGACGCTGGTGTCCAGTTTCAGACTCTGGACCTTGGAGACCATCGTCCCCAGACCTCTATGCTGGCCTGCACACACACACACACACACACACACACACACACACACACACACGCACACACACACACACACACACAGAGTGAGGACGCTGTCTTTATTCATCATGTTTTGAACAAATTAAGACGTTAGATTACAGGAATAACTGAGCTGAGATCAGCTAAACGGTCCAATCAGTGAGCTGCATGTCAGAACAGGAACACCAGAGTTCAGTTACAGGTGTGACACACACACACACACACACACACACACACACACAATCCAGTGGAACCAGCCCGGTGACACCGGTCTCCCCTGCAGTCTCCCCTGCAGTGGTTCATGTCTCCACAGGTCGACAAACACAGAGTGAACAGCATGAACAGTCTGAGTGTTGATGTTCTGAACTCAGGTTCTGGTCTTCTGTTGAGACCAGAACCTTTAACTGGACCAGTCTGAGATGACTGTGTGTGTTTCTACACTTCTTCCTGTTTAATAAACACGTTTGTCTCCCAACTGGACCTGATCTCCATCCAGCCCCTCTGTGATGAACTGGACCACCGACTGATCCGGACCAGACCACCGACTGATCCGGACCAGATCACCGACTGATCCGGACCAGAATTCATTTTAACTCCACTAATTTCTTTAAAGCTTTAAACACAACTTGTGATCTTTAGGTTGCAACGGTTCAGTTTTAAAGCTGAGTGGAAAAGAGAAAAAATTCCGAAAAATGGCAGAATAAAAGTTTTTAAAAAGTCAAAAATATGTCCAAAAAGTGTCCGAAAAAGCCTGAAAAATATTTTTTAAAAAAGTAGGAAAAATGTCAGAAAAAAAATTGGAAAAATTGTCCAAAAAATGTCTAAAAAAAAAATCTTAAACTGTCCTAAAAGTGTCCAAAAAAAGTCTGAAAATGTCTGAAAAATCTTCGAAAAAAGTCTGAAAATTTTTGCGAAATATGTCCAAAAAATGCCCAATAACAGTACTAAATACTTGACTAATCTCCCTTTAATCTACATTTTGAACAGATAAAAAATGTGTCATTAATTAATCACGATTAATTATGGACAATCATGCGATTAATAGATTAACTATTTTAATGTATTGACAGCTCTAGTATAATCTCATCTAGTCTAACCCTGGAACCTGGTCCAGGTCTCAGGTCGGGTCCAGGTCTCAGGTCATGTCCAGGTCTCGGGTCGGGTCCAGGTCTGAGGTCGGGTCCAGGTCTCAGGTCGGGTCCAGGTCTCAGGTCGGGTCCAGGTCTCAGGTCGGGTCCAGGTACCTGCACAGTTCTTGCAGATGACCACACACAGGTTGATGGAGGCCCAGTCCGGGTTCAGGGCCTTGCAGTCGGCACACATCCTGTTGGACCGGTTGGACCAGATCTTCTCGGCCACCTCGTAGTCCGACAGCGTCTCGGCGATGGCCTCCTGCAGCGCCTCCATCCAGTCCCGCTTCTCCCGGTCCGACTCCGCCGTGAAGCTGAGGAGGAAGGTCGCCACGGCAACACCGTTTTAAAGACACAACGTTTTCAGTGTTGACGTTAAAACAGACTGAAGGGAGTCAGCTGGTAATCTGGCTTCGTCTACACAGCTCTGTTACAGGATTTAGTTCCTATTGTTAAAAAGAGACATTGAACACACCACCAGCAGGTTAATGATCGTCATGGTGACGGTGACGGAGTCAGTAAGAGACGAGAGCAGTGATACCTGAAGGTTTTGTACGGCGTGATGAGGTCGAAGCTCTTGTGTTTTCCGTCTCTGATCGTCGATCCTCGAGCTTCGATCACCGTGATGCCGATTCCATTACGGAAACACTGCAGACACAAAGTTCACTCATTCATCCAGCTGCTCTCTGGTTCCCTCCACTAACAGGAAGTGATCATCTCCCTGGTTCCCTCCACTAACAGGAAGTGATCATCTCTCTGGTTCACTCCACTAACAGGAAGTGATCATCTCCCTGGTTCCCTCCACTAACAGGAAGTGATCATCTCTCTGGTTCACTCCACTAACAGGAAGTGATCATCTCTCTGGTTCCCTCCACTAACAGGAAGTGATCATCTCCCTGGTTCCCTCCACTAACAGGAAGTGATCATCTCTCTGGTTCCCTCCACTAACAGGAAGTGATCATCTCCCTGGTTCCCTCCACTAACAGGAAGTGATCATCTCTCTGGTTCACTCCACTAACAGGAAGTGATCATCTCCCTGGTTCCCTCCACTAACAGGAAGTGATCATCTCTCTGGTTCCCTCCACTAACAGTAAGTGATCATCTCCCTGGTTCCCTCCACTAACAGGAAGTGATCATCTCCCTGGTTCCCTCCACTAACAGGAAGTGATCATCTCTCTGGTTCACTCCACTAACAGGAAGTGATCATCTCCCTGGTTCCCTCCACTAACAGGAAGTGATCATCTCTCTGGTTCCCTCCACTAACAGGAAGTGATCATCTCCTGGTTCCCTCCACTAACAGGAAGTGGTCATCTCCCTGGTTCCCTCCACTAACAGGAAGTGATCTTCTCTCTGGTTCCCTCCACTAACAGGAAGTGATCATCTCCCTGGTTCCCTCCACTAACAGGAAGTGATATTCTCCTGGTTCCCTCCACTACCAGGAAGTGATCATCTCCCTGGTTCCCTCCACTAACAGGAAGTGATCATCTCCCTGGTTCCCTCCACTAACAGGAAGTGATCATCTCCCTGGTTCCCTCCACTAACAGGAAGTGGTCATCTCCCTGGTTCCCTCCACTAACAGGAAGTGGTCATCTCCTGGTTCCCTCCACTAACAAGAAGTGATCATCTCCCTGGTTCCCTCCACTAACAGGAAGTGATCATCTCCCTGGTTCCCTCCACTAACAGGAAGTGATCATCTCTCTGGTTCCCTCCTCTAACAGGAAGTGATCATCTCCCCGGTTCCCTCCACTAACAGGAAGTGATCATCTCTCTGGTTCCCTCCACTAACAGGAAGTGATCATCTCCCTGGTTCCCTCCACTAACAGGAAGTGGTCATCTCTCTGGTTCCCTCCACTAACAGGAAGTGATCATCTCTCTGGTTCCCTCCACTAACAGGAAGTGATCATCTCTCTGGTTCCCTCCACTAACAGGAAGTGATCATCTCTCTGGTTCCCTCCACTAACAGGAAGTGATCATCTCTCTGGTTCCCTCCTCTAACAGGAAGTGATCATCTCTCTGGTTCCCTCCACTAACAGGAAGTGATCATCTCTCTGGTTCCCTCCACTAACAGGAAGTGATCATCTCTCTGGTTCCCTCCTCTAACAGGAAGTGATCATCTCCCTGGTTCCCTCCACTAACAGGAAGTGATCATCTCTCTGGTTCCCTCCACTAACAGGAAGTGATCATCTCTCTGGTTCCCTCCACTAACAGGAAGTGATCATCTCTCTGGTTCCCTCACTAACAGGAAGTGATCATCTCTCTGGTTCCCTCCACTAACAGGAAGTGATCATCTCTCTGGTTCCCTCACTAACAGGAAGTGATCATCTCTCTGGTTCCCTTCACTAACAGGAAGTGATCATCTCTCTGGTTCCCTCCACTAACAGGAATTGATCATCTCTCTGGTTCCCTCCACTAACAGGAAGTGATCATCTCTCTGGTTCCCTCCACTAACAGGAAGTGATCATCTCTCTGGTTCCCTCCACTAACAGGAAGTGATCATCTCTCTGGTTCCCTTCACTAACAGGAAGTGATCATCTCTCTGGTTCCCTCCACTAACAGGAATTGATCGTCTCCCTGGTTCCTCTGTTCTCACCTGTTCACTCTTGTAGATCCAGATCTGCTCCGTGTTGATGGCGGCGTACACTTTGGACTTGGTCCCCTTCAGCTCCAGGACGCCGTGTCTCTGACAGTGAGACCCGGGACCGAAGCGGCGCAGACCGAACACCAGCTGATCTCTGACGTGTTCCTGCAGCGTGGCGACCCAGCGCCGCCTCAGCACTGACGGACAGACGGACATCAATCAGGACTCATCAAACCTTCTGATTTATTATTATTATTATTATTATTAATATAGAAAACATGTTGATCTGACGTCAGATCAGATTATTCAGTACCGGGTCAGAACCCCTGCTGCTGTAGATGATGATCTGCTCACAGCACACCTGAATACCTCTCTCCTTCTGTTACTTCCTGTCTCACCCCGCAGAAATAAAAGCCTCCTCTGTTGTCTGTAGTTAGTGGGTCAGTCTTTGTCTGTCCTGTCACAGAACCCGCTGAGACTAAACTCTGATTGTGTCCTCTCGTCTCTGAGACAACGCCGGAGGACGCAGGAAGTAAAGTTTCACTGATATTTAGAACAAACCTCAGCGTTACAATAAATTAATATCTGAGGATCAGAGGTGTCTTCATGTTGAACTATAATAAATATAAATGTGTGTCTTCGTGATCTACCTTCACTGTCCGTCCTGAAGACAAAGATCCGGTGACTCGTCACGACTTCAAACTTGTTGTCTTTGGTTGGGCGGGACATCTGGATGGCAGCCAATGGGATGACTCCTTTAGCGTAGACGTCCTGAAACACAGCAGGGAGACGGTCTGATCCAGACTAGAGAGGGGGGGGGGTCACTGAGACTGAGGAGGACTTCAGAAACCAACATCTGGACTCCACGTCTATCATCTCATCTCAACGTTCAGCAGCATCAGACGTTTTATTAACGTTAGTTAAAGGTATGTCTGAGTTACTGGTTAGTTCAGCTCCTCTCTAACTCTCCTTCCTACCTTCTCGCTGCCGAAGTACATCAGGGTTTTCCCGTCAAACTTCACGTAGCGCTTCTGGAAAACATAGTTCCTGAAAAATAGAAACACACGTCACGTCCAGAGACAGTCGCACGATCACTTCTAGAACAAAGATACTAAGATACACAAAGAGACACAAAGATACACAAAGACACAAACATACACAAAGATACACAAAGAGACACAGAAACACAAAGATATACAAAGACACAGAGATACAACAACATAAAGATAGAACGATACTCAAAGACACAAAGATACAAAGATACAAAGATACAAAGACACAGAAGATCTCTGATGGTTTAAAGGAGGAAAAGACAAACACAGACCGAGTGGAGGATGAAGAAGAAGAAGAGGAGGAGGAGGAGGAGGAGGAGAGGAAGGTGACGAGGCAGAGGCAGCTCCTCAGGAGGGAGGAGACACGAGGAGGAGCAGTGAGGAGGAGACGCAGCACGACAGCCAGCGCTGACCTCTGACCCCTGACGAACACACACAGAACAGGAAGCAGTGTGTGATTGGTCAGTTGACAACGTGGGAGGAGCTTCAGGATCTCTCATCCTCTGCTGAGTACTAGTGATGTCACGGCGAGGACGTAATAAACTCATCACAACACCGGTGTTACAGATCACATCGCACATTTTATAAGAAGAGATGACGCTGAATATCTGCAGCGCTCTGACCTCTGACCTCTGACCTCTGACCTCTCCCGTCCAGGTTTACCTCATTAACGTTATCGCGTTGGCTTTATCGCCAAATAGGTGCCTTTACTTTTTGCTTTAACGCCAAATCCTCCGCCGTCGCCCGCTTGTCGTCCTGTGGTCAGTGTGTGACCTCTGATGGTTCGTGTCTCCATGACAACGGTTAGTTTAAAGGTTTACAGAGGCAGCGAGTCGCGCAGGCCCCCCGATTTACATAAAGTAGCCGAGACCTCAACTTTATGCAAATGAGGGACGGCCGATGTGGCGGACATGGTGTGAATGCAGCCTAAATCAAACGCACCCCTGTGTTCCCCCCCCCCCCCCTGCTCTAACCAGGTGTATGAATCAAACGCACCCCTGTGGAGACAGCTTGTCCAGCCAGCCGCTGATGATGGGGGGGGCTCTCTCGGTCAGGGAGGTGTAGCTGGCGTAGGGGGAGATGGTCAGGTCCTCGTCGGCCTCGGGGGGGAAGGTGTGGGGGGGCAGCGACAGGTAGCGGACGGGGAGGGGGGGCTCTCCGACGGTGCTGTAACCCTGAGAGTCTCCGGAGTGAAGAGCCTGAGACAAACGCTTCGTCCACGACAACTTCTGAAACCTGAAGGACAAACACACCTTTATTTACCTGCTTCCTGTAACCGCTTTTATTTTGAAATCTGTGGACAGGATCATTTCCTTTTTGTAATCAGCAGAAAAAAATAACTGCTCATCAGTCCCAGACTAAAACCTGATGAACCCATCGGTACCAACCAGGTCAGACTAGCTGCTCCTGAAGGAGGTTAAATAACGCTACGAACTTGACCTCTGACCTCCAGATCAGTGAATGTAAATGGGTTCTATGGGTACCCACGAGTCTCCCCTTTACAGACATGCCCACTTTATGATAATCACATGCAGTTTGGGGCAAGTCATAGTGAAGTCAGCACACTGACACACTGACAGCTGTTGTTGCCTGTTGGGCTGCAGTTTGCCATGTTATGATCTGAGCATATTGCTTTATGCTAAATGCAGAACCTGTGACGGTTTCTGGACAATATTTTTCTTGACATATTTTTTTTTATTCATTTTTTGGAAATTTTTCAGACTTTTTTTTTTTACACTTTTTGACATTTGTCAGAATTTTTTGGGACATTTTTCACTTTTTTTTTTTTTTTTACTTTTTTCAATTTTTTTTTTTTTCTCGACATTATTCAAAAAAATTTTATTTATTTTTTTTTTACATTTTTCAGATTTTTTTTTTTTACATTTTTCGGACATTTTTTAATTTTTTTTGACATTATTACAATTTTTTTTTTTTGGACATTTTTCAGACTTATTTATTTTTTTATTTTTTTTTTATTTTTGGGGAATTTTTCAGACTTTTTTTTTTAACTTTTTTTTTTGCATTTTTCAAAAAAAACAAATCGACATTTTCCAATATTCTTTTTTTTTTTAAATTTTTCGGACATTTTTCAGACTTTGTTTTGGGACATTTTTTTTTTTTTTACTTTTTTGACATTTTGGACACCTCTGACCTCCCGATATGTGAATGTAAATGGGTTCTATGGGTACCCACGAGTCTCCCCTTTACAGACATGCCCACTTTATGATAATCACATGCAGTTTGGGGCAAGTCATAGTGAAGTCAGCACACTGACACACTGACAGCTGTTGTTGCCTGTTGGGCTGCAGTTTGCCATGTTATGATCTGAGCATATTGCTTTATGCTAAATGCAGAACCTGTGACGGTTTCTGGACAATATTTTTCTTGACATATTTTTTTTTATTCATTTTTTGGAAATTTTTCAGACTTTTTTTTTTTACACTTTTTGACATTTGTCAGAATTTTTTGGGACATTTTTCACTTTTTTTTTTTTTTTTACTTTTTTCAATTTTTTTTTTTTTCTCGACATTATTCAAAAAAATTTTATTTATTTTTTTTTTACATTTTTCAGATTTTTTTTTTTTACATTTTTCGGACATTTTTTAATTTTTTTTGACATTATTACATTTTTTTTTTTTGGACATTTTTCAGACTTTTATTTTTTTTTTTATTTTTTTTTTATTTTTGGGGAATTTTTCAGACTTTTTTTTTTAACTTTTTTTTTTGCATTTTTCAAAAAAAACAAATCGACATTTTCCAATATTCTTTTTTTTTTTAAATTTTTTGGACATTTTTCAGACTTTGTTTTGGGACATTTTTTTTTTTTTTACTTTTTTGACATTTTGGACACCTCTGACCTCCCGATATGTGAATGTAAATGGGTTCTATGGGTACCCACGAGTCTCCCCTTTACAGACATGCCCACTTTATGATAATCACATGCAGTTTGGGGCAAGTCATAGTGAAGTCAGCACACTGACACACTGACAGCTGTTGTTGCCTGTTGGGCTGCAGTTTGCCATGTTATGATCTGAGCATATTGTTTTATGCTAAATGCAGAACCTGTGAGGGTTTCTGGACAATATCTGTCATTGTTTTGTGTTGTTAACTGATTTACAATAATAAATATATACATACATTTACATAAAGCAGCATATTTGTCCACTCCCATGTTGATAAGAGGATTAAATACTTGACTAATCTCCCTTTAAGGAACATTTAGAACAGATAAAACCGTGTTATTAACTTGTGATTAATCCTGATTAACTACTTTAATCCAAACTGCTGGTCTCTTACCCAGAATCCTCTGCATGTCTGTCCTCTGGTCGGCTTCGTTCACTCTGCAGGATTAAATATTAAAGGAGAACATTTCTATTATCACAGACTGGAGATATTACTTCATTATTATTATTATTATTATTATTATTATTATTATTATTAATATTATAAGTTTAATCCCAACAACCATTCAGGAGAACGTCTGAGTGACGTGGAGAAGGAGAAAGAGAGGAGGAGAAGGAGGTAAAAGGAGAAAGAGAGGAGGAAAAGGAGAAAGAGAGGAGGAGAAGGAGAAAGAGAGGAGGAGAAAGAGAGGAGGAGAAGGAGAAAGAGAGGAGGAGAAGGAGAAAGAGAGGAGGAGAAGGAGAAAGAGAGGAGGTAAAAGGAGAAAGAGAGGAGGAGAAGGAGAAAGAGAGGAGGAGAAGGAGAAAGAGAGGAGGTAAAAGTAGGTAAAAGGAGGAGTTGAGTATCTCTGTGTTTCTGTCTCACCTCCCAGATTTGAGGGTTTCTTCTGGTCTGTCTGAAAACTGTCTCACAGTACGGACTGATCTCCTCTTCTGGGTCTTCTGTTGAAGCTGGAACACAAACAGTTAACTGTAGCCTGGATGGTACAGCACCCCCCCCGATGGTACAGCACCCCTCCCCCCCCCTGGATGGTACAGCACCCCCTCCCCCCCCCCATGCATCATGTGTCCATGAGTCTGAACTCACCTCTGGCTGATCCTGAAGAGTTGTTACTTAAAGTGCTGAAAACACACAGAGACACAGAAACATTCAGTGATCCACGAACAGAATGATGAGGATCTGTGGAGGGATCCTGACTCCTAGTCCTCAGGGGGGGGGGCTACGGTTACTATGGAAACAACCTGTCCAAATAAATGAATAAATAAATAAATGACTTGATAAATAAATAAATAAATAGATAAATAAATAAATAAATAGATAAATAAATAAATAGATAAATAGATAAACAAATAAATAAATAAATAAATAAATAGATAAATAAATAAATAGATAAATAAATAAATAGATAAACAAATAAATAAATAAATAGATAAATAAATAAATAAATTAATAAATAAATAGATAAATAAATAAATGACTTGATAAATAAATACATAAACAAATAAATAAATAAATAAATAGATAAATAAATAAATAAATAGATAAATAAATAAATAAATAAATAAATAGATAAACAAATAAATAAATAAATAGATAAATAAATAAATAAATAAATAGATAAATAAATAAATAAGTCATTAAATGCAGCAAAAATAATACAAAAAATAAATGTAGCCATTAATTAATTGATAAAATGTGACATAAATTGATATTTCTATTTTATTTATCTTTGTGTTAATTCCCTTATGTATTCATTCATTTATTTATTTACTCGTCTGTTTTTTATTTTTGATGTATTTTTTTTAGTATTAATTTTTAAAGTATTTATTTATTTTTGCATTTATTTTTCTATTTATTTATGAGGACACAGGTTGAGTGACGGCCCCCTCATCTGCATAATGAGGCAGAAATGTATAAAGAAAAGAACACAGAAATAAATAAAAAATAAATACATAAATAAATAAATACAAACATTTAAAAATAAATATAGAATATATAAAAAATAAATGCAAAAACAAATAAATAAATTTCAAAATGAATAAAAATTCATAAACAAATAAAAGGGAAAATTACACAGAAAACTAAATAAATAAGGGAATTAATACAAAGAGAAATAAATAAAGAAGCAAATTAAAACAAAAACATCAATTTGTCACATTTTATCAATTAATTAATCAATGGATTCATTTATTTTGAATATTATTTTTGCTGCATTTAATGACATATTTATTTATTTACTGAGTTATTTATTTATTCATTTATTTTAGTCAAGCCTGGGAACATCTTAGGATCCTGATGAACGCCACAGACATGACAATAAAGTTCTTCTTAATATGTCAACAGAACCAGAACCAGAACCAGAACCTGAAGGTTGGTAGGGGGGTTACGGTGATAACATGGATGTATTTTGAGCTCAGCACCGGTAAAGAAGCGGTCTAGAACCCGTCTGGATGGGGACCCACCTGTTCCTCTCGGGGTTCCTCTCGGGGTTCCTCTCGGGGTTCCTCTCGGGGTTCCTGTCAGGTGTTGGTCTGGGTGGAGTCGGGGGGGCTGACGGCTGGCTGCAGTGACTCCTCCCTCCACTGGGGGGGGCAGCAGAACCAGACAGAGTCCCCCAGTAGATCTCATTAGAGACCATCTCCATCCCAGCGGACCCAGAGAGCCTGCTGTGACAGGAAGTCCCCGGAGGAGTCCGGTCCTGCTCGGTCCGTACAGGAGAAGAAGAAGAGGAGGAGGGGGGGGGCGACCCCTGGAATGTGGCGGGGGAGACCCCGCGGTTCAGCCTCGGAGGAACGGGAGGTAACGAGCCTCCGGCGTCGGACAGAGACGAGCTCCGACTCGGCCTCCTCCTCTCCGTCTGGCTCGCTCTGCGGCCGGGCGTGGTCGACCTGTCGCTGAGGTCAGAGGTCGACCTGTCGGTGAGGTCAGAGGTCGACCTGTCGCTGAGGTCAGAGGTCAACCTGTCGTCAGGCGTCAGACCCTCTAACACGGTGAAACAGATGGACTCCTGGGAAAGCCTCCTGGGCGGGGGCGGAGCAGGCTCTGGCGTTGGACAGAAGTGGACGGGCGCTGTCCTGCGGCGGTTGAAGACGGTTCTGGGTTTGGGGACGGGCTTCACCGCCGGTCTGCTGCCGTCAGCGCCGCTCAGCATGGCGCCGAGGTTCGGAGCCGAGCTGTTCCTGAACGCCTCGAAGTTAACGGGTCCCGACGAGTGGCGGGGCGACGCGGCGCCGTGACCTCGCTCCGTCACAGACTGACAGCGGTCACGCGGGAGATCAGCTCTCTGATTGGCTCTCTGACTCTCTGTCCTCTGAATGTGGCCGACCAATCGTAGGATCCTCTTCCTGTGTCCCGTGGCGGTGACGCCCAGGCTCACCAAGGCGTCGTTGTCCAGGTGTGTGAAGTCTCCGGCCAATAGGAGGCCGGCTCTCCGGAAGGTGTCCAGGTACCTGCAGAGAGCAGCAGCAGATCACAGATCAGCTTTAACTTCTCAACATGAGGTCAATGTTGATGCACGTTGTCATGGCGATAGAATAATGACATCATCATCAGCGTTTCGATTGGTTCCCTGAGAGCCCCTCGATAAATATAAAATCATCGATCTCTGACCTCTCCAGATGGATCACTGACAGGAGAATCTCAACCGGCGTGTTTCCATCCGGCGTCGCCATGACGACCAACATGGAGTCTGGATGTGACTCGGTCTCCACGTTCAGGAAACACCACGGCCATCACTGACCTACAGCAGGGACAGACAACAGCTGTCCATCTGGAGACAAGAGGACGAGAGGACGAGAGGACGAGAGGACGAGAGGACAAGAAGACAAGAGGACAAGAGGACAAGAGGACAAGAGGACAAGAAGACAAGAGGACAAGAAGACAAGAAGACAAGAGGACAAGAAGACAAGAAGACAAGAGGACAAGAAGACAAGAGGACAAGAAGACAAGAGGACAAGAAGACAAGAGGACAAGAAGACAAGAAGACAAGAGGACAAGAAGACAAGAGGACAAGAAGACAAGAGGACAAGAGGACAAGAGGACAAGAAGACAAGAGGACAAGAAGACAAGAGGACAAGAGGACAAGAGGACAAGAAGACAAGAAGACAAGAAGACAAGAGGACAAGAGGACAAGAAGACAAGAAGACAAGAAGACAAGAGGACAAGAAGACAAGAGGACAAGAGGACGAGAGGACAAGAAGACAAGAGGACAAGAGGACAAGAAGACAAGAGGACAAGAGGACAAGAGGACAAGAAGACAAGAGGACAAGAGGACAAGAAGACAAGAGGACAAGAGGACAAGAAGACAAGAAGACAAGAGGACAAGAGGACAAGAAGACAAGAGGACAAGAGGACAAGAGGACAAGAAGACAAGAGGACAAGAGGACAAGAAGACAAGAGGACAAGAGGACAAGAGGACAAGAAGACAAGAGGACAAGAGGAAAGAAGACAAGAGGACAAGAGGACAAGAGGACAAGAGGACAAGAAGACAAGAGGACAAGAGGACAAGAGGACAAGAGGACAAGAGGACAAGAAGACAAGAGGACAAGAGGACAAGAAGACAAGAGGACAAGAAGACGAGAGGACGAGAGGACAAGAGGACGAGAGGACGAGAGGACAAGAGGACAAGAAGACAAGAGGACAAGAAGACAAGAAGACGAGAGGACGAGAAGACAAGAGGACAAGAAGACAAGAAGACGAGAGGACGAGAGGACGAGAGGACAAGAAGACAAGAAGACAAGAGGACAAGAAGACAAGAGGACAAGAGTTAAACCAAAAACACACCACCAGCTTCACTATCTGACTGATTTATCTTCAATATAAAGACATTAATCGATTCATCATTTTATCTACAACACGTAAAATAATAGTGAAAGATGTCTGTTAGGAATTTAGTGTAATCCAACACGTCAAAACCAGAAGAAGACTTCACCGTCCTGCACGGCAAAGAAACAGCTTTGAAAAGATGGAACCAGAGACGGACAAAAACCAAGATGGAGACGACCAAAATACCGAACTCGAGCCTTCAAAACAGCAGTCCACAAACCAATGGCTGACATCACGGTGACATCACGGTGACATCACGGTGACATCACAGTGACATCACAGTTGTGTCTCAGACAGAGTTTCCCTTTAAACTGATGCAGAACTATGATGGGAGCTTGAAGGAGAAACTAAACTCCAGGTTGATCTGCAGCAGAGGAGCTGCTGTTCTTTACTGCTCTGAGATCTGAGATGGTATCACTGTGACCTTTGACCCCCACAGGTCACGACCCCCCCCCCCCCCACACAGCCAACTCAAACCACAGAGACAGAACTAAACATGATGTCAGCGGACGCACACAGCCGCAGGATTGTTCCTCAGCGTCTGCAGCAGGATGACCTTTGACCCCTGGACAGAAAGCCTGGAGGTTACAAAGAATCAGACAGAGAGGCGCACACACACACACACACACACACACACACACACACACACACACACACTGTCACGTGTCATGTGACCGTGTCTAGTGAGGATTATTTATAGAAATGATGAACAATGAGAGAATCAGCAGGAAAATGTGAACACGTTATAATAATGATCTGAGAGTCAGAGACGCTCTTCTTCTTCTTCTTCTTCTTTTCTAATAATCAGGACAGGAAGTGACACGCCTTCAGGCATCTCCTGCTTTAATAATAATAATAATAATAATAATAATAATAATAATAAATCAGGTTTATACAGATCTATTCAGAGTCCTCAGAGATGCTTTAACATCCTGTAGAAGAAAATATAAAACAACTTTAACACAGAGACACAGACAGGATACAGGGAGGAGGGCGTGTGAGTGTGTGTGTGTGTGTGTGTGTGTGTGTGTGTGTGTGTGTGTGTGTGTGTGTGTGTGTGTGTGTGTGTGTGTGTGTGTGTGTGTGTGTGTGTGTGTGTGTGTGTGTGTGTGTGTGTGTGTGTGTGTGTGTGTGTGTGTGTGTGTGTGTGTGTGTGTGTGTGCTTCCTGTACATGCTGGAATGTGTTACGTCCTTCCTCTCTCAGTGGAGCCTCACTTTATATTAAACATTCAGACTGCTGTTTGTTGGAGAGAATTTAATATTAATAAATAAATAATTAATTTATTAATTCTAATACTTAGACAATATATACAAATTCATCACCGTTTCCTGTTTGTGCCTTCACAATAAGAGCACTAATATGATGAGTGATGGTCACTGTTAAAACTGTTAAAACTTTTAAAACTGTTAAAACTGTTAAATCTATTAAAACTGTTAAACACAAACAACCAGAAGAGTCAGAATGAAACCGCACAGTAAAAATAACCTCGGGACACTCTGACGGAGGAGGAACAGGAAGTGAGTCAGAGCAGCTTCCTCCTGTCAACCTGTTTCCTCCTCCAGGAGAAACCACCACCCAGACCTCCTCCAGGAGAAACCACCACCACCCAGACCTCCTCCAGGAGGACCCTCCACCACCCAGACCTCCTCCAGGAGGACCCTCCACCACCCAGACCTCCTCCAGGAGGACCCACCACCACCCAGACCTCCTCCAGGAGGACCCTCCACCACCCAGACCTCCTCCAGGAGGACCCTCCACCACCCAGACCTCCTCCAGGAGGACCCACCACCACCCAGACCTCCTCCAGGAGGACCCTCCACCACCCAGACCTCCTCCAGGAGGACCCTCCACCACCCAGACCCCCTCCAGGAGGACCCTCCACCACCCAGACCTCCTCCAGGAGGACCCTCCACCACCCAGACCTCCTCCAGGAGGACCCTCCACCACCCAGACCTCCTCCAGGAGGACCCTCCACCACCCAGACCAGATGTTGAAGCTGAACACTCCCTGTTTCCTCTCGTCCACTTCTCCCCAAACACCAACACACCCTTTCCTCTCCTCCTCCATCCCTCCATCTGTCTGTCCTTCCTTCCTCCACTCCCTCATCATCATCATCATCATCTTCATCATTAAACATGACTTCACCAGTTATCTAAACTAGTTTTACTTTAGGACGTCTCTTTGCAGGAGGACGTTTTACTGACGTCTGGACGTCTCTTTCAGTCCAAGATGGCGGAGGAGTAGCTCCGCTGCTGGAACCAACGACTGACTTTAACTTCTTAGTGATGAACGTTGTTTAGTTCATGTGTTACTGTAGAGACAGGAAGCTCAGATCTGAGTGGACGTGATAGGATGACAGACCTGTCAATCAAAGTGAACGTGCTCCCACACAAAGATGTATGTGACTCAACAACCAGAGGGAGGAAGAGAGGAAGAGAGTGACCTTTAGTCTTCACCTCCACCGAGGAGAGAGAGAGAGAGAGAGAGAGAGGAGGGAGGGAAGGAAGGAAGGAAGGCAATAAAAGAGAGAGAGCAGCAGTACCAGAAGGAGAGAACAGAGAGAGAGAGAGAGAGTAAAGGAGAGGGTGGGCGAGAGAGGCAGTATAAATAACAGAGAGTCTCTATTGTGACCAACAGAAGGCTGATTGTTCCACAGCTGTGACTGGAGCCACAAACTGGGAGCACTGGGAACTCTGGGTAACACCGAGAACACACTGGGAACTCTGGGTAACACCGAGAACACACTGGGAACTCTGGGTAACACCGAGAACACACTGGGAACTCTGGGTAACACCGAGAACACACTGGGAACTCTGGGTAACACCGAGAACACACTGGGAACTCTGGGTAACACCGAGAACACACTGGGAACACTGGGTAACACCGAGAACACACTGGGAACTCTGGGTAACACCGAGAACACACTGGGAACTCTGGGTAACACCGAGAACACACTGGGAACTCTGGGTAACACCGAGAACACACTGGGAACACTGGGTAACACCGAGAACACACTGGGAACACACTGGGAACACCGAGAACACACTGGGAACACACTGGGAACACACTGGGAACACCGAGAACACACTGGGAACACACTGGGAACACCGAGAACA
>CAKAOJ020000309.1:487500-497500 GCA_916701645.2 Sebastolobus alascanus
GCTCTGCTCTGAGTGACATCAAGTTACACACAATAACTACTGTTATTGGCTTCCGGCCGACAGCTTCACAATAAAAGCACAGGACGCATACACTGCTTCCGCTCTGTCCCTCCTGAATAAAATCCAGTTATTTTGGATCACCCACAATCAAATCAGTCATACATGGAAAATAATACAATAAAATATAGTGAACTAATACATACTCAATATGACTACATATTTAAGGTAAACATAAATATAAAAATATTTATTTTATGTGAATTAATAATCTATCAACTGAATGTAATAATATTAAAAAATAATCAGTTAATATAAAGAATACAACACAAAGATTCAAAATAAGACATAATAATAATAATAATAATAATAATAATAATAATATTAATAATAATTATAATAATAATAAATATTAAAATAATGTTAAATTAACAATCAATTAAATAAATGCATATTTAATTAAATAATAAAGTCTGCTCCAGTAAAACCAATGATCACTGCTACAGAATAATAAAATATAATAAAATCATAAATGACACACTAACACATATGAACAATAATAGTTATTGTTAAACGAAGAGATCAGTTTTTAATAAATTCTGAACATATTTCTGATGTTTTGTGGTGATTTTGACTGTTTCTGTAACAGTTTGTTGTGTAGTTTAATTTTGAAGTTTCTTTTATTGTTGGTGCCGTTTCCTGTAGAGACCCCCCCCCCTGTGTTCTGTCCTCTGATTGGATAATTGGCACAGGTTCAGCCATGTTGAGATGAAGATAAAACCTCCTGATGAAACATGTTCAAACTGATTCCAGCTGCAGCAGCTGTTTAATCTGTAATCCTGTAATCTGTAATCTTTAACATGTAATCTGTAATCTATAATCTGTATTCCTGTAATCTATAATCTGTAATCTGTAATCCTGTAATCTGTAAACTGTAATCTGTAATCTGTAATCTGTAAACTGTAATCTGTAATCTGTAATCTTTAATCCTGTAATCTATAATCTGTAATCCTGTAATCTATAATCTGTAATCCTGTAATCTGTTATCCTCATCAGATGAGCAGTGAGTTTTTATCTCGTCTAATCTCTTCAGTCTGCTCTCATCCAGCTTCTTCTTCTTCTTCTTCTTCTTCTTCTTCTTCTTCTTCTCTTCTTCTTCTCTTCCTTCAGACTGTCGGCCAGATTCATCCAGACAGGAGGAGGTGACACCTTTCACTCACTGTTCCGGTAACCATGGTGACATTATTATGGTCTGTAGTGTACATGGACATCCAGCAGGAGTACTACTGGTACCACTCCTCCATGTTGTATTAGTACCTGCGAGGACAGCGGGAGGAAGTGGCCGCGGCGTCCTGTCCTCGGGGAGCAGTAGAAGAAGCCGGAGCGTTTCCTCAGCGCCGCAGACAGGAAACAGGAAGTGGCTGAGACAATACAGCTGCATTCTTCAGGCACCACAGAAGAAGGAAACATGAAGTTTCCTCCTCGCTGCAGGAAAAACAAACTCAGAGAACAGACCTCCCCCATCTTCATTCACTTTATTAAAGCTCAGTGTTCTACTTCTACTTCTACTTCTACTTCTACTTCTTCTTCTACTTCGTCTTCTTCTTGATTGATTAACAACAGTAGGAGCTGATCACCAGACACACCTGAACAACAGGTGATCTCAATAAACACCCATCAGCTCACAGTCTGCTACAGGAGGGAGAGAAGAGACCTGACAGTATATACTATATACTATATACTATATACTACATACTATATACTATATACTATATACTATATACTACATACTATATACTATATACTATATACTATATACTACATACTATATACTATATACTATATACTATATACTATGTATATACTACATACTATATTCTATATACTATATTCTATATACTATATACTATATACTATATACTATATACTACATACTATATACTACATACTATATACTATATACTATATACTATGTATATACTACATACTATATTCTATATACTATATACTATATACTATATACTATATACTATAGACTATAGACTATATACTACATACTATTATACTATATACTATATACTATTCTATTTTACTATGTACGTCTCTAAACAGAGACGATGAGGCTTTGAGACACTTTATTGATAAACTTTAGATTTTATTATCACCATGAAGCTTCTTCACTTTAAAACCTGTTAATCAATAATATTGATCAGTTTTAGGAACTGACTGGATTATTAACATGAAGCTGGTTTCTTAAATAACAATCATTCATATAAGAGGTGAGGAGGTTTCAGTCTGTAGTGATGGTATGTGTCCACTGGGGGGGGCTGCAGACCTGATCTACAGTCAGTCTATAGACTCTCAGACCTGATCTACAGTCAGTCTATAGACTCTCAGACCTGATCTACATTCAGTCTATAGACACTCAGACCTGATCTACAGTCATTCTATAGACACTCAGATCTGATCTACAGTCAGTCTATAGACTCTCAGACCTGATCTACAGTCAGTCTATAGACACTCAGACCTGATCTACATTCAGTCTATAGACTCTCAGACCTGATCTACAGTCAGTCTATAGACACTCAGACCTGATCTACAGTCAGTCTATAGACTCTCAGACCTGATCTACATTCAGTCTATAGACTCTCAGACCTGATCTACAGTCAGTCTATAGACACTCAGACCTGATCTACAGTCAGTCTATAGACTGTCAGACCTGATCTACAGTCAGTCTATAGACACTCAGACCTGATCTACAGTCAGTCTATAGACTCTCAGACCTGATCTACAGTCAGTCTATAGACTCTCAGACCTGATCTACAGTCAGTCTATAGACTCTCAGACCTGATCTACAGTCAGTCTATAGACTCTCAGACCTGATCTACAATCAGTCTATAGACTCTCAGACCTGATCTACAGTCAGTCTATAGACTCTCAGACCTGATCTACAGTCAGTCTATAGACTCTCAGACCTGATCTACAGTCAGTCTATAGACTCTCAGACCTGATCTACAGTCAGTCTATAGACTCTCAGACCTGATCTACAGTCAGTCTATAGACTCTCAGACCTGATCTACAGTCAGTCTATAGACTGTAAAGACAGCAGACATGTTGACATACCTACTAACGGTAATGTACTGTAATTCATCCCACAAAATCAATTCATATGTAATCCTCGTAATCGTGAACCAGGAAGTATAAATAGCGGTGAACGGCGTGTAAGGAGGAGGTCGGGGTGGATGGGGGGGTCTAAAAACACCAGCATGATATTGGTGCCCCGTGTGAGGCCAGAAGTCAACGTTGATTTATTTAACATAACTTCTGTTCTTCAGTTACAGTCTTCTGGAGTTATTTTAACCCAAACCACTATCTTTTCCTAAACCTTTCCTAAAGACAGCAGACATGTTGATTAATTAATCATTAATGAGGGCTGCATCCCATTTAGAGGAGTCAGTTCCAGGCTCTGGTACTGACTCACATGGCTGACTGGGACGCTTACTGGGACACTAACTGGGACACTAACTGGGACACTAACTGGGACACTAACTGAGACACTAACTGGGACACTAACTGGGACACTAACTGGGACACTAACTGAGACACTAACTGGGACACTACCTGGGACACTTACTGGGACACTAACTGGGATGGAGCCATCGTTAATGGGATTATTTACACCTGTGATTCTCCTGCTTTCACTAGTCAACATTCATCTTTTCCTTTCCTTAGATTTTATTTGTTGTATAATTTATTTCATTTTTATATTATTTAATATAATATAATTTTATATATATATATATATATATATATATATATATATATATATATATATATATATATATATATATTTTATATTACTTAAAACCAAGATGGAGACGTCCAAAAACCAGGATGGTGACGGAGAAAAACCAAGATTGAGACGGACAAAAACCAAGATGGAGATGGACAAAAACCAAGATGGAGACGGACAAAAACCAAGATGCTTTGACCAAAATGTGAATGTTGGGATCTGAATCCATCAGGAACATTACTGGGAAGATACAGGATGATATTAAAACCTCAAAACCCTCAAAAACTAATGGACCGGGCCTTTAACTGGAGCCACCGTTAACCTGATCAGAACACCTGTGAGGAGACTTGAATCATGACCACACGGTTGGCTCACCTGAACCAGGTGTGTTTATTGTCTAATGTGGAATAATAACCTGTTAAACATGAACAGACTGGAGAAGAACAGAGTGATGAAAGAAGAACAAACGTATGTGCAGATAAAAACAGTCCTGCTGAAGTCTGGTCCGGCTCAAACAAACAAAGCATCAAACAGGAAGTGAGACGTGGCGTCCTGAGTCCGTTTAGGTCTCCTCGTCGTCGCTGTGGCGCGTCTTGTCCTCGCTCAGGCCGCTCTCGTCGATGTTCTCCAGAGAGTCGGCTCGCTGCACCGTCAGATCCGCCACGCTGATGCACGGCAGCGTGTTCTGCTCCGGGAACATCCACGGCTTCAGGGTCGGGTTGTGCTTCCTCTTCCAGTCCGGGTACTTCAGAGACGCCTTGTAGATCTTCCTCATGGCCTGAGAGGACAAAGACACGGCGAGGACAGACGTGATGAGGAGACGGACAGACGGAGGTTTATATTTATCTCATATCTACAGAAGAAGAGTTTTACCTTCGGAGCCACAAACTGAGAGACTCTGTTCACCACCCACTTTGGTAACGAACCTGCAGACAGAGGGGACGACACGGGACGTTACTGAGAGTCTTTGTGAGGACCAACATGTCTTTTAGTGTTCTGTCTCACCTCGCGGGTCCATCTGGGTCAGGTAGTAGAGGGTGGAGCAGTTGGCTCCGTTGGACTGGATCAGGTATCCGGTCATCAGGGACACGGCTCGGACGTAGTCCTTCTTAGGAGGGTGTTGCTGAGGACACATGGTGGTTTTAAATGACCTCCTCTGACTCCACAACGCTAACTCACACATTCTCTCATCAAACTCTCTCATCTACAGATCCGACTGGAGTTCTGACCACAAACGGATGATTAAGATCCTGTTTAGATAATCACAAACAGGCTGGTCTCGTCCACCGCTCGTAGCTATACCTACTAACAGTAATGTACTGTAATTCATCCCACAAAATCAATTCATATGTAATCCTCGTAATCGTTAACCAGGAAGTATAAAGAGCGGTGAACGGCGTGTAGGGAGGAGGTCGGGGTGGATGGGGGGGTCTAAAAACACCAGCATGATATTGGTGCCCCGTGTGAGGCCAGAAGTCAACATTGATTTATTTAACATAACTTCTGTACTTCAGTTACAGTCTTCTGGAGTTATTTTAACCCAAACCACTATCTTTTCCTAAACCTGATTAAGTAGTTTTATTTTGAAAATATGGGGAGTGGAAATTGACACGTGAAACTAGGTTTCCTGTGAAGACGGAAGTTTATTTTGAAAAGACTGTATTGCATGTAACGAGCGTAAATTGACAAGTGTTGCTGGACATTCGTAGGAAAACGCACAAAAAATGAGGAATAACTTTTCATAAGATATCCACCAAACTGTTGTATGAAGATATGTTAATACCAACCAGCTTTTATTTTGGTAACCCAGGGCTGGCTCTATCCTTTTTGGTATTGATCTAAACGCTCACCGGGTGCTTGACGGAGTAGTTGATTATCAGGTAGTCGCTGCCGAGAGGAAGCCAAGATCTCATCGTCACAAAGTCTCTGTTCTTCAGAGGGCTCGGACATTTCCCTTAAACACATTAAACCACATTAAAACACATTATAAACACATTAAAACACATTATAACACATTAAAACACATTATAAACGCATTATAAAGACGTTAAAACACATTATAAACGCATTATAAACACGTTAAAACACATTAAAACACATTAAAACACATTAAAACACATTATAACTGTAGAAATCCAGTATTTAAATCAGATGAGGTGTGTTAATGGACTGACAGGAGTAATATCCCACGTCGGCGTTGACCGTCAGCCTGCCGATGTCGTACGTGTCGATCATGTTGGCGTCCCACTTCTTACGGTAGCTGGTGTCATGGAGGACGTCGTACAGCGTCTCCGCCGTCACGTCTTTACACACTATCCTCATCTGAGATACAAACACACACACACACACACACACACACACACACACACACACACACATACACACACACACACACACACACAATACACTATAATAATAATAATAATAATAATAATAATAATAATAATATAATACACTATAAAATATTTTTCACATTTTTTTCAGCAATTTTTCAAAAACACATAATTTCACATCACATAATTTACTAATAATTTTTCAGACATTTTTCACATATTTTACTAATATTTTTCAGATAATTTAATATTTTTTTGATGTTTCAACTTCTTGTGTTTACTCTGTTACCGTCTACAGATTGTTTCCCCCTAAAGGGGGCGTGGTCATGAGACTCTGGATGACGTGTTGACGGTCTGATGTCTCGTTTCCTGCCACAGTTTTCTTTAAAATGACTGATATAATATTATACAATATATATATAATATTTACTGCTTATGTTGAAGGTTAAACTAAAGATCCATCAGTGAATCCTGCGATGATCCATATCAGTCTTCTCTTCTCCTACGTCTGCTGAACTTTCACCATCTGTTTGCTGCATTTCTGTCATATTTCTGCTGGAACAAACCATTTTAGTTTTAATCAGCATTTTACTTCATTTTGTTTTCTAATAAACTCACGAAGCTCAACAGGAAACCTCAGAGATCATTTAAAGCTTCTGGTCTTCAGAATAAATGAGTGTTTAATTCTGTCTCTGATTGTTGGATATGATGGAGGAGACGTGTCCAGCAGGTTGTTTTTTAGAGGTCCTGCTCAGAGACGGCGTTGGACGTCATGTGAGATGGCCGCCTACTGTAGGACGTCACTATTTTCCACTGCTGTAATCTCTCAGCAGCGCTGGCTCGGCGAGCTGCAGTCATCAGATATTGTGAAGGTCAACACTGTAAAACGCTCCGTGTAACTCAATCAGCACGCCGTTAATCATTCATAACGTCCTCGGCTTCACGTCTTTGTGTGTCCATCACTCAGCAGCAGTCTTTACATCCAGTCCGTCCTCAGTCCGTCGGTCTCTGAGAGCTCCAGTAAAGAACGTCTTTACATCTAGAAAGTCTTTACATCCATGTCCCCAAAAAAATTCCGAAAAACATTCAGAAAAAAAAAGGTTTTAAAAAGTCCAAAAAAATGTACGAAAAAAAGTCCCCAAAAATTTCAGAAAAAAAATCCCAAAAATGTCTGAAAAAAATAGTCCCCAAAAAGTATGAAAAATGTATAAAAAATATTAAAAAAAAGTCTGAAAAAAGTCCGAAAAACTGTTTTTTAAAAAAAGTAAAAAAAAAAAGAAAAAAGAAAAGTCCGAAAGATTCAGAAAAAAAAGTTTTTAAAAAAGTCAGAAAAAAGTCCTACAAAAAAGCCCGAAAAAAGTTCTTAAAGAAGTCCGAAAAATGTCCGAACAAAAGTCAGAAAACAAAAGTCAGAAAAAGTACGAAAAAAGTACGAAAAATGCCCCCAAAAAAGTTTTTAAAAAGTCTGAAAAAAGTCCGAAAAAAGTAAAAAATTAAAAAAAAAAGTGTTAAAAAAAGTAAGAAAAATGTCTGAAAAAAGTCGATAAAAATATAAAAATCCGGTATTTTTTTTTTTAAAAAGTCAGAAAAAAGTCCAAAAAAGTAAATAAATAATAAAAAAATCAAATTCAGAAACAAAATCCGAAAAAAAAAATATATGTATATATAGAGGAAAGTGAGTCTCCAGACTGGAACTAGTCCAGTATAGTAGTACAACCTGTCCAGTGGTTCTGGTCCAGTATAGTAGTGGAACCTGTCCAGTATAGTAGTGGAACCTGTCCAGTATAGTAGTGGAACCTGTCCAGTATAGTGGTAGAACCTGTCCAGTATAGTAGTGGAACCTGTCCAGTATAGTAGTGGAACCTGTCCAGTATAGTAGTAGAACCCGTCCAGTGGTTCTGGTTCCAGTCTCTCTGTTGGACCATCTCCAGTCTCTGCTGTGGGTTCAGTGTCTCTCCTCCTCCGTCCTCAAGTTTCCAGCCGTTACAATTTCTTTTCCACTCTGAATTTTTCAGAGGTTTACTTTTCCTCTGCGGGAGGCTGTCGGGCTAAGGGCCGACAGTTAGAGGGCCACCGGGCTACGGGCCGACAGTTAGAGGGCCACTGGGCCACCGGGCTACGGGCCGACAGTTAGAGGGCCACTGGGCCACCGGGCCGAGCGTTAGAGGGCCAGCGGGCCACCAGGCTACGGGCCGAGAGTCAGAGGGCCACCGGGCCACCGGGCCACCGGGCCACCGGGCCACCGGGCCACCGGGCCACCGGGCCACCGGCAACAGGGCGACAGGCTAAGAGCAGAGGGCTGCTGGGCCGACGGACCACCGGGCCAGACCGGGATAGACCAAAACATATTCGGTTCACTGTGACATACAACGAGGAAAAGGAGTTTTCTACCCATCGATTGATTGATTGATTGATTGATTGATCGATCGTTATAGCTCTACGATCAGCTGCTCTTTGCTCAAATTGACACATCAGACTGGTCTAACTGGTCTAACTGGTCTAACTGGTCTAACTGGTCTAACTGGTCTAACTGGTCCCAGTAGAGAAGTGAGTCTAATATTGACAGATGAAGGAGGAACTGTTGACTCAACCAACCGACTCTGAACTCAGCTGCAGTTAGTAACCCTGTTATCATTACTGATCCTGTTATATATAATAATAATAATAATAATAATAATAATAATAATAATAATAATAATAATAATAGTAATATAATAATAACGATAGTAATAATAATAATAATAATAATAATAATAGCAATAATAACAATAATATTAATATTAATAATAATGATAATAATAATAATAATAATAATAATAATAATAGTAATAATATAATAATAGTAATAATATAATAATAATAATAATAATAATAATAATAATAATAATAATAATAATAATAATAATTACCTTGAGTTTCTGGACCGTCCTGCTCTCCTCCTCGCGGCACCAAACCGTCACTCCTCCCTTGTTGTAGCGGCTCATCCATCCATCAGCGCTCAGACACTGATCCTTAAAGGAGGAGAAGTCCGAGTCGTCCGGGATCTGAACCGGCATCTCCACCAACCGCTTCAATATACTAATAATACTAATAATGAACTAATAATGAACTAATAACACTAATCAATAAATAATAGAGAGGTGAGAGCTGGAGTTCAGTGAGACATCAGAGTTCCAGTCTGAGCTCCTCTCAGCTGTTACTGGTTCAACTGGAGCTGATGGTGGAGAACTGAGAATGAATGAAGCTTCTCCTCCTCCTCCTCCTCCTCCTCTCTGATCACTGCACAGATGGGTCAGAAAACAGAGAGGTCTCACTCTGCCTCCACTTTCAGCCCCCCCCCCCCTCTCAGAGCTACAGGTTGGTTCAGAGCTGTGTGACTGTGGCTGGTGTCAGCGACTGTATGCGACTGGAGATGTTAACAGAGTGACTCATCCTCTCAATAGAACATCTCTGGTAACAGGTGGAACCAGGACCATTTAACCCTTTCACAGGTGGAGGTCATTTAACCCTTTCAGAGGTCATTTAACCCTTTCAGAGGTGGAGGTCATTTAACCCTTTCAGAGGTCATTTAACCCTTTCAGAGGTGGAGGTGAGATGATGTGTTTTCATATCAGACGTTACAGTCGATTCTTCTACATGAATTCATCTTTAATTTCATATTTTCCTTCTGAATGAACTGATCACCACGCTGACACGTTTTTATTTGACCTTCATATCTGAAACATATCTGAAACAGTTGTGATGAAAAGCTCCGTTTAGTTCAGACTCTCAGACTATAGAAACATGAAATACTAAGCTGTGAGCTGAGCGCTGTGGTTTCAGACGGCCCCTGAATGCAGCAGTGACAGTAACTGATACCTGTTGTTCAGGTGGAGCA
>CAKAOJ020000309.1:502500-552557 GCA_916701645.2 Sebastolobus alascanus
AAATCAAAGAATAAAGACATTTCCCTCACAGATTAGTGGTATTTTCTTTTTAATTTATAAGGGACATGTAATGTTTTATACTTCTGGTGAATATAATCCAATCAATCTTATTTCCATAGATGTATACTGTATATACACTTCCCTTTGTTAACACCTTATTTTGAAAAGCGGACATAGTCCCACGTGTCTACTTCCTCTAACTTCTCCAAGTCCGTCTCTAGCTCTCCTGCAGCTCCGTTCTCTTTATCCATCCATGGTCAGCTCCATCGGGGCCGTTTCAATGCATTTAACAGAAATGTCAGTATATGGGTGCTCTACAGTTGTAGCGTCGGCCCATTTGACCACGGAGACGAGAGCGACGGCCGGCTGGACCGCATGTTACCGCGATACGATAACGTTTCCTGTCCGTGACAGAGTTAGCATGCAGCTTTAGCCGTGATGTCTAGCTCTGCTTTTCCTGCAATGTGTGAAACCCAAAGTGTTTCCATCCTTTACTGGATGTGTAGTGTTTACCACTTTGGATTTAACATGTGAGGGTGCAGGTCGTATCCACGACGACCCTCCAACGTTTTATACTCTCTGAGGTTTGTTTTGGTTGACGGATACGGAACGGATATGACGTCACGTTACTCAGACTACCACAATAAAAGCGGTAACTTCCTTCTACCTCCACATAGACTCAGATGAAGCAGATATATCGATTCTGGTGTTAAAACATCTGTTTAGGAATCGTAATATAAATCCTGATACAGGTGAATCTATACTTCCCTCCTCTACCTGTCTGTTTTATTTCTTCCTCTCAGCTCGACTCCAGAAAACAAACAAATGTTCTTCCAGGTTGTGTTCAGTGTTTTCTGAATGATGTCAGTCCTGCTGGACGGACTCGGTCTGTGTTGAGTGGACGGAGGAATGTCCTCTCTGGAGGAATGTCCCTCTCTGGAGGAATGTCCCTCTCTGGAGGAATGTCCCTCTCTGTGTCCTCACCTCTTATATAACCTGATCTTACCTCTGAGTCCGTCTCTCTGCTGACGGGTCAGTTAAAGCACAACGAGCTCAGTTTCTACTGGTTCTTAGTGTGGAGACGCTGCAGAGAGACAGAGAGACAGGGAGACAGAGAGAGAGAGAGAGAGAGAGACAGAGAGACAGGGAGACAGACAGAGAGACAGGAGGTTAGAGGACGTAGCTCAGCTGGTCATCCTTTAACCACCAGGTTGGTGGTTCTGTAACCCTGTTCTCTCGGTTCTGTAACCCTGTTCACTCGGTTCTGTAACCCTGTTCTCTCGGTTCTGTAACCCTGTTCTCTCGGTTCTGTAACCCTGTTCTCTCGGTTCTGTAACCCTGTTCTCTCGGTTCTGTAACCCTGTTCTCTCGGTTCTGTAACCCTGTTCTCTTGGTTCTCTAAATCAGCCTTCGTATCGAGCGTAAATTTACCATTTACTTCAACACTCATCCTCTTTGCTAGCGTTAGCTGAGCTAGCGTTAGCTTGCTGTTTAGCCTCTGGTGTTGTCGCTGTGTTTTGCTGACCTGTGTTTCTGGTTTCCGTGGAAACAGCTGCTTCAGCATTTTAACTGTCAGTGTAAATGATTCATCCGTCTCCAGGACATCACAGATTTATGAGGAGCTGCTGGTTCTGCTGGTTCTGCTGGTCCTGGAGCTGTGAATGTGATCTGGTTTTCATCACCAGTGAACGGAGGACGTTAAACACACGGAGTCCGTCAGCTCCATCAGCTCACAGAGGTTTATTAAAGAGACTCTCAGAGACTCACAGACACATTCATTCAGCTCAGATCAGGAAACTGAAGAAAGAGGAAGTGACACACACACACACACACACACACACACACACACACACACACACACACACACACACACACACACACACAGCCTGTGGAAACACTCCCCTCCTATCCAACAGTTTCATTAGATTTACACTCAGTGTGTTTGAGTCTCTGTTTGTGTGTCAGTGGGTTTCTGTGGAGGAGGCTCAACAGGTCAAAGGTCAGCAGAAGGAAGACTCATAACCCCCCTCATAACTCACAGACCCCCCCCCCCCCTCGAGACCTCAGACCCCCCCCTTCCTCCCGTCCTAAAACTAAACTCTTCAACAACACACCACACCGTCTGTCTGACTTCCAGCTACAGAATCCCTTCATTCACCAGCTTTTACAAGTATAAGTACACTGCTCAGTAAACATTTGAGGTACTTGTACTTTACTTTACTACTTTACTACTAGTATTTCCATGTTCTGCTACTTTCTACCTCTACTCCACTACATCTCAGAGGGAAATGTAATCTACTTTTTACTGCACTACATTTATCTGAAAGCTTTATTTAGATTCACATTATTAAAACAAAATATATGTTACTTCTGGTTCCAACAAACCAAGATGGAGACGGACAAAAACCAAGATGGAGACGATCAAAAACCAAGATGGAGACGGACAAAAACCAAGATGGAGACGGTCAAAAACCAAGATGGACACGGACAAAAACCAAGATGGAGACGATCAAAAACCAAGATGGAGACGGACAAAAACCAAGATGGAGACAACCAAAAACCAAGATGGAGACGACCAAAAACCAAGATGGAGACGACCAAAAACCCAGTTGGAGACGACCAAAAACCAAGATGGAGACAACCAAAAACCAAGATGGAGACAACCAAAAACCAAGATGGAGACAACCAAAAACCAAGATGGAGACAACCAAAAACCAAGATGGAGACGGACAAAAACCAAGATGGAGACGGACAAAAACCAAGATGGAGACGACCAAAAACCAAGATGGAGACGATCAAAAACCAAGATGGAGACGGACAAAAACCAAGATGGAGACGACCAAAAACCAAGATGGAGACGACCAAAAACCAAGATGGAGACGGACAAAAACCAAGATGGAGACGATCAAAAACCAAGATGGAGACGGACAAAAACCAAGATGGAGACGACCAAAAACCAAGATGGAGACGACCAAAAACCAAGATGGAGACGATCAAAAACCAAGATGGAGACGGACAAAAACCAAGATGGAGACGATCAAAAACCAAGATGGAGACGGACAAAAACCAAGATGGAGACGGTCAAAAACCAAGATGGACACGGACAAAAACCAAGATGGAGACGATCAAAAACCAAGATGGAGACGGACAAAAACCAAGATGGAGACGGACAAAAACCAAGATGGAGACGACCAAAAACCAAGATGGAGACGGACAAAAACCAAGATGGAGACGATCAAAAACCAAGATGGAGACGGACAAAAACCAAGATGGAGACGACCAAAAACCAAGATGGAGACGGACAAAAACCAAGATGGAGACGACCAAAAACCAAGATGGACACGGACAAAAACCAAGATGGAGACGATCAAAAACCAAGATGGAGACGGACAAAAACCAAGATGGAGACGGACAAAAACCAAGATGGAGACGACCAAAAACCAAGATGGAGACGACCAAAAACCAAGATGGAGACGGACAAAAACCAAGATGGAGACGACCAAAAACCCAGTTGGAGACGGCCAAAAACCAAGATGGAGACGACCAAAAACCAAGATGGAGACGGACAAAAACCAAGATGGAGACGACCAAAAACCCAGTTGGAGACGGCCAAAAACCAAGATGGAGACGACCAAAAACCAAGATGGAGACGGACAAAAACCAAGATGGAGACGGACAAAAACCAAGATGGAGACGACCAAAAACCAAGATGGACACGGACAAAAACCAAGATGGAGACGATCAAAAACCAAGATGGAGACGGACAAAAACCAAGATGGAGACGACCAAAAACCAAGATGGAGACGACCAAAAACCAAGATGGAGACGGACAAAAACCAAGATGGAGACGACCAAAAACCCAGATGGAGACGGCCAAAAACCAAGATGGAGACGACCAAAAACCAAGATGGAGACGGACAAAAACCAAGATGGAGACGACCAAAAACCCAGTTGGAGACGGCCAAAAACCAAGATGGAGACGACCAAAAACCAAGATGGAGACGGACAAAAACCAAGATGGAGACGGACAAAAACCAAGATGGAGACGACCAAAAACCAAGATGGAGACGACCAAAAACCAAGATGGAGACGACCAAAAACCAAGATGGTGACGGCCAAAAACCAAGATGGAGACGGACAAAAACCAAGATGGAGACGACCAAAAACCAAGATGGAGACGACCAAAAACCAAGATGGAGACGGTCAAAAACCAAGATGGAGACGGACAAAAACCAAGATGGAGACAGACAAAAACCAAGATGGAGACGGTCAAAAACCAAGATGGAGACGGACAAAAACCAAGATGGAGACGGACAAAAACCAAGATGGAGACGGACAAAAACCAAGATGGAGACGACCAAAAACCAAGATGGAGACGGACAAAAACCAAGATGGAGACGGACAAAAACCAAGATGGAGACGGACAAAAACCAAGATGGAGACGGACAAAAACCAAGATGGAGACGGACAAAAACCAAGATGGAGACGACCAAAAACCAAGATGGAGACGGACAAAAACCAAGATGGAGACGGTCAAAAACCAAGATGGAGACGGCCAAAAACCAAGATGGAGACAACCAAGAAAAAAGAAAAAGAGGTGTCTGTCTCTGCTGGATCTTTCTGGAAGGTTCTGGAAGGTTCTAGAAGGTTCTGGAAGGTTTCCTTCGACCCCCCCGGCTGAATTACTGCGACCTCGCTCTGTTTGTTTTGTCAGAGATCCACGGCAGCCATCTTTGTTTATGTGGAGACCAAACGGGAGTCGAGTTTCCATCTGGTTTGATAATCAGTCCAGTGTGTGTGTGTGTGTGTGTGTGTGTGTGTGTGTGTGTGTGTGTGTGTGTGCCAGCCAACACACACACACAGTCAGTAGCTGATCTCCATCTGTTTACATTTTACTGGCGGTGTGTTCGGAGGCTGCAGGAGTTCTGGACTTTTTTCCTTCTTCTGTCTCCAGACGATGAATTAGATTTCATTAAAGAAGCTGCTGAGACACTGAGAGACTGAGACTCTGAGACTCTGAGACTCTGAGACTCTGAGACTCTGAGACTCTGAGACTCTGAGACTCTGAGACACTGAGACTCTGAGACACTGAGACTCTGAGACACTGAGACTCTGAGACTCTGAGACTCTGAGACTCTGAGACTCTGAGACTCTGAGACACTGAGACTCTGAGACTCTGAGACTCTGAGACTCTGAGACACTGAGACACTGAGACTCTGAGACTCTGAGACTCTGAGACACTGAGACTCTGAGACTCTGAGACTCTGAGACTCTGAGACTGAGACTCTGAGACTCTGAGAATCTGAGACTCTGAGACACTGAGACACTGAGACACTGAGACTCTGAGACTCTGAGACACTGAGACTCTGAGACTCTGAGACTCTGAGACACTGAGACTCTGAGACACTGAGACTCTGAGACACTGAGACTCTGAGACACTGAGACTCTGAGACTCTGAGACTCTGAGACTCTGAGACTCTGAGACACTGAGACTCTGAGACTCTGAGACTCTGAGACTCTGAGACACTGAGACTCTGAGACTCTGAGACTCTGAGACTCTGAGACTCTGCTGTAGCTTAGGGGGCAGAGCGGGCAGATGATGTTCATTTATATTCAGGATGGAGTTAAAGCAACGAGTCACGTTCAACTCTTCTTCCTCTGTGAGGCTCGCTGACATTTTATTTTGTAGGGATCAGGAAGTGAGGAGCCCGCTGCAGGCTCCTGGTGGTTTAGTGTTTTTCCTGGCGGTGGTTGTGGGTCCCCCATCAGGTCCCCCATCAGGTCCTCCATCAGGTCCCCCATCAGGTCCCCCATCAGGTCCCCCATCAGGTCCTCCATCAGGTCCCCCATCAGGTCCTCCATCAGGTCCCCCATCAGGTCCTCCATCAGGTCCTCCATCAGGTCCCCCATCAGGTCCCCCATCAGGTCCTCCATCAGGTCCCCCATCAGGTTCTCCATCAGGTCCTCCATCAGGTCCCCCATCAGGTCCCCCATCAGGTCCCCCATCAGGTCCCCCATCAGGTCCTCCATCAGGTCTCCCATCAGGTCTCCCATCAGGTCCCCCATCAGGTCCCCCATCAGGTCCCCCATCAGGTCC
The DNA here is from genome assembly GCA_916701645.2 of Sebastolobus alascanus. Taxonomy (NCBI): domain Eukaryota; kingdom Metazoa; phylum Chordata; class Actinopteri; order Perciformes; family Sebastidae; genus Sebastolobus; species Sebastolobus alascanus. The sequence goes on from CAKAOJ020000309.1 coordinate 508,598, forward strand.
CCCATCAGGTCCCCCATCAGGTCCTCCATCAGGTCCCCCATCAGGTCCCCCATCAGGTCCCCCATCAGGTCCTCCATCAGGTCCCCCATCAGGTCCCCCATCAGGTCTCCCATCAGGTCCCCCATCAGGTCCCCCATCAGGTCTCCCATCAGGTCCTCCATCAGGTCCCCCATCAGGTCCCCCATCAGGTCTCCCATCAGGTCTCCCATCAGGTCCCCCATCAGGTCCCCCATCAGGTCTCCCATCAGGTCTCCCATCAGGTCCCCCATCAGGTCTCCCATCAGGTCCTCCATCAGGTCCCCCATCAGGTCCCCCATCAGGTCTCCCATCAGGTCTCCCATCAGGTCCCCCATCAGGTCCCCCATCAGGTCCCCCATCAGGCGTCTGGTCTGGCTGCAGATTCTTCTTCTCTCTGAGGAAATGAGCTTTATGAGCCCCGACGGCTAAGCCACATTTATTATGGAAATCTCTACAGGAAGTCATGAAAGGCTCAGCCCGGCCTCCACGCTCCATTACAGCCCACATGGGACCGATCGTCCTGAAACACACGTTCACTGAGTCAGATGTTCACTGAGACAGATGTTCAGTGAGACAGATGTTCAGTGAGACAGATGTTCACTTCTACTGAAACTGAAACAAGTTCTACTGAAACTGATTTAACACCAAGTCTCAACTTAGTTTGATAAAACCAGCGTTCATTCAGACGCCTCATTAAAACTACAAACATGGTGGTTTTATGTCTCCTAAAGATGTTGGGGGTTACTGTGGTTATAGCCGTCTCCATCTCTGATGTGTACAGTTACCATGGTTACAGCTGTCTCTGTCTCTGATGTGTGCAGTTACCGTGGTTACAGCTGTCTCTGTCTCTGTTGTGTGCAGTTACCATGGTTACAGCTGTCTCCATCTCTGTTGTGTACAGTTACCATAGTTACAGCTGTCTCCGTCTCTGATGTGTACAGTTACCATGGTTACAGCTGTCTCTGTCTCTGATGTGTGCAGTTACCATGGTTACAGCTGTCTCCGTCTCTGATGTGTGCAGTTACCATGGTTACAGCTGTCTCTGTCTCTGATGTGTGCAGTTACCATGGTTACAGCCGTCTCCATCTCTGTTGTGTGCAGTTACCATGGTTACAGCCGTCTCCATCTCTGATGTGTGCAGTTACCATGGTTACAGGTGTTGTGTCCATGTAATGCAACAGATTAATTCTCTTCAGTTCTCATTATAAACTCTGAACTGCTCATCTAGCATTAGCATTAGCATTAGCATTGGCATTAGCATTAGCATTAGCATTAGCATTAGCATAAGCATTAGTGTCAGTTTGATCCTCCTGACAGCATCATTAAAGATGGCCGACTAACAGTAACGTTAGCGCTACCTCCAGGTTCAGAGTCCTCAGAAGGATCCAGACCGATGTTCAATAACATTTACTGTATGCTGTAAACGTGATTATTATGGGATGCTCTTTGTTTATGATCTCATGGAAACTCTCCTCTCAGTCAGCAGCTCATAACTTTATTAGCATCATTATACTCAGACAAGAGTTTATGAGTCTCCTGAAGCAGAAATATTACAGAACGGTGACGAGCTCCTGAGGTTTTATAGAGGAGGCTGAACGCTGCTGAACACGAGCTGTGAAGGAACCTCAGTGAAGAAGAGGAGGGTAGAGGAGGGTAGAGGGGGGTAGAGGAGGGTAGAGGGGGGTAGAGGAGGGTAGAGGGGGGTAGAGGAGGGTAGAGGAGGGTAGAGGGGGGTAGAGGAGGGTAGAGGAGGGTAGAGGGGGGTAGAGGAGGGTAGAGGAGGGTAGAGGGGGGTAGAGGAGGGTAGAGGAGGGTAGAGGAGGGTAGAAGAGGGTAGAGGGGGGTAGAGGAGGGTAGAGGAGGGTAGAGGAGGGTAGAGGAGGGTAGAGGAGGGTAGAGGAGGGTAGAGGGGGGTAGAGGAGGGTAGAGGAGGGTAGAGGAGGGTAGAGGAGGGTAGAGGGGGGTAGAGGAGGGTAGAGGAGGGTAGAGGGGGGTAGAGGAGGGTAGAGGAGGGTAGAGGGGGGTAGAGGAGGGTAGAGGAGGGTAGAGGAGGGTAGAGGGGGGTAGAGGGGGGTAGAGGAGGGTAGAGGAGGGTAGAGGGGGGTAGAGGAGGGTAGAGGAGGGTAGAGGGGGGTAGAGGAGGGTAGAGGGGGGTAGAGGGGGGTAGAGGGGGGTAGAGGAGGGTAGAGGGGGGTAGAGGAGGGTAGAGGAGGGTAGAGGAGGGTAGAGGGGGGTAGAGGGGGGTAGAGGAGGGTAGAGGAGGGTAGAGGGGGGTAGAGGAGGGTAGAGGAGGGTAGAGGAGGGTAGAGGGGGGTAGAGGGGGGTAGAGGAGGGTAGAGGAGGGTAGAGGGGGGTAGAGGAGGGTAGAGGGGGGTAGAGGGGGGTAGAGGAGGGTAGAGGAGGGTAGAAGAAGAAGATAGAGGAGGGTAGAGGAGGGTAGAGGAGGGTAGAGGAGGGTAGAGGGGGGTAGAGGAGGGTAGAGGGGGGTAGAGGAGGGTAGAGGAGGGTAGAGGGGGGTAGAGGAGGGTAGAGGGGGGTAGAGGGGGGTAGAGGGGGGTAGAGGGGGGTAGAGGGGGGTAGAGGAGGGTAGAGGGGGGTAGAGGAGGGTAGAGGAGGGTAGAGGAGGGTAGAGGGGGGTAGAGGGGGGTAGAGGAGGGTAGAGGGGGGTAGAGGAGGGTAGAGGGGGGTAGAGGGGGGTAGAGGAGGGTAGAGGGGGGGTAGAGGGGGGTAGAGGGGGGTAGAGGAGGGTAGAGGGGGGTAGAGGAGGGTAGAGGAGGGGTAGAGGGGGGTAGAGGGGGGTAGAGGGGGGTAGAGGGGGTAGAGGGGGTAGTAGAGGAGGGTAGAGGGGGTAGAGGGGGTAGAGGGGGGTAGAGGAGGGTAGAGGAGGGTAGAGGAGGGTAGAGGAGGGTAGAGGGGGTAGAGGAGGGTAGAGGGGGGTAGAGGGGGGTAGAGGAGGGTAGAGGAGGGTAGAGGGGGGTAGAGGAGGGTAGAGGGGGGTAGAGGAGGGTAGAGGAGGGTAGAGGGGGGTAGAGGGGGGTAGAGGAGGGTAGAGGAGGGTAGAGGAGGGTAGAAGAGGGTAGAGGGGGGTAGAGGAGGGTAGAGGAGGGTAGAGGAGGGGTAGAGGAGGGTAGAAGAGGGTAGAGGAGGGGTAGAGGAGGGTAGAGGAGGGTAGAGGAGGGGTAGAGGAGGGTAGAGGAGGGTAGAGGAGGGGTAGAGGAGGGTAGAAGAGGGTAGAGGAGGGGTAGAGGAGGGTAGAGGAGGGTAGAGGGGGGTAGAGGAGGGTAGAGGGGGGTAGAGGAGGGTAGAGGAGGGTAGAGGGGGTAGAGGAGGGTAGAGGGGGGTAGAGGAGGGTAGAGGAGGGTAGAGGGGGGTAGAGGAGGGTAGAGGAGGGTAGAGGGGGGTAGAGGAGGGTAGAGGAGGGTAGAGGAGGGTAGAGGGGGGTAGAGGAGGGTAGAGGGGGGTAGAGGGGGGTAGAGGAGGGTAGAGGAGGGTAGAGGAGGGTAGAGGAGGGTAGAGGAGGGTAGAGGAGGGTAGAGGAGGGTAGAGGAGGAGGGTAGAGGAGGGTAGAGGAGGGTAGAGGAGGGTAGAGGGGGGTAGAGGAGGGTAGAGGGGGGTAGAGGGGGGTAGAGGAGGGTAGAGGAGGGTAGAGGAGGGTAGAAGAAGAAGATAGAGGAGGGTAGAGGAGGGTAGAGGAGGGTAGAGGAGGGTAGAGGAGGGTAGAGGGGGGTAGAGGAGGGTAGAGGAGGGTAGAGGAGGGTAGAGGAGGGTAGAGGAGGGTAGAGGAGGGTAGAAGAAGAAGATAGAGGAGGGTAGAGGAGGGTAGAAGAAGAAGATAGAGGAGGATAGAGGAGGGTAGAAGAAGAAGGTAGAAGATGAAGGCTGGTCAGGAGGACAGGAAACAGGAAGTGATCCTCTTGTTGTTTCCTGTTTCAGGGTCATCACCTACGAGTGCTGTCCTGGTTATGAGAAGATTCCTGGAGAGAGGGGCTGTCCTGCTGGTATGACCTCTGACCTCTGACCTCTGACCTCCCCGACACACACAGCGTCAATAACTCTGAACTCTGTCTTTATTAATGTCTTAATAATATAAATGAATGAGTGTAACAGAGATAAACATGGAGGGAGACATGACGTCATCTGTTCATCTGATGATGATGATGATGATGATGATGATGATGATGGCGGTGTGTTTCTGTATCACAGCGCTGCCTCTGGTGAACATCTACAACACGCTGGGCGTGGTCGGAGCCTCCACCACTCAGATGTACTCTGAACGAGCTCTGCTGAGAGAGGAGATCGAAGGACCGGGAAGCTTCACCTTCTTCGCCCCGAGCAACGAAGCGTGGGCGGCCTTACCAACGGTCAGTACCGCCGTCCTGCTGCCGCTAACGCTCTATCACCTTCTACCCACAATGCACCAGCAACCACTGATTAACACCCTAACAACACCCTAGCAACACCCTAACAACCCCCTAGCAACAACACGGAGACTTCCGGGGTCTAAACTGTATTTGTCTCAGATCTCACTGAGGAGATAACAGTGATTCAGTGTGTTGTCATTAAATAAATAATAAATAAATACATAAATGAATCAATTAATAAATAAATGTCATTAAATGTAGCAAAAATGATATTTAAAGTAAATGTAGCCATTAATTAATTGATCAAATGTGAAATTGATATTTCTGTTATTATATATATTTCTGATATTTGCTTCTTTATTTATTTATCTTTGTATTATTTCCTTTATTTATTTACTCTTCTGTATAATTTCCACTTTTATTTATTTATGCATTTATTTTTATTAATTTTCAAATTAAGTTATTTTTGCATGTATTTTTATTTATTTATTTTTTTTTATTAAAAATTGATAAAATAAATACATAAATAAATAAAAGGAAAAATTAAACAGAAGAGTAAATAAATAAGGGAATAAATACAAAGATAAATAAATAAAGAAACAAATTAAAACAGACATATCAATTTATGTCACATTTTATAAATTAATTAATGGCTACATTTATTTTTAATATTAAATTTGCTACATTTAATGACATTTATTTATTTATTTATTTATTTATTCATTGAGTCATTTATTTTTGATTATTGCTGCGTTGCTGCAGGAGATCCAGGACGCTCTGGTGAATGATGTATTGATTGATCGATTGATTGATGTATTGATGTATTGATTGATGTATTGATGTATTGATCGATGCGCTGCAGGAGATCCCGGACGCTCTGGTGATTGATGTATTGATGTATTGATTGATGTATTGATTGATGTATTGATTGATGTATTGACTGATGTATTGATTGATGTATTGATGTATTGATCGATGTATTGATTGATGTATTGATGTATTGATTGATGTATTGATTGATGTATTGATGTATTGATTGATGTATTGATGTATTGATTGATGCGCTGCAGGAGATCCTGGACGCTCTGGTGAGCAACGTGAACATCGAGCTGCTGAACGCGCTCCACTACCACATGGTGAACCGCCGGCTGACCTCGGAGGAGCTGAAACACGGATCGTCCTTCGCCTCCATGTACCAGGACTTCCACGTCCACATCCATCACTACAGCAACGGGGTCGGTGACATCATCGCCGCGACGTCATCGCCGTGACATCATCGCCGCGGCGCTACAGATTAACAGATCTCCTCTTCGCCTCCTCAGATCGTGACGGTGAACTGCGCTCGTCTGATCAAACCCGACCAACACGCCACCAACGGCATCGTGCACGTGGTCGACCGCGTCATCACCGCCGTCTCCAACAACGTGCACTCCATCCTGGAGGTGGACGACGACCTGGAGACGCTGCGTGTGAGTTGACCTGTCCATCAGAGAGACAGAGACAGATCAGTGTGATCGCAGCCTCACGTCTTCTCCGTGTTTCAGACGGCGATGGCGGCGGCGGGTCTGTCCTCCATGTTGGAGAACGACGGTCAGTTCACCGTCTTCGCTCCGACCAACGAGGCCTTCGAGAAGATCCCGCAGGAGACCCTGAACCGCATCCTGGGAGACCCCGTAGCTCTGAGAGGTGACCGGATCAGAACTGTTTCACAGCTGCTAGAGACCGCATGAACTGGACTCTGATGTCTGTCCTCCTGTCCTCCTGTCCTCCTGTCCTCCTGTCCTCCTGTCCTCCTCTCCACCTGTCCTCCTCTCCATCTGTCCTCCTCTCCTCCTGTCCTCCTGCCCCCCCCCCTCAGACCTGCTGAACTACCACATCCTGAAGCACATGCAGTGCGCGGAGTCCATCGTGTCGGGGACGCCGATGGAGACGCTGCAGGGCGCCGTGCTGGAGGTCGGCTGTGACGGAGAGCACATGACCCTGAACGGGAAGGCCATCGTCACCAAGACGGACCAGCTGGGGACCAACGGAGTCGTCCACTACATCAACGAGCTGCTCATCCCCGACTCAGGTACTAGTACTGCTAATAATACTACTACTGCATGTAATACATAGAGTACTACTGACAAAACTGCAGCGCAGTACATCCAAACTAAAGTAAAATAAACCATGACTGAGCTGCACATACAGTCATACTACTAGTACTGCTAGAACTAGGAGTACTACTAGTACCACAACTAATGCTGAGAGTACTTCTATAAAAACTACAGAAGTACTGCAGTACAAACAATACATCCACTGTTAGCATTGTTGGTAGTAGTAGTAGTAGTAGTAGTAGTAGTAGTATTAGGTATTAGTAGTACTTGCAGCACTATTCAACTTGTGTTTTTTTTTCAGCCAAAGTTCTGCTGGAGCTGGCTGAAGGTTCATCTGTTGCCACGGCGACCAAGCTGTTTGTGGAGGCGGGTCTGTCGGGTCACCTGACGGGCTCCGAGGCTCTGACCATGCTGACTCCGCTGGACAGCGCCTTCACAGGTAACGCCCTCTCTGACCTTTGACCTTTGACCCCAGAGAGTCTTTATTCGTTCTGTACAGATGTGATATTCTCCTGAATGTTCACTAGAGTTAATCTTCACTGTAACAGGAAGTGACACGACGATGACGCCCGACCTGAAGAAGTTGATGACCAATCACCTCCTGAAGGAGCAGCTGTCCTCTAAGTCTCTGTATCACGGCCAGGAGCTGGAGACGCTGGGAGGCCTCCGACTCCGAGTGTTCGTCTACAGAAACGTAAGAACTTTAACCTCATTCATCAGGTTTGTAGACGTTATGGAGTCTGTGTCGTATCTCAGCTCTGTGTTCTCAGATAACACACGTCTGTTTCCTGTGGAGTGTTTACAGCTGTATATATAAGGGATAATGTACATCAGAGCTGCGCCCATAGCAACGGTCTGTTATACATAGCAACGGTCTGCTATACATAGCCATGGTCTGCTATACATAGCAACGGTCTGTTATACACAGCAACGGTCTGTTATACATAGCAACGGTCTGTTATACATAGCAACGGTCTGTTATACATAGCAACGGTCTGTTATACATAGCAACGGTCTGTTATACATAGCAACGGTCTGCTATACGTAGCAACGGTCTGTTATACGTAGCAACGGTCTGCTATACATAGCAACGGTCTGTTAAACGTAGCAGCGGTCTGTTATACATAGCAACGGTCTGTTATACGTAGCAACGGTCTGTTATACGTAGCAGCGGTCTGTTATACATAGCAACGGTCTGTTATACGTAGCAACGGTCTGTTATACGTAGCAACGGTCTGTTATACGTAGCAACGGTCTGTTATACGTAGCAACGGTCTGTTATACATAGCAACGGTCTGTTATACGTAGCAGCGGTCTGCTATACATAGCAACGGTCTGCTATACGTAGCAACGGTCTGTTATACATAGCCACGGTCTGTTATACATAGCCACGGTCTGTTATACATAGCAACGGTCTGTTACATATAGCAACGGTCTGCTATACGTAGCAACGGTCTGTTATACATAGCAACGGTCTGCTATACGTAGCAACGGTCTGTTATACGTAGCAGCGGTCTGTTATACATAGCAACGGTCTGTTATACGTAGCAACGGTCTGCTATACATAGCAACGGTCTGTTAAACGTAGCAGCGGTCTGTTATACATAGCAACGGTCTGTTATACGTAGCAACGGTCTGTTATACGTAGCAGCGGTCTGTTATACATAGCAACGGTCTGTTATACGTAGCAACGGTCTGTTATACGTAGCAACGGTCTGTTATACGTAGCAACGGTCTGTTATACGTAGCAACGGTCTGTTATACATAGCAACGGTCTGTTATACGTAGCAGCGGTCTGCTATACATAGCAACGGTCTGTTATACGTAGCAGCGGTCTGTTATACATAGCAACGGTCTGTTATACGTAGCAACGGTCTGTTATACGTAGCAGCGGTCTGTTATACATAGCAACGGTCTGTTATACGTAGCAACGGTCTGTTATACGTAGCAGCGGTCTGCTATACGTAGCAACGGTCTGTTATACGTAGCAACGGTCTGTTATACATAGCAACGGTCTGCTATACATAGCAACGGTCTGTTATACATAGCAACGGTCTGTTATACATAGCAACTGTCTTTTATACATAGCAACGGTCTGTTATACGTAGCAACGGTCTGTTATAGAGAAATTACAGACCGCAGAACGCCGTGGTCGACCTATCAGAATGGAGTATTAAACACAGCCGTGTAATAAAGATGTAGGCAGATATACACCTGGATCCTGCAGGTGAAGCTGAACTTCACTGTTCACTGATGATAAAACTGATGTTTTACAGTCTGATGATCAGATGATGAAGTTCAGAGTCGTGTTTCATGTTTCATGTTTCATGTTTCATGTTCCTGACATGAGACATTAAACCAGTTTCATGTTCTAATGAGACTCAGTGATTTACATTTTGCTGGTAGAAGCTCTTTTTATTGCGTGTAACTTCAGATCCACTTTCCCAGAGAGCAGTGCTGCTGGCAGTAACCATGGTGATGATGATTTCATGAGGTCACTATGTGGCTGCTTCTCATTAACGACTTTAACAAACACGTTTCTCTGTTTGTGTGTCGGATCAGTGAAGCTCAACACAACCAGTCTGATTTGGGAGGTTTTTAGATTTTCAGCTCACGATGCGTCTGAGAGGAAACTTAACTCAACTTTCTTCAAATGTAGGACGACGGCAGGAAATGCGGTGAGTGACCGTCCCACGCTGCAGCCTCATTACGGCGCCCACATGTGGTGATGATGTCATCCTAAATATCCTGTGGTGATGTGAATCAGATCCGCCTGCAGAGAGACGACCAGAACAAATACAGGTTTATCACGAAGGGGCCGCTGGGTTAGCCTTTGTGCTTTGCTCTGCTGGTTTCTGGTCGTACAGGGGACGTTGCTTCGCTGGTTTCTGGTCGTACAGCTGACGTTGCTCCGCTGGTTTCTGGTCGTACAGATGACGTTGCTCTGCTGGTTTCTGGTCGTACAGGTGATGTTGCTCTGCTGGTTTCTGGTCGTACAGGTGATGTTGCTCTGCTGGTTTCTGTTCGTACAGGTGACGTTGCTCCGCTGGTTTCTGGTCGTACAGATGACGTTGCTCTGCTGGTTTCTGGTCGTACAGGTGACGTTGCTCCGCTGGTTTCTGGTCGTACAGGTGACGTTGCTCCGCTGGTTTCTGGTCGTACAGGGGATGTTGCTCCGCTGGTTTCTGGTCGTACAACTGACGTTGCTCTGCTGGTTTCTGGTCGTACAGGTGATGTTGCTCCGCTGGTTTCTGGTCGTACAGGTGACGTTGCTCCGTTGGTTTCTGGTCGTACAGGTGACGTTGCTCCGCAGGTTTCTGGTCGTACAGGTGACGTTGCTCCGTTGGTTTCTGGTCGTACAGGTGACGTTGCTCCGCTGGTTTCTGGTCGTACAGGTGACGTTGCTCCGCTGGTTTCTGGTCGTACAATAGGGTGTTCTAAAATAACTGAAGCTGTTCCTGTTGCCCAGGAAACACAACCCAGATGTGAACATGTGTAAATGACGGTTATTGATCGGTCCGTGGTGGTCTCTGGTCTCTGGGAGGTGGTCTCTGGGAGGTGGTCTCTGGGAGGTGGTCTCTGGTCTCTGGGAGGTGGTCTCTGGGAGGTGGTCTCTGGTCTCTGGGGGGTGGTCTCTGGGAGGTGGTCTCTGGTCTCTGGGAGGTGGTCTCTGGTCTCTGGGGGGTGGTCTCTGGGAGGTGGTCTCTGGTCTCTGGGAGGTGGTCTCTGGTCTCTGGGAGGTGGTCTCTGGTCTCTGGGAGGTGGTCTCTGGTCTCTGGGAGGTGGTCTCTGGTCTCTGGGAGGTGGTCTCTGGTCTCTGGTCTCTGGGAGGTGGTGGTCTCTGGTCTCTGGGAGGTGGTCTCTGGTCTCTGGGAGGTGGTCTCTGGGAGGTGGTCTCTGGTCTCTGGGGGTCTCCACAGTGCCTCCACATGTTTCAGGTCCTGGTCTCCTGGACTCGTGGGTGGTTCACATTTCTGCTCAGTAATGAACTCTCCAGACCGCAAGAAGCTTCCTGCTTCCCACAGCTGCTAAAACTTTCCAGACACTTTGTGTGTGTGTGTGTGTGTGTGTGTGTGTGTGTGTGTGTGTGTGTGTGTGTGTGTGTGTGTGTGAGAGACGAGCTTTGACAAAATGGCCGCCCTCCAGGACCAGATGTGGAGTCCAGACTGGGAGCAGAAGTTCAGACCAACATCAGGAGTATTAATATATATTAATATATATTAATATATATATGAATATATAATAATATATATTAACATATAATAATTTATGATGATGTCTCTGTTACGTCTCATAACCTCGAGGACACGCAGCAGGACGACCACAGTAACTCAGTAACAAACAGTCCTCCACTCTGACCTCTGACCTCTGACCTCTGACCTCTGACCTCTGACCTCTCAGCTGTCCCTTATCCTCTGTGTTTGTAGAGCCTGTGCATTGAGAACGCCTGCATCGCCGCTCACGACAAGACCGGGCGCCACGCCACCATGTTCACCGTGGACAAAGTCCTCACGCCGCCGATGGGAACCGTTATGGACGTCCTGAAGGCCGACGACCGCTTCAGGTCAGTGGACGTAAACTCATGATGGAAAACCGGCGGTGGAGGAAGGAAAAGTCCTCTTAATGTTCCTTAAAGTCCTCTTAATGTCTTTAAAGTCCTCTTTATGTCCCTTAAAGTCTTCTTTATGTCCCTTAAAGTCTTCTTAATGTCTTTAAAGTCCTCTTAATGTTCCTTAAAGTCTTCTTAATGTTCCTTAAAGTCTTCTTAATGTCCCTTAAAGTCATCTTAATGTCCCTTTAAGTCTTCTTAATGTCTTTAAAGTCCTCTTAATGTTCCTTAAAGTCTTCTTAATGTTCCTTAAAGTCTTCTTAATGTCCCTTAAAGTCATCTTAATGTCCCTTTAAGTCTTCTTAATGTCCCTTAAAGTCTTCTTAATGTCTTTAAAGTCCTCTTAATGTTCCTTAAAGTCTTCTTAATGTTCCTTAAAGTCTTCTTAATGTCCCTTAAAGTCCTCTTAATGTCTTTAAAGTCCTCTTAATGTTCCTTAAAGTCTTCTTGATGTTCCTTAAAGTCTTCTTAATGTCCCTTAAAGTCCTCTTAATGTCCCTTAAAGTCTTCTTAATGTCCCTTAAAGTCTTAATGTCTTTAAAGTCCTCTTAATGTTCCTTAAAGTCTTCTTAATGTCCCTTAAAGTCCTCTTAATGTTCCTTAAAGTCTTCTTAATGTTCCTTAAAGTCTTCTTAATGTCCCTTAAAGTCATCTTAATGTCCCTTTAAGTCTTCTTAATGTCCCTTAAAGTCTTCTTAATGTCTTTAAAGTCCTCTTAATGTTCCTTAAAGTCTTCTTAATGTTCCTTAAAGTCTTCTTAATGTCCCTTAAAGTCCTCTTAATGTCTTTAAAGTCCTCTTAATGTTCCTTAAAGTCTTCTTGATGTTCCTTAAAGTCTTCTTAATGTCCCTTAAAGTCCTCTTAATGTCCCTTAAAGTCTTCTTAATGTCCCTTAAAGTCTTAATGTCTTTAAAGTCCTCTTAATGTTCCTTAAAGTCTTCTTAATGTCCCTTAAAGTCCTCTTAATGTCCCTTAAAGTCTTCTTAATGTCCCTTAAAGTCTTCTTAATGTCCCTTAAAGTCTTCTTAATGTCTTTAAAGTCCTCTTAATGTTCCTTAAAGTCTTCTTAATGTTCCTTAAAGTCTTCTTAATGTTCCTTAAAGTCTTCTTAATGTTCCTTAAAGTCTTCTTAATGTTCCTTAAAGTCTTCTTAATCTTCCTTAAAGTCTTCTTAATGTCCCTTAAAGTCCTCTTAATGTCCCTTAAAGTCTTCTTAATGTCCCTTAAAGTCTTCTTAATATCTTTAAAGTCCTCTTAATGTCCCTTAAAGTCTTCTTAATGTCCCTTAAAGTCTTCTTAATATCTTTAAAGTCCTCTTAATGTCCCTTAAAGTCTTCTTAATGTCTTTAAAGTCCTCTTAATGTCCCTTAAAGTCTTCTTAATGTCTTTAAAGTCCTCTTAATGTCCTTAAAGGCCTCTTAATGTCCCTTAAAGTCTTCTTAATGTCCATAAAGGCCTCTTAATGTCCTTAAAGGCCTCTTAATGTCCCTTAAAGTCTTCTTAAGGTACCTTAAAGTCTTCTTAATGTCCCTTACAGTCTTCTTTATGTCCCTTAAAGTCCTCTTAATGTCCCTTAAAGTCCTTTTATGTCCCCTAAAGTCTTCTTAATGTCTTTAAAGTCCTCTTAATGTCCTTAAAGGCCTCTTAATGTCCCTTAAAGTCTTCTTAATGTCCCTTAAAGTCTTCTTAATGTCCCTTAAAGTCTTCTTAATGTCCATAAAGGCCTCTTAATGTCCTTAAAGGCCTCTTAATGTCCCTTAAAGTCTTCTTAATGTCCCTTAAAGTCTTCTTAAGGTACCTTAAAGTCTTCTTAATGTCCCTTAAAGTCCTCTTAATGTTCCTTAAATTCTTCTTAAGGTCCCTTAAAGTCCTCTTAATGTCCCTTAAAGGCCTCTTAATGTCCCTAAAGGCCTCTTAATGTTCTTTAAAGTCCTCTTAATGTCTTTAAAGTCTTCTTAATGTCCCTTAAAGTCTTCTTAATATCTTTAAAGTCCTCTTAATGTCCCTTAAAGTCTTCTTAATGTCCCTTAAAGTCTTCTTAATGTCCATAAAGGCCTCTTAATGTCCTTAAAGGCCTCTTAATGTCCCTTAAAGTCTTCTTAAGGTACCTTAAAGTCTTCTTAATGTCCCTTAAAGTCCTCTTAATGTTCCTTAAATTCTTCTTAAGGTCCCTTAAAGTCCTCTTAATGTCCCTTAAAGGCCTCTTAATGTCCCTAAAGGCCTCTTAATGTTCTTTAAAGTCCTCTTAATGTCTTTAAAGTCTTCTTAATGTCCCTTAAAGTCTTCTTAATATCTTTAAAGTCCTCTTAATGTCCCTTAAAGTCTTCTTAATGTCTTTAAAGTCCTCTTAATGTCCTTAAAGGCCTCTTAATGTCCCTTAAAGTCTTCTTAATGTCCCTTAAAGTCCTCTTAATGTCCCTTACAGTCTTCTTTATGTCCCTTAAAGTCCTCTTAATGTCCCTTAAAGTCCTTTTATGTCCCCTAAAGTCTTCTTAATGTCTTTAAAGTCCTCTTAATGTCCTTAAAGGCCTCTTAATGTCCCTTAAAGTCTTCTTAATGTCCCTTAAAGTCCTCTTAATGTCCATAAAGGCCTCTTAATGTCCTTAAAGGCCTCTTAATGTCCCTTAAAGTCTTCTTAAGGTACCTTAAAGTCTTCTTAATGTCCCTTACAGTCTTCTTTATGTCCCTTAAAGTCCTCTTAATGTCCCTTAAAGTCCTTTTATGTCCCTTAAAGTCTTCTTAATGTCCCTTAAAGTCTTCTTAATGTCCATAAAGGCCTCTTAATGTCCTTAAAGGCCTCTTAATGTCCCTTAAAGTCTTCTTAAGGTACCTTAAAGTCCTCTTAATGTCCCTTAAAGGCCTCTTAATGTCCCTAAAGGCCTCTTAATGTTCTTTAAAGTCCTCTTAATGTCTTTAAAGTCTTCTTAATGTTCCTAAATGTCTTCTTAATTTCCCTAAATGTCTTCTTAGGAAGTGATGTCATGTAGTCTAACCTCCTTCCTGTTTCAGCGTCCTGGTCGGAGCCGTGCAGGCTGCCGGTATGACGGAGCTGCTCAACCAGCAGGCGGCGCTGACCTTCTTCGCTCCAACCAACGCCGCCTTCAGCGCTCTGCAGCCGGCCGAACTCAACAGGCTGATGGGTGAGTGTAACGGGAGAATAATCCATATAGTAATAATATATAATAAAGAGACTTTATACCTTTAACTTTATAAGAGTGTGAAGTTGTTATGAACAGGAGTCAACAGACAGACTTCAGCTCCTTCTACGGGCCCAACGCTGCTGTTTATATGTGACTCACAGCAGAATCATCTCAGAACCTTCACACGGTTTATATGAGCTGAGCTGCACTGTGGACCGTATAAAGACATGGAGACATAGAGACATGGAGACAGAGAGACAGAGACATAAAGACATGGAGACATAGAGACATAAAGACATGGAGACAGAGACATAAAGACATGGAAACAGAGACATAAAGACATGGAAACAGAGAGACAAAAAAGGTCAAAAGGAAAGTTTCCCTCCAGCCTGATGAGCTGTAACTACTGATCTCGGGTCAGATCTGACTCTGTGTCTGTGATGTTATCATCAGACTCTGAGCTGAGCTGTGTGAGACTCTTATCGACAGTTCCCTTACATGATAATCATGTAACAATGTCCATTTATTTATTTATTATCTACTTGTTTTCTCTTTATCTATTCTATTGCTATTTATTATGTAAGGGATAATGTACAGCTAGCGGGTCATTGTAGTGAAAGAATCCCCTTCAGGGCGATGCAGCATCGCCCTGAAGGGGATTCTTTCACTACAATGACCCGCTAGCTGCACATTATCCCGCTTATTACAAAGCTACTTACTGAAGAAATCAATATTTTGACGCAAAAATGGTCCGCCAGAGTCCGACATCAGAGCTGCGCCCATAGCAACGGTCTGTTCTACATAGCAACGGTCTGTTATACATAGCAACGGTCTGTTCTACATAGCAACGGTCTGTTCTACATAGCAACGGTCTGTTATACATAGCAACGGTCTGTTCTACATAGCAACGGTCTGTTATACATAGCAACGGTCTGTAATACATAGCAACGGTCTGTTCTACATAGCAACGGTCTGTTATACAGAATAACAGACCGCAGAACACCGTGATTGACCAATCAGAATCGAGTATTTAATAAATTTTGATTAACTTATCTGCTGTTCTTTACCGACCTCTGTTCGTCAGTTTTACTGACCTGTGATTGACACAACATTTCCGATGTTTGTCTGGATTTTGTCTGGATGTGTTTGTGACGGGGTAAGCTGTGAAGTGAATTGCCCTTCTTGGGATCAATAAAGTTGTACTACTGATCTCCGGTCAGATCTGACTGTCTCTCTGTCTCCAGGTAACCGCGGGGAGCTGTCCGGTGTGCTCCGGTATCACCTCGGGGAGGGCATGCTGGTCAGCGGCGGCGTGGGATCTCACACCAGAGTCCAACCTCTGCAGGGAGAGAAGCTGGAGCTCGGCGTGGTCAGTCATCGATGATGTTTCTTATTGATCGCCAATCGGAGCCGACAACAGCTGATCTGTCCTCTGTGTGTTTCAGCGTAACTACACGGTGTACATCAACAAGGTCCCGGTGGCCGACGCCGACCTGATGGCGACTAACGGAGTCGTCCACGCCGTCAACAGCATCATCAGACCTCTGCGTGAGTTTCAGCTCATTGTTCACGTCTTCTGGTTGACTCTCACGGCTCTCATCGCCGCGTTTTCAGAGAAGAAGCTGTAAAAACGTTGTGTGTGTGTGTGTGTGTGTGTGTGTGTGTGTGTGTGTGTGTGCAGCTCCGAAGGTGGACAGAGAACAGAATGACGGACCTGCAGCTCCTCTCAGATCAGCCGCCTCCCCCGGGGTGAGAACACGCAAACCGCCATCTTTTATCACGTTGATTCTTTACAGGATTTACAGGATTATACTGTAGTCTATACTGTTAACGTTGTAGTTTACAGGATTATACTGTAGTCTATACTGTTAACGGGGTAGTTTACAGGATTATACTGTAGTCTATACTGTTAAAGGTGTAGTTTACAGGATTATACTGTAGTCTATACTGTTAACGGTGTAGTTTACAGGATTATACTGTAGTCTATACTGTTAACGGTGTAGTTTACAGGATTATACTGTAGTCTACACTGTTAACGGTGTAGTTTACAGGATTATACTGTAGTCTATACTGTTAACGGTGTAGTTTACAGGGTTATACTGTAGTCTATACTGTTAACGGTGTAGTTTACAGGATTATACTGTAGTCTATACTGTTAACGGAGTAGTTTACAGGGTTATACTGTAGTCTATACTGTTAACGGTGTAGTTTACAGGATTATACTGTAGTCTATACTGTTAACGGTGTAGTTTACAGGGTTATACTGTAGTCTATACTGTTAACGGTGTAGTTTACAGGATTATACTGTAGTCTATACTGTTAACGGAGTAGTTTACAGGGTTATACTGTAGTCTATACTGTTAACGGTGTAGTTTACAGGATTATACTGTAGTCTATACTGTTAACGGAGTAGTTTACAGGGTTATACTGTAGTCTATACTGTTAACGGTGTAGTTTACAGGATTATACTGTAGTCTATACTGTTAACGGTGTAGTTTACAGGATTATACTGTAGTCTTTACTGTTAACGGTGTAGTTTACAGGTTATACTGTAGTCTATACTGTTAACGGTGTAGTTTACAGGATTATACTGTAGTCTTTACTGTTAACGGTGTAGTTTACAGGTTATACTGTAGTCTATACTGTTAACGGTGTAGTTTACAGGATTATACTGTAGTCTTTACTGTTAACGGTGTAGTTTACAGGATTATACTGTAGTCTTTACTGTTAACGGTGTAGTTTACAGGTTATACTGTAGTCTATACTGTTAACGGTGTAGTTTACAGGATTATACTGTAGTCTATACTGTTAACGGTGTAGTTTACAGGTTATACTGTAGTCTATACTGTTAACGGTGTAGTTTACAGGATTATACTGTAGTCTTTACTGTTAACGGTGTGATCTGAGATGATGATTTGAGATCTAATTTTAATTAAAGATTCATCAAGAATGTGATTTTATTTAATTTGGGTGGTTTGTGACCTTCTCTCTGTCTCACAGGCTGACTCCAAGAGCTTCAGGAACGGTGAGTTTCTTCTTTCTGAACGACTTCCTGTTTCATCTGCAGCTGTTGCGTCTCTAACTTCATGTCCTCTGGTGGTTTCTGTCTTCAGACGACCTGTTCCAGCAGGTAGTCCGCAGTCGCTCCAGCAGGACGATGACCCAGTAGAACTCCAGCAGAACCTCTGAGGAACCAAAGAACAGAACCTCTGAGGAACCAAAAAACAGAACCTCTGAGGAACCAAAGAACAGAACGGGTTGTCGTCTAAAAGAAAAAATCCCCCTCAAGTCTTTTATCACTGAAACCTTCATCTCAAACAGGAACAAACAGTAATAATCAATATTTAACACATCATCACCTGCTCAGGTGTGTGTTGGTAGTAAATCAGTGTTTTATCGTTATTATAACGCAGCGAAACTTAAGTAGAGCTGATGAATTCATGATATGATGCTTTAGTTTTATTAACACAATAACCAGTTCAACCAGCTGAACCAGTTCAACCAGTTTAACCAGTTTAACCAGTTTAACCAGTTCGACCAGTTCAACCAGTTCAACCAGTTCAACCAGTTCAACCAGTTTAATCAGTTCGACCAGTTCGACCAGTTCGACCAGTTCAACCAGTTCGACCATTTCGACCAGTTCAACCATTTCAACCAGTTCAACCAGTTTAACCAGTTCAACCAGTTCAACCAGTTTAATCAGTTCAACCAGTTCAACCAGTTTAATCAGTTCGACCAGTTCGACCAGTTCGACCAGTTCAACCAGTTCGACCATTTCGACCAGTTCGACCATTTCAACCAGTTCAACCAGTTTAACCAGTTTAAGCAGTTCGACCAGTTCGACCAGTTCGACCAGTTCAACCAGTTCGACCATTTCGACCAGTTCGACCATTTCAACCAGTTCAACCAGTTTAACCAGTTTAAGCAGTTCGACCAGTTCGACCAGTTCAACCAGTTCAACCAGTTCAACCAGTTTAATCAGTTCGACCAGTTCGACCAGTTCAACCAGATCGACCAGTTCAACCAGTTCAACCAGTTGATATAAATGTGTATAAATGCAGGAAATAAAATTCGTCCCACTTCTGCAACCAAACCTTGTCTGAAGGTTGTTGAAAGGCATTCTGGGAAATGTAGGAAACCACTGAGTGAAGTAGACGAGGCCGACTGAGAGGAAGTAAAGACTGATCACTGATCACCGATCAATACCTGATCAACAGCTGATCAATACCTGATGATCAGACAGTGTGAGAGGATCTGAGGGGGATTTTTATTCACTTTGTGGAGAGAAGAAGAAGAAATATTGTTGTTTTTTTATTATTTTTTACCGACTCAGTGTTTTGATTTCTTTGTACTGTAAAAAAAAAGAAAAGAAAACTAGTTTTGATCAAATGTCACTTCTGAAGTTTAAAGTTTAAAGTTTCACATGGAAAACTTTTGTAAAGTGTGTTGTTGTTGTTGTGTAGTCTGTGTGTTGTCGTCCTGCAGCATGTCGGAAGGTCAAAGGGTTAACCCTAACCCTAACCAGGTCAAAGGGTCAAAGGTCACAGGGTTAACCCCCGGATCAGACTAACAGACAGACAGCGTGACTTGATGGATCTCTGGAGGTTTTTATCCTGTTTTTCTTTGTGATTTTTGTAAAATAAAACTGAAAAATGAGAAAAGAGGAGTCGCGTGTGTGTGTGTGTGTGTGTGTGTGTGTGTGTGTGTGTGTGTGTGTGTGTGTGTGTGTGTCACACTCGTCACGCCGACTTAAATCATCTGTAATCTGTGCACGTTTCCTGCGTGCACGTCTCCTCGGGGTTATGAAATATTAATGTGGTCCAGGTGAGGTCAACAGAGACAGACGATCTTTTTAACCACGTTTAATGTGAAACAGTGAACGCCTCACAGACTGAACCTTCAGTTTCCTGCTGAGGGAAAAATAACACAAGAGGAACATTTCAGCTCTCAGATACAGTGTTAGATATTAATATATAAATATTAATTATAATAATGAAGAGAACAGATACAGTGTTAGATATTAATATATAAATATTAATGTAAATAATGAAGAGAACAGATACAGTGTTAGATATTAATATATAAATATTGATTATAATAATGAAGAGAACAGATAGTGTTAGATATGAATATATAAATATTAATGTAAATAATGAAGAGAACAGATACAGTGTTAGATATTAATATATAAATATGAATTATAATAATGAAGAGAACAGATATAGTGTTAGATATTAATATATAAATACTAATGTAAATAATGAAGAGAACAGATACAGTGTTAGATATTAATATATAAATATTAATTATAATAATGAAGAGAACAGATACAGTGTTAGATATTAATATATAAATACTAATGTAAATAATGAAGTCCAGAGTTTGACCTGCAGTATTTAATATTTCTTTCTGTTGAATCAGCAGAAACGTGAATGTCTCTCTGAACGAAACTTCATCCTGAATCAACATGTTCACTTCTGCTTTTTTAATCTCTGACTTTATTAAATCAACTCATTTTATTTTGATAGGGTGGCTCTTTGGCTTCCTGTCAGTCTCCAGATGTTGGTTTTATTTCCTCCTTCAGCTGAAGATATAGAGATGATTGACAGCAGCAGGTAATCCTCCACAGCTGCTGCTCGCTGAGTGACAGACGGACAGTTTTATTACAGAAGGATCTGATCTATAGGACAGTCTGAGGTTTATTATAGGATCTGATCTAAAGGACAGTCTGAGGTTTATTATAGGATCTGATCTATAACACAGTCTGAGGTTTATTATAGAAGGATCAGATTATTACTGAATAAACACATTAAATTCTCCTTTAATGTTTCATAAATAACAGAAACATGTCAGAACTTCACATCTGGATGTTAAATCACTTCCTGTACTGACTCTAGTTCACGACTCTGACATGAGGAGCAGAAGAATAAAATACCATGAAATAGAAACACTCAAAGTATTTATTCAACTGTACTCAAGTACAGTTGAATAAATGTACTTAGTTACTTTCACCACTGGAAACAATAGAAACACAGATTTAATAAAACGATCTCACACTGCAGCGTCACCGTCTGTGATCACTGCTTTTATTTATTATTACTTTATTATTTATTATTTATTTTAAAGTGTCAGGAGGTTTAAACCAGTTCATTATTAGTTATTATTAGTTATAGTTATTATTAGTTATTATAAGTTCATCATGTGGATTCACTGATCTCCAAATAAAGTTTTATAAATCAGAAACATTAATAATGTATGTGTGTGAATGAATAAATGTAGTTTTTTATTTGTTATGATGTACAATCATGTTTATATATATATTTGTATTAATGTAAATGCTGCTTCTATTCAGTTGTTGACTGTCAGCATGAAAGAAAATAAACTCATTAAATTAGAATAAAACTTGTAAAGAGAAGTGAAATATTCAATAAAGTGAAGTCAGAGCGCCGCCTGCTGCTCACAGCAACACATCACACACTGATATACCCATCTATATATATATATATACACTGTATATATACTGCATCAAAAATCACAACTTATAAACTGTGCAGTGTTTATTAAAAATTAAGTTATAAAAATAAAAAAGATATTTCTGAAGTAACAGGCCAGTTTTCATTGTATGAAATTAATAATCAAAATGAAATCAGAATAAATAAAATCCACATACAAATAATAAATCCAGCTCATTATGTTTCTATATTATAAATAATAGTGTAGCAGCTTATTTAAAGACAAAAACATGTTTTCTTTATTTAATATGATTAAGTTTCATATTAAATAATTGTTTAATATTTTTATTAGTGAACTTCCATTTGTGAACATGTTGGCACAGTCTGAATTAAATATCTATATTTATATCTATTAAATATCTATATTTATATATTAAATATCTATATTTAAATATATTAAATATCTATATTTATCTATATATTAAATATCTATATTTATCTATGTATTAAATATCTATATTTATCTATATATTAAATATCTATATTTATTTATATTAAATATCTATATTTATCTATATATTAAATATCTATATTAACCTATATATTAAATATGTATATTTATCTATATATTAAATAATTATATTTATCTATATTAAATATCTATATTTATCTATATTAAATATCTATATTTATATATATTAAATATCTATATTTCTCTATATTAAATATCTATATTTCTCTATATTAAATATCTATATTTCTCTATATATATTAAATATCTATATTTATCTATATATTAAATATCTATATTTCTTTATATTAAATATCTTTATTTATATCTATTAAATATCTATATTTATCTATATTAAATATCTATATTTATATCTATATTTATCTATATATTAAATATCTATATTTATCTTTATCTTTATTAAATATCTATATTTATATCTATATTTATATCTATATGTATCTATATAATAAAACATTTATATAATGTGTTTATAGGAGAAACAAACAGGAGGAACGATGAGATGTTTGTTTGGTTCCTTCCGGCCCTCAGAGGGCGCAGCACAGGCTGAGCTTCCTGTTTCCGGTGTGTGTCACATTGATATGAGTCCGTGGAACAGCAACAACACCACATGTGATTGGAGCTGCTGAAGAGACGCGATGTTTTCCGGTTTGAAAGCTAAAGTCGGGTCGGTTCTGTTACCGGGAGATGAGTTCTGCTCTCACACCGACGACACCATCTCTCTAACGGAGCCCGTTAAACCGGAGAAGGTGCTGTGTGGACCGGGTCTGAGGCGGAGCGGAGACCGGCTGCTGGTCTGCAAGAGCGGCGTGCTGAGAGACAGACAGCCCAACGTGTTCTGGGTGGACTCCCAGCAGAGGAGGGTGAGACAGGTGGTGACCTGGGGAGGAGGGTGAGACACCTAGAGAGGAGGGTGAGACAGGTGGGGAGGAGGGGGAGACACCTAGAGAGGAGGGTGAGAGACAGACAGCCCAACGTGTTCTGGGTGGACTCCCAGCAGAGGAGGGTGAGACACACTGAGACACTGGGGAGGAGGGTGAGACACACTGAGACACTGGGGAGGAGGGTGAGACACACTGAGAGGAGGGTGAGACACACTGAGAGGAGGGGGAGGAGGGTGAGACACCTAGAGAGGAGGGTGAGACACTAGAGAGGAGGGTGATCAAAGTTCCAGATAAAAGGCTTCAGTGAAGCCAAATCTAACAAAGTGAGGAGATATAAACACTGAAGAGGACAGGTGATGGAGCAGTGCATGCTGGGAGTTTGAGTCTGTCCCTCTGTGTCCTCAGTATGTCGCCGCTAAAGGAGAGACCATCATCGGCATCGTGACGGTCAAATCGGGAGACGTCTTCAAGGTGGACTTTGGAGGAAGTGAGCAGGCGTCGCTGTCATACCTGGCTTTTGAGGGAGCGACCAAGAGGAACCGCCCCAACGTCCAGGTGAGACACTGAGGACAGGAAGTCCAGGTGAGACACTGAGGACGGGAAGTCCAGGTGAGACACTGAGGACAGGAAGTCCAGGTGAGACACTGAGGACACAGGAAGTCCAGGTGAGACACTGAGGACAGGAAGTCCAGGTGAGACACTGAGGACACAGAGAGGTCCAGTTGAGACTCCCTCCCTGTGTTACCTGTACAGGTGGGGACCTGGTGTTTAACCCCTCCCTCTCTGTGTTACCTGTACAGGTGATGACCTGGTGTTTAACCCCTCCCTCTCTGTGTTACCTGTACAGGTAGTGACCTGGTGTTTAACCCCTCCCTCTCTGTGTTACCTGTACAGGTGGTGACCTGGTGTTTAACCCCTCCCTCTCTGTGTTACCTGTACAGGTGATGACCTGGTGTTTAACCCCTCCCTCTCTGTGTTACCTGTACAGGTGATGACCTGGTGTTTAACCCCTCCCTCTCTGTGTTACCTGTACAGGTGGTGACCTGGTGTTTAACCCCTCCCTCTCTGTGTTACCTGTACAGGTGGTGACCTGGTGTTTAACCCCTCCCTCTCTGTGTTACCTGTACAGGTGGGGGACCTGGTGTTCTCTCAGTTCATCATAGCCAATAAGGACATGGAGCCGGAGCTGGTGTGTATGGACAGTTCAGGACGAGCCAATGGGATGGGAGTGTTTGGAGCAGGAGGTCTGCTCTTCACCGTGTCTCTGGGACTCGTCAGAAGGTAAACGTCCTCAGGTGTTTCTGTGTACATATCCTTACCTGAGACTCGATGATGACCTGGTCTACCCCCCCCCCACAGACTGCTGTCCCCCCACAGCGACGTCCTGTCTGACCTGCAGCAGCTGTTTCCCTGTGAGCTGGTGATCGGGATGAACGGCCGTCTGTGGGTGAAGTCCGCCAGCGTTCAGCGGACGCTCGTCATCTCCAACCTGCTGCAGAGCTGCGACACCATGACGGCCGAGCAGAGACAGCAGCTGTTCAGGAGGGTGGCACAGGGGGCGCTGTAGACCACATCGGACCACAGGTACACCTACACCTGGTCCCACGGAGGACACTTTCTACTGCAGGTTTTGCTCAGAGGAGCAGTGGTGATCCGCTGGTTGTAAAGATACTGTAATGAATCATCTTGAATCAGATTTACATCAGGACCAACCCCCAGTTTGCTCTACCGTGAACCACAAAGGAGGATTTCTTCTTATCATGTTCACTAAATCAACAGAAAAAGACATTATCTTTCAGGACGTGGTAGAAAAAATGTATGTAAACAGATCAAATGATATTTTCAGAGTTTTAATGATGAAAATATATGGATGAATGGTCTTTTATATTTGTATTAAAACGTGTTGGTAACATTTAATGTTTCTGTATTTTTTAGTATAGCATGTCGAAAAATTTCATGGAAAAAAGTCAGTGTAGTATGTCGAAAAATTTCATGAAAAAAAGGTCATAGTATTGTATGTCGAAAAATTTCATAACATAAAGTCATAGTATAGTATGTCGAAAAATTTCATGAAAAAAAAGTCATAGTATAGTATGTCGAAAAATTTCATGAAAAAAAGTCATAGTATAGTATGTCGAAAAATGTTATGAAAAAAAAGTCATAGTATTGTATGTCGAAATTTTTATGAAAAATAAATCATAGTATAGTATGTCGAAAATTTTATGAAAAAAAGTCATAGTATTGTGTGTCGAAAAATTTCATGAAAAAAAGTCATAGTATTGTATGTCGAAAATTTTCATTAAAAAAAAGTCGTAGTATAGTATATCGAAAATTTTCATAAAATAAAGTCATAGTATTGTATGTGGAAAAATTTCATTAAAAAAAGTCATAGTATAGTATGTCGAAAATTCACAAAAAAAAGTCATAGTATTGCATGTCAAATTTTCATAAAAAAAGTCATAGTATTGTATTTCGAAAATTTTTATAAAAAAAAGTCATAGTATATAGTATGTCGAAAAATTTCATAAATAAAAGTCATAGTATAGCATGTCGAAAAATTTCATGAAAAAAAAAAGTCATAGTATTGTATGTCGAAAATTTCATGGAAAAAAAGTCATAGTATTGTATGTCGAAAAATTTCATAAAAAAAGTCATAGTATTGTATGTAGAAAAATTTCATGAAAAAAAAGTAACAGTATTTAATGTCGAAAAATTTCATGAAAAAAAGTCATAGTATTGTATGTCTAAAATTTTCATAAAAAAGTCATAGTATTGTATGTCGAAAAATTTCATAAAAAAACGTCATAGTATAGTATGTCGATAAATTTCATGAAAAAAAGTCATAGTATTGTATGCCGAAAAATTTCATGAAAAAAAAGTCATAGGATTGTATGTCTAAAATTTTCATAAAAAAGTCATACTATTATATGTCGAAAAATTTCATAAAAAAAAAGTCATAGTATAGTATGTCGATAAATTTCATGAAAAAAAGTCATAGTATTGTATGCCGAAAAATTTCATGAAAAAAAAAGTCATAGTATTGTATGTCTAACATTTTCATAAAAAAAAGTCAGTACTATTATGTCGAAAAATTTCATACAAAAAAAGTCATAGTATAGTATGTCGAAAAATGTTATGAAAAAAAAGTCATAGTATTGTATGTCGAAAATTTCATGAAAAAAAGTCATAGTATTGTATGTCGAAAAATTTCATGAAAAAAAAGTCACAGTATTGTATGTCGAAAAATTTCATAAAAAAAGTCATAGTATTGTATGTCGAAAATTTTCATGAAAAAAAAGTCATAGTATTGTATGTCGAAAATTTTCATAAATAAAAGTCATAGTATTGTATGTCGAAAATTTTCATGAAAAAGAAGTCATAGTATTGTAAGTCGACAAATTTCATAAAAAAAAGTCATAGTATTGTATGTCGAAAATTTTCATAAAAAAAAGTCATAGTATTGTATGTCGAAAATTTTCATAAAAAAAAGTCATAGTATTGTATGTGGAAAATTTTCATAAAAAAAAGTCATAGGATAGTATGTCGAAAAATTTCATAAATAAGTCATAGTATAGTATGTCGAAAAATTTCATGAAAAAAAGTCATAGTATTGTATGTCGAAAAATTTCATAAAAAAACGTCATAGTATAGTATGTCCATAAATTTCATGAAAAAAAGTCATAGTATTGTATGCCGAAAAATGTCATGAAAAAAAAGTCATAGTATTGTATGTCGAAAATTTTCATGAAAAAAAAGTCATAGTATTGTATGTCGAAAATTTTCATAAATAAAAGTCATAGTATTGTATGTCGAAAATTTTCATAAAAAAAGTCATAGTATTGTATGTGGAAAATTTCATGAAAAAAAAGTCATAGTATTTTATGTCGAAAAATTTCATGAAAAAAAGTCATAGTATTGTATGTCAAATTTTCATAAAAAAAAGTCATAGTATTGTATGTCGAAAATTTTCATAAAAAAAAGTCATAGTATTGTATGTGGAAAATTTTCATAAAAAAAGTCATAGGATGGTATGTCGATAAATTTCATAAATAAAAGTAATAGTATAGCATGTCGAAAAATTTCATGAAAAAAAAGTCATAGTATTGTATGTCGAAAATTTACATAAAAAAAGTCATAGTATAGTATATCGATAAATTTCATGAAAAAAAAATTAGAATTGTATGCCGAAAAATTTAATGAAAAAAAAGTCATAGTATTGTATGTCGAAAATTTTCATGAAAAAGAAGTCATAGTATTGTAAGTCGACAAATTTCATGAAAAACAAGTCATAGTTTTGTATGTCGAAAAATTTCATAAAAAAAAGTCATAGTATTGTATGTCGAAAATTTTCATAAAAAAAAGTCATAGTATTGTATGTTGAAAATTTTCATGAAAAAAAAGTCATAGTATTTTATGTCGAAAAATTTCATGAAAAAAAGTCATAGTATTGTATGTCAAATTTTCATAAAAAAAAGTCATAGTATTGTATGTCGAAAATTTTCATAAAAAAAAGTCATAGGATGGTTTGTCGATAAATTTCATAAATAAGTCATAGTATAGCATGTCGAAAAATTTCATAAATAAATCATAGTATAGCATGTCGAAAAATTTCATGAAAAAAGTCAGTATTGTATGCCGAAAAATTTCATAAAAAAAAAGTCATAGTATAGTATGTCGATAAATTTCATGAAAAAAAGTCATAGTATTGTATGTCGAAAAATTTCATAAAAAAACGTCATAGTATAGTATGTCGAAAATTTCATAAAAAAAAGTCATAGTATAGTATGTCGAAAAATTTCATAAAAAAAAGTCATAGTATAGTATGTCGAAAAATTTCATAAAAAAAAAGTCATAGTATTGTATGCCGAAAAATTTCATGAAAAAAAAAGTCATAGTATTGTATGTCGAAAATTTTCATGAAAAAAAAGTCATAGTATTGTATGTCGAAAATTTCATGAAAAAAAAGTCATAGTATAGTATGTCGATAAATTTCATGAAAAAAAGTCATAGTATTGTATGCCGAAAAATTTCATAAAAAAAAGTCATAGTATAGTATGTCGATAAATTTCATAAAAAAAGTCATAGTATTGTATTTCGAAAATTTTCATAAAAAAAGTCATAGTATATAGTATGTCGAAAAATTTCATAAATAAAAGTCATAGTATAGCATGTCGAAAAATTTCATGAAAAAAAAAGTCATAGTATTGTATGTCGAAAATTTCATGGAAAAAAAGTCATAGTATTGTATGTCGAAAAATTTCATAAAAAAAGTCATAGTATTGTATGTAGAAAAATTTCATGAAAAAAAAGTAACAGTATTTAATGTCGAAAAATTTCATGAAAAAAAGTCATAGTATTGTATGTCTAAAATTTTCATAAAAAAGTCATAGTATTGTATGTCGAAAAATTTCATAAAAAAACGTCATAGTATAGTGTGTCGATAAATTTCATGAAAAAAAGTCATAGTATTGTATGCCGAAAAATTTCATGAAAAAAAAAGTCATAGGATTGTATGTTTAAAATTTTCATAAAAAAGTCATACAATTATATGTCGAAAAATTTCATTAAAAAAAGCCATAGTATAGTATGTCGATAAATTTCATGAAAAAAAGTCATAGTATTGTATGCCGAAAAATTTCATGAAAAAAAAAAGTCATAGTATTGTATGTCTAAAATTTTCATAAAAAAAAGTCATACTATTATGTCGAAAAATTTCATACAAAAAAAATCATAGTATAGTATGTCGATAAATTTCATGAAAAAAAGTCATAGTATTGTATGCCGAAAAATTTCATGAAAAAAAAAGTCAGTATTGTATGTCGAAAATTTTCATGAAAAAAGTCATCGTATTGTATTTCGAAAATTTTCATAAAAAAAAGTCATAGTATATAGTATGTCCAAAAATTTCATAAATAAAAGTCATAGTATAGCATGTCGAAAAATTTCATGAAAAAAAAAAGTCATAGTATTGTATGTCGAAAATTTCATGAAAAAAAAGTCATAGTATTGTATGTCGAAAAATTTCATAAAAAGTCATAGTATTGTATGTCGAAAAATTTCATGAAAAAAAAGTCACAGTATTGTATGTCGAAAAATTTCATAAAAAAAGTCATAGTATTGTATGTCGAAAATTTTCATGAAAAAAAAGTCATAGTATTGTATGTCGAAAATTTTCATAAATAAAAGTCATAGTATTGTATGTCGAAAATTTTCATGAAAAAGAAGTCATAGTATTGTAAGTCGACAAATTTCATAAAAAAAAGTCATAGTATTGTATGTCGAAAATTTTCATAAAAAAAAGTCATAGTATTGTATGTGGAAAATTTTCATAAAAAAAGTCATAGTATTGTATGTCTAAAAATTTCATAAAAAAAGTCATAGTATTGTATGTCGAAAATTTTCATAAAAAAAAGTCATAGTATTGTATGTCGAAAAATTTCATAAAAAAAAGTCATAGTATAGTATGTCGATAAATTTCATAAAAAAAAGTCATAGTATTGTATGTCGAAAATTTCATGAAAAAAAGTCATAGTATAGTATGTCGATAAATTTCATAAAAAAAAGTCATAGTATTGTATGTCGAAAAATTTCATAAAAAAAGTCATAGTATTGTATGTCGAAAATTTTCATAAAAAAAGTCATAGTATTGTATGTCGAAAATTTCATAAAAAAAAGTCATAGTATTGTATGTCGAAAAATTTCATAAAAAAAAGTCATAGTATTGTATGTCGAAAATTTTCATAAAAAAAGTCATAGTATTGTATGTCGAAAAATTTCATAAAAAAAAGTCATAGTATTGTATGTCGAAAAATTTCATGAAAAAAAAGTCATAGTATTGTATGTCGAAAATTTCATGAAAAAAAGTCATAGTATTGTATGTCGAAAATTTCATAAAAAAAGTCATAGTATAGTATGTCGAAAAATTTCATGAAAAAAAAGTCATAGTATTGTATGTCGAAAAATTTCATGAAAAAAAGTCATAGTATAGTATGTCGAAAAATTTCATGAAAAAAAGTCATAGTATTGTATGTCGAAAAATTTCATAAAAAAAAGTCATAGTATAGTATGTCGAAAAATTTCATGAAAAAAAGTCATAGTATTGTATGCCGAAAAATTTCATGAAAAAAAAGTCATAGTATTGTATGTCGAAAATTTTCATGAAAAAAAGTCATAGTATTGTATGTCGAAAATTTCATGAAAAAAAAGTCATAGTATTGTATGTCGAAAAATTTCATAAAAAAAGTCATAGTATTGTATGTCGAAAAATTTCATAAAAAAAAGTCATAGTATTGTATGCCGAAAAATTTCATGAAAAAAAAGTCATAGTATTGTATGTCGAAAAATTTCATAAAAAAAGTCATAGTATTGTATGTCGAAAAATTTCATGAAAAAAAAGTCATAGTATTGTATGTCGATAAATTTCATGAAAAAAAGTCATAGTATTGTATGTCCGAAAAATTTCATGAAAAAAAAGTCATAGTATTGTATGTCGAAAATTTTCATGAAAAAAAGTCATAGTATAGTATGTCGAAAATTTCATAAAAAAAGTCATAGTATAGTATGTCGAAAAATTTCATAAAAAAAAGTCAGTATAGTATGTCGAAAAATTTCATGAAAAAAAAGTCATAGTATTGTATGTCGAAAATTTCATGAAAAAAAAGTCATAGTATTGTATGTCGAAAAATTTCATAAAAAGTCATAGTATTGTATGTCGAAAAATTTCATGAAAAAAAAGTCACAGTATTGTATGTCGAAAAATTTCATAAAAAAAGTCATAGTATTGTATGTCGAAAATTTTCATGAAAAAAAAGTCATAGTATTGTATGTCGAAAATTTTCATAAATAAGTCATAGTATTGTATGTCGAAAATTTTCATGAAAAAGAAGTCACAGTATTGTAAGTCGACAAATTTCATAAAAAAAAGTCATAGTATTGTATGTCGAAAATTTTCATAAAAAAAAGTCATAGTATTGTATGTGGAAAATTTTCATAAAAAAAAGTCATAGTATTGTATGTCGAAAAATTTCATAAATAAGTCATAGTATAGCATGTCGAAAAATTTCATGAAAAAAAAGTCATAGTATTGTATGTCGAAAATTTTCAGAAAAAAAGTCATAGTATTGTATGTCGAAAATTTTCAGAAAAAAAAGTCATAGTATAGTATGTCGATAAATTTCATGAAAAAAAGTCATAGTATTGTATGCCGAAAAATTTCATAAAAAAAGTCATAGTATAGTATGTCGATAAATTTCATGAAAAAAAGTAATAGTATAGCATGTCGAAAAATTTCATGAAAAAAAAGTCATAGTATTGTATGTCGAAAATTTACATAAAAAAAGTCATAGTATAGTATATCGATAAATTTCATGAAAAAAAAGTCATAGAATTGTATGCCGAAAAATTTCATGAAAAAAAAGTCATAGTATTGTATGTCGAAAATTTTCATGAAAAAGAAGTCATAGTATTGTAAGTTGACAAATTTCATGAAAAACAAGTCATAGTTTTGTATGTCGAAAAATTTCATAAAAAAAAGTCATAGTATTGTATGTCGAAAATTTTCATAAAACAAAGTCATAGTATTGTATGTTGAAAATTTTCATGAAAAAAAAGTCATAGTATTTTATGTCGAAAAATTTCATGAAAAAAAGTCATAGTATTGTATGTCAAATTTTCATAAAAAAACGTCATAGTATAGTATGTCGAAAATTTTCACAAAAAAAAAGTCATAGGATGGTTTGTCGATAAATTTCATAAATAAAAGTCATAGTATAGCATGTCGAAAAATTTCATGAAAAAAAAGTCATAGTATTGTATGTCGAAAATTTACATAAAAAAAAGTCATAGTATTGTATGTCGAAAATTTTCATAAAAAAAGTCATAGTATAGTATGTCGAAAAATTTCATAAAAAAAGTCATAGTATATGCATGTCGAAAAATTTCATAAAAAAAGTCATAATATAGTATGTCGAAAAATTTCATAAAAAAAAGTCATAGTATTGTATGTCGAAAAATTTCATAAAAAAAAGTCATAGTATTGTATGTCGAAAAATTTCATAAAAAAAGTCATAGTATTATATGCCGAAAAATTTCATGAAAAAAAAGTCATAGTATTGTATGTCGAAAATTTTCATAAAAAAAGTCATAGTATTGTATGTCAAAAATTTTCATAAAAAAAAGTCATAGTATAGTATGTCGATAAATTTCATGAAAAAAAGTCATAGTATTGTATGTCCGAAAAATTTCATAAAAAAAAAGTAATAGTATAGTATGTCGAAAAATTTCATGAAAAAAAGTCATAGTATTGTATGTCGAAAAATTTCATAAAAAAAAGTCATAGTATAGTATGTCGATAAATTTCATGAAAAAAAGTCATAGTATTGTATGTCTAAAATTTTCATAAAAAAAAGTCATAGTATTGTATGTCGAAAAATTTCATAAAAAAAAGTCATAGTATAGTATGTCGATAAATTTCATGAAAAAAAGTCATAGTATTGTATGCCGAAAAATTTCATAAAAAAAAGTCATATTATAGAATGTCGAAAAATTTCATGAAAAAAAGTCATAGTATTGTATGTCTAAAAATTTCATAAAAAAAAGTCATAGTATTGTATGTCGAAAAATTTCATAAAAAAACGTCATAGTATAGTATGTCGATAAATTTCATGAAAAAAAGTCATAGTATTGTATGTCGAAAATTTTCATAAAAAAAGTCATAGTATTGTATGTCGAAAAATTTCATGAAAAAAAGTCATAGTATTGTATGTCGAAAATTTCATAAAAAAAAGTCATAGTATTGTATGTCGAAAATTTCATAAAAAAAAGTCATAGTATTGTATGTCGAAAAATTTCATAAAAAAAGTCATAGTATTGTATGTCGAAAAATTTCATGAAAAAAAAGTCATAGTATTGTATGTCGAAAATTTCATGAAAAAAAAGTCATAGTATTGTATGTCGAAAATTTCATAAAAAAAGTCATAGTATTGTATGTCGAAAATTTTCATGAAAAAAAGTCATAGTATTGTATGTCGAAAATTTCATAAAAAAAAGTCATAGTATTGTATGTCGAAAAATTTCATAAAAAAAAGTCATAGTATAGTATGTCGAAAATTTTCATGAAAAAAAGTCATAGTATTGTATGTCGAAAAATTTCATAAAAAAAAGTCATAGTATAGTATGTCGAAAAATTTCATAAAAAAAAGTCAGTATTGTATGTTGAAAATTTTCATAAAAAAAAGTCATAGGATAGTATGTCGAAAAATTTCATAAATAAGTCATAGTATAGCATGTCGAAAAATTTCATGAAAAAGTCATAGTATTGTATGCCGAAAAATTTCATAAAAAAAAAGTCATAGTATAGTATGTTGATAAATTTCATGAAAAAAAGTCATAGTATTGTATGTCGAAAAATTTCATAAAAAAACGTCATAGTATAGTATGTCGATAAATTTCATGAAAAAAAGTCATAGTATTGTATGTGGAAAATTTCATGAAAAAAAAGTCATAGTATTTTATGTCGAAAAATTTCAGGAAAAAAAGTCATAGTATTGTATGTCAAATTTTCATAAAAAAAAGTCATAGTATTGTATGTCGAAAATTTTCATAAAAAAAAGTCATAGTATTGTATGTGGAAAATTTTCAAAAAAAAAGTCATAGGATGGTATGTCGATAAATTTCATAAATAAAAGTCATAGTATAGCATGTCGAAAAATTTCATGAAAAAAAAGTCATAGTATTGTATGTCGAAAATTTACATAAAAAAAGTCATAGTATAGTATATCGATAAATTTCATGAAAAAAAAGTCATAGTATTGTATGCCGAAAAATTTCATGAAAAAAAAGTCATAGTATTGTATGTCGAAAATTTTCATGAAAAAGAAGTCATAGTATTGTAAGTCGACAAATTTCATGAAAAACAAGTCATAGTTTTGTATGTCGAAAAATTTCATAAAAAAAAGTCATAGTATTGTATGTCGAAAATTTTCATAAAAAAAAGTCATAGTATTGTATGTTGAAAATTTTCATAAAAAAAAGTCATAGGATAGTATGTCGAAAAATTTCATAAATAAGTCATAGTATTGTATGTCGAAAATTTTCAAAAAAAAAAGTCATAGTATTGTATGTCGAAAAATTTCATAAAAAAAAAGTCATAGTATAGTATGTCGATAAATTTCATGAAAAAAAGTCATAGTATTGTATGTCGAAAAATTTCATAAAAAAAAGTCATAGTATTGTATGTCGATAAATTTCATGAAAAAAAGTCATAGTATTGTATGTCGAAAATTTTATGAAAAAAAGTCATAGTATTGTATGTCGAAAATTTCATAAAAAAAAGTCATAGTATTGTATGTCGAAAATTTTCATAAAAAAAAGTCATAGTATTGTATGTCGAAAAATTTCATGAAAAAAAGTCATAGTATTGTATGCCGAAAAATTTCATGAAAAAAAAGTCATAGTATTGTATGTCGAAAATTTTCATAAAAAAAAGTCATAGTATTGTATGTTGAAAATTTTCATAAAAAAAAGTCATAGTATATAGTATGTCGAAAAATTTCATAAAAAAAGTCATAGTATAGTATGTCGAAAAATTTCATGAAAAAAAGTCATAGTATTGTATGTCGAAAATTTCATAAAAAAAAGTCATAGTATTGTATGTCGAAAATTTCATGAAAAAAAAGTCATAGTATTGTATGTCGAAAAATTTCATGAAAAAAGTCATAGTATAGTATGTCGAAAATTTCATGAAAAAAAGTCATAGTATAGTATGTCGAAAATTTTCATGAAAAAAAAGTCATAGTATAGTATGTCGAAAAATTTCATGAAAAAAAGTCATAGTATAGTATGTCGAAAATTTTCATAAAAAAAGTCATAGTATAGTATGTCGAAAATTTCATAAAAAAAGTCATAGTATAGTATGTCGATAAATTTCATAAAAAAAGTCATAGTATTGTATGTCGAAAATTAATGGAAAAAAGTCATAGTATTGTATGTCGAAAAATTTCATAAAAAAAGTCATTGTATAGTATGTCGATAAATTTCATGAAAAAAAGTCATAGTATTGTATGTCGAAAAATTTCATGAAAAAAAAGTCATAGTATAGTATGTCGAAAATTTCATGAAAAAAAGTCATAGTATAGTATGTCGAAAAATTTCATGAAAAAAAGTCATAGTATAGTATGTCGAAAAATTTCATTAAAAAAAGTCATAGTATAGTATGTCGAAAAATTTAATGAAAAAAAAGTCATAGTATTGTATGTCGAAAAATTTCATAAAAAAAAGTCATAGTATAGTATGTCGAAAAATTTCATGAAAAAAAAGTCATAGTATTGTATGTCGAAAAATTTCATAAAAAAAAGTCATAGTATTGTATGTCGAAAAATTTCATGAAAAAAAAGTCATAGTATTGTATGTCGATAAATTTCATAAAAAAAGTCATAGTATAGTATATCGAAAATTTTCATGAAAAAAAAGTCATTGTATAGTATGTCGATAAATTTCATGAAAAAAAGTCATAGTATAGTATGTCGAAAAATTTCATAAAAAAAAGTCATAGTATTGTATGTCGAAAATTTTCATGAAAAAAAAGTCATAGTATAGTATGTCGAAAAATTTCATAAAAAAAAGTCATAGTATAGTATGTCGAAAATTTTATGAAAAAAAGTCATAGTATTGTATGTCGAAAATTTCATGAAAAAAAAGTCATAGTATTGTATGTCGAAAAATTTCATGAAAAAAAGTCATAGTATTGTATGTCGAAAATTTTCATAAAAAAAAGTCATAGTATTGTATGTCGAAAAATTTCATAAAAAAAAGTCATAGTATAGTATGTCGAAAATTTCATGAAAAAAAGTCATAGTATTGTATGTCGAAAAATTTCATAAAAAAAAGTCATAGTATAGTATGTCGAAAATTTCATGAAAAAAAAGTCATAGTATTGTATGTCGAAAATTTCATGAAAAAAAGTCATAGTATTGTATGTCGAAAAATTTCATAAAAAAAAGTCATAGTATTGTATGTCGAAAATTTCATAAAAAAAAGTCATAGTATTGTATGTCGAAAATTTCATAAAAAAAAGTCATAGTATTGTATGTCGAAAATTTCATGAAAAAAAGTCATAGTATTGTATGTCGAAAAATTTCATGAAAAAAAGTCATAGTATTGTATGTCGAAAATTTCATAAAAAAAAGTCATAGTATTGTATGTCGAAAATTTCATAAAAAAAGTCATAGTATAGTATGTCGATAAATTTTATGAAAAAAAGTCATAGTATAGTATGTCGAAAATTTCATAAAAAAAAGTCATAGTATTGTATGTCGAAAATTTTCATAAAAAAAAGTCATAGTATAGTATGTCGAAAATTTCATGAAAAAAAAGTCATAGTATTGTATGTCGAAAAATTTCATAAAAAAAAGTCATAGTATTGTATGTCGAAAATTTTCATGAAAAAAAGTCATAGTATTGTATGTCGAAAAATTTCATAAAAAAAAGTCATAGTATTGTATGTCGAAAAATTTCATAAAAAAAAGTCATAGTATTGTATGTCGAAAATTTTCATAAAAAAAAGTCATAGTATAGTATGTCGAAAATTTTCATAAAAAAAGTCATAGTATAGTATGTCTAAAATTTTATAAAAAAAGTCATAGTATTGTATGTCGAAAATTTCATAAAAAAAAGTCATAGTATAGCATGTCGAAAATTTCATGAAAAAAAAGTCATAGTATTGTATGTCGAAAATTTCATGAAAAAAAGTCATAGTATTGTATGTCGAAAAATTTCATGAAAAAAAAGTCATAGTATTGTATGTCGAAAATTTCATAAAAAAAGTCATAGTATTGTATGTCGAAAAATTTCATGAAAAAAAGTCATAGTATTGTATGTCGAAAAATTTCATGAAAAAAAAGTCATAGTATTGTATGTCGAAAATTTTCATAAAAAAAGTCATAGTATTGTATGTCGAAAATTTCATAAAAAAAAGTCATAGTATTGTATGTCGAAAAATTTCATAAAAAAAGTCATAGTATAGTATGTCGAAAATTTCATAAAAAAAGTCATACTATTGTATGTTGAAAAATTTCATAAAAAAAAGTCATAGTATAGTATGTCGATAAATTTCATGAAAAAAAGTCATAGTATTGTATGTCGAAAAATTTCATAAAAAAAGTCATAGTATTGTATGTCGAAAATTTCATGAAAAAAAAGTCATAGTATTGTATGTCGAAAATTTCATGAAAAAAAGTCATAGTATAGTATGTCGAAAAATTTCATAAAAAAAAGTCATAGTATAGTATGTCGAAAAATTTCATAAAAAAAGTCATAGTATTGTATGTCGAAAATTTTCATAAAAAAAAGTCATAGTATTGTATGTCGAAAAATTTCATAAAAAAAGTCATAGTATAGTATGTCGAAAAATTTCATGAAAAAAAGTCATAGTATAGTATGTCGAAAAATTTCATAAAAAAAAGTCATAGAATAGAATGACAAAAAATTTCATAAAAAAAAGTCATAGTATAGTATGTCGAAAAATTTCATAAAAAAAAGTCATAGTATAGTATGTCGAAAAATTTCATAAAAAAAAGTCATAGTATAGTATGTCGAAAATTTTCATAAAAAAAGTCATAGTATAGTATGTCGAAAAATTTCATAAAAAAAAGTCATAGTATAGTATTTCGAAAAATTTCATGAAAAAAAGTCATAGTATTGTATGTCGAAAAATTTCATGAAAAAAGTCATAGTATTGTATGTCGAAAAATTTCATAAAAAAAAGTCATAGTATAGTATGTCGAAAAATTTCATAAAAAAAAGTCATAGTATAGTATGTCGAAAATTTTCATAAAAAAAGTCATAGTATAGTATGTCGAAAATTTCATGAAAAAAAGTCATAGTATAGTATGTCGAAAAATTTCATGAAAAAAAAGTCATAGTATAGTATGTCGAAAATTTCATGAAAAAAAAGTCATAGTATTGTATGTCGAAAATTTCATGAAAAAAAGTCATAGTATTGTATGTCGAAAAATTTCATAAAAAAAGTCATAGTATTGTATGTCGAAAATTTCATAAAAAAAAGTCATAGTATTGTATGTCGAAAATTTTCATAAAAAAAGTCATAGTATTGTATGTCGAAAAATTTCATGAAAAAAGTCATAGTATAGTATGTCGAAAAATGTCATGAAAAAAAGTCATAGTATAGCATGTCGAAAATTTCATAAAAAAAAGTCATAGTATAGTATGTCGAAAAATTTCATGAAAAAAAGTCATAGTATAGAATGTCGAAAAATTTCATAAAAAAAAGTCATATTATAGTATGTCGAAAATTTTAATAAAGAAAGTCATAGTATTGTATGTCGAAAAATTTCATGAAAAAAAAGTCATAGTATTGTATGTCGAAAAATTTCATGAAAAAAAGTCATAGTATTGTATGTCGAAAAATTTCATAAAAAAAAGTCATAGTATTGTATGTCGATAAATTTCATGAAAAAAAGTCATAGTATTGTATGTCGAAAAATTTCATAAAAAAAAGTCATAGTATTGTATGTCGAAAAATTTCATGAAAAAAAGTCATAGTATTGTATGTCGAAAATTTTCATAAAAAAAAGTCATAGTATTGTATGTCGAAAATTTCATAAAAAAAGTCATAGTATTGTATGTCGAAAAATTTCATGAAAAAAAAGTCATAGTATTGTATGTCGAAAATTTCATAAAAAAAAGTCATAGTATTGTATGTCGAAAAATTTCATAAAAAAAGTCATAGTATTGTATGTCGAAAATTTCATGAAAAAAAAGTCATAGTATTGTATGTCGAAAAATTTCATGAAAAAAAAGTCATAGTATTGTATGTCGAAAATTTTCATAAAAAAAAGTCATAGTATTGTATGTCGAAAATTTCATAAAAAAAAGTCATAGTATAGTATGTCGAAAAATTTCATGAAAAAAAGTCATAGTATTGTATGTCGAAAAATTTCATAAAAAAAAGTCATAGTATTGTATGTCGAAAATTTTCATGAAAAAAAAGTCATAGTATTGTATGTTGAAAAATTTCATGAAAAAAAAGTCATAGTATTGTATGTCGAAAAATTTCATGAAAAAAAGTCATAGTATTGTATGTTGAAAAATTTTATAAAAAAAAGTCATAGTATAGTATGTCGATAAATTTCATGAAAAAAAGTCATAGTATAGTATGTCGAAAATTTTCATGAAAAAAAGTCATAGTATTGTATGTCGAAAATTTCATAAAAAAAGTCATAGTATTGTATGTCGAAAATTTCATAAAAAAAAAGTCATAGTATTGTATGTCGAAAATTTTCACAAAAAAAAGTCATAGGATAGTATGTCGAAAAATTTCATAAATAAAAGTCATAGTATAGCATGTCGAAAAATTTCATGAAAAAAAAGTCATAGTATTGTATGTCGAAAAATTTCATAAAAAAAAGTCATAGTATAGTATGTCGATAAATTTCATGAAAAAAAGTCATAGTATTGTATGTCTAAAATTTCATGAAAAAAAGTCATAGTATTGTATGTCGAAAATTTTCATGAAAAAAAAGTCATAGTATTGTATGTCGAAAATTTTATGAAAAAAAAGTCATAGTATTGTATGTCGAAAATTGAATGAAAAATATCATAGTATTGTATGTCGAATATTTAATGCAAAAAAGTCTTAGTATTGTTTGTCGAAAATTTTCATGAAAAAAAAGGCATGGTATAGTGTGTCGAAAATTTTCGTGAAAAAAAGTAATAGTATTGTATTTCGAAATTTGATGAAAAAAAAGTCATAGTATTGTATGTCTAAAATTTGATGAAAAAAAAGTCATAGTATAGTATGTTGAAAAATTTCATAAAAAAAAAGTCATAGTATAGTATGTCGATAAATTTCATGAAAAAAAGTCATAGTATTGTGTCTAAAATTTTCATGAAAAAAAAAAGTCATAGTATTATATGTCGAAAATTTTCATGAAAAAGAAGTCATAGTATTGTAAGTCGACAAATTTCATGAAAAACAAGTCATAGTATTGTATGTCGAAAATTTTCATAAAAAAAAGTCATAGTATTGTATGTTGAAAATTTTCATAAAAAAAAGTCATAGGATAGTATGTCGAAAAATTTCATAAATAAGTCATAGTATAGCATGTCGAAAAATTTCATGAAAAAAAGTCATAGTATTGTATGCCGAAAAATTTCATAAAAAAAAAGTCATAGTATAGTATGTCGATAAATTTCATGAAAAAAAGTCATAGTATTGTATGTCGAAAAATTTCATAAAAAAACGTCATAGTATAGTATGTCGATAAATTTCATGAAAAAAAAGTCATAGTATAGTATGTCGAAAAATTTCATAAAAAAAGTCATAGTATAGTATGTCGATAAATTTCATGAAAAAAAAGTCATAGTATAGTATGTCGAAAAATTTCATGAAAAAAAGTCATAGTATTGTATGTCGAAAATTTCATGAAAAAAAGTCATAGTATTGTATGTCGAAAATTTCATAAAAAAAAGTCATAGTATTGTATGTCGATAAATTTCATGAAAAAAAGTCATAGTATTGTATGCGAAAAATTTCATGAAAAAAAAGTCATAGTATTGTATGTCGAAAATTTCATGAAAAAAAAGTCATAGTATTGTATGTCGAAAATTTTCATAAAAAAAGTCATAGTATTGTATGTCGAAAATTTAATGAAAAAAAGTCATAGTATTGTATGTCGAAAATTTCATGAAAAAAAAGTCATAGTATAGTATGTCGAAAAATTTCATGAAAAAAAGTCATAGTATTGTATGTCGAAAATTTCATAAAAAAAAGTCATAGTATTGTATGTCGATAAATTTCATGAAAAAAAAGTCATAGTATTGTATGTCGAAAATTTCATGAAAAAAAGTCATAGTATTGTATGTCGATAAATTTCATGAAAAAAAGTCATAGTATTGTATGTCGAAAATTTTCATAAAAAAAAGTCATAGTATTGTATGTCGAAAATTTCATAAAAAAAAGTCATAGTATTGTATGTCGAAAAATTTCATAAAAAAACGTCATAGTATAGTATGTCGATAAATTTCATAAAAAAAGTCATAGTATAGTATGTCGAAAATTTCATGAAAAAAACGTCATAGTATTGTATGTCGAAAAATTTCATAAAAAAAGTCATAGTATAGTATGTCGATAATTTCATGAAAAAAAGTCATAGTATAGTATGTCGAAAAATTTCATAAAAAAAAAGTCATAGTATAGTATGTCGAAAAATTCATGAAAAAAAAGTCATAGTATAGTATGTCGAAAAATTTCATGAAAAAAAAGTCATAGTATTGTATGTCGAAAAATTTCATAAAAAAAAGTCATAGTATAGTATGTCGAAAATTTCATAAAAAAAAGTCATAGTATTGTATGTCGAAAAATTTCATGAAAAAAAGTCATAGTATTGTATGTCGAAAATTTCATGAAAAAAAAGTCATAGTATAGTATGTCGAAAAATTTCATAAAAAAAGTCATAGTATTGTATGTCGAAAAATTTCATGAAAAAAAGTCATAGTATAGTATGCGAAAAATTTCATGAAAAAAAAGTCATAGTATTGTATGTCGAAAATTTCATGAAAAAAAAGTCATAGTATTGTATGTCGAAAAATTTCATGAAAAAAAAGTCATAGTATTGTATGTCGAAAATTTTCATGAAAAAAAAGTCATAGTATTGTATGTCGAAAAATTTCATGAAAAAAAAGTCATAGTATTGTATGTCGAAAATTTCATGAAAAAAAAGTCATAGTATTGTATGTCGAAAATTTCATGAAAAAAAGTCATAGTATTGTATGTCGAAAAATTTCATGAAAAAAAAGTCATAGTATTGTATGTCGAAAATTTCATAAAAAAAAGTCATAGTATTGTATGTCGAAAATTTCATGAAAAAAAGTCATAGTATTGTATGTCGAAAATTTCATGAAAAAAAGTCATAGTATTGTATGTCGAAAAATTTCATGAAAAAAAGTCATAGTATTGTATGTCGAAAAATTTCATAAAAAAAAGTCATAGTATTGTATGTCGAAAAATTTCATGAAAAAAAGTCATAGTATAGTATGTCGAAAAATTTCATGAAAAAAAGTCATAGTATTGTATGTCGAAAATTTCATGAAAAAAAAGTCATAGTATTGTATGTCGAAAATTTCATAAAAAAAGTCATAGTATAGTATGTCGATAAATTTCATGAAAAAAAGTCATAGTATTGTATGCCGAAAAATTTCATAAAAAAAAAGTCATAGTATAGTATGCCGAAAAATTTCATGAAAAAAAAGTCATAGTATTGTGTCTGAAAATTTTCATAAAAAAAAGTCATAGTATTGTATGTCGAA
This sequence comes from Sebastolobus alascanus, assembly GCA_916701645.2. Classification (NCBI taxonomy): domain Eukaryota; kingdom Metazoa; phylum Chordata; class Actinopteri; order Perciformes; family Sebastidae; genus Sebastolobus; species Sebastolobus alascanus. Next base: position 550,013 of record CAKAOJ020000309.1, read on the forward strand.
AAATTTCATAAAAAAACGTCTTAGTATAGTATGTCGAAAATTTCATGAAAAAAAAGTCATAGTATTGTATGCCGAAAAATTTCATAAAAAAGAAGTCATAGTATAGTATGTCGATAAATTTCATGAAAAAAAGTCATAGTATTGTATGCCGAAAAATTTCATAAAAAAAAGTCATAGTATTGTATGTCGAAAATTTCATAAAAAAAGTCATAGTATTGTATGTCGAAAAATTTCATAAAAAAAAGTCATAGTATTGTATGTCGAAAATTTCATGAAAAAAAAGTCATAGTATTGTATGTCGAAAAATTTCATAAAAAAAAGTCATAGTATTGTATGTCGAAAATTTCATGAAAAAAAGTCATAGTATTGTATGTCGAAAAATTTCATAAAAAAAGTCATAGTATAGTATGTCGATAAATTTCATGAAAAAAAGTCATAGTATAGCATGTCGAAAATTTCATAAAAAAAAGTCATAGTATTGTATGTCGAAAATTTCATGAAAAAAAGTCATAGTATAGTATGTCGAAAAATTTCATGAAAAAAAAGTCATAGTATTGTATGCCGAAAAATTTCATGAAAAAAAGTCATAGTATTGTATGTCGAAAATTTTCATGAAAAAAAAGTCATAGTATTGTATTTCGAAAATTTTCATAAAAAAAAGTCATAGTATTGTATGTCGAAAAATTTCATAAAAAAAAGTCATAGTATTGTATGTCGAAAATTTCATAAAAAAAGTCATAGTATTGTATGTCGAAAATTTCATGAAAAAAAGTCATAGTATTGTATGTCGAAAATTTCATGAAAAAAAGTCATAGTATTGTATGTCGAAAATTTCATAAAAAAAGTCATAGTATAGTATGTCGAAAATTTCATAAAAAAAAGTCATAGTATAGTATGTCGATAAATTTCATGAAAAAAAGTCATAGTATTGTATGTCGAAAAATTTCATGAAAAAAAAGTCATAGTATTGTATGTCGAAAATTTTCATAAAAAAAGTCATAGTATTGTATGTCGAAAAATTTCATGAAAAAAAGTCATAGTATAGTATGTCGAAAAATTTCATGAAAAAAAAGTCATAGTATAGTATGTCGAAAAATTTCATAAAAAAAAGTCATAGTATTGTATGTCGAAAAATTTCATGAAAAAAAGTCATAGTATAGTATGTCGAAAAATTTCATGAAAAAAAAGTCATAGTATTGTATGTCGAAAATTTTCATAAAAAAAAGTCATAGTATTGTATGTCGAAAATTTCATAAAAAAAAGTCATAGTATAGTATGTCGATAAATTTCATGAAAAAAAGTCATAGTATTGTATGCCGAAAAATTTCATAAAAAAAAAGTCATAGTATAGTATGTCGAAAATTTCATGAAAAAAAGTCATAGTATTGTATGTAGAAAAATTTCATGAAAAAAAAGTCATAGTATTGTATGTCGAAAATTTCATGAAAAAAAAGTCATAGTATAGTATGTCGAAAATTTTCATGAAAAAAAGTCATAGTATAGTATGTCGAAAATTTTCATGAAAAAAAGTCATAGTATAGTATGTCGAAAATTTCATGAAAAAAAGTCATATTATAGTATGTCGAAAATTTTCATGAAAAAAAGTCATAGTATAGTATGTCGAAAAATTTCATAAAAAAAAGTCATAGTATAGTATGTCGATAAATTTCATGAAAAAAAGTCATAGTATTGTATGCCGAAAAATTTCATAAAAAAAAAGTCATAGTATTGTATGTCGAAAATTTCATGAAAAAAAGTCATAGTATTGTATGTCGAAAAATTTCATGAAAAAAAAGTCATAGTATTGTATGTCGAAAAATTTCATAAAAAAAAGTCATAGTATTGTATGTCGAAAAATTTCATGAAAAAAACGTCATAGTATAGTATGTCGAAAAATTTCATGAAAAAAAGTCATAGTATTGTATGTCGAAAAATTTCATAGAAAAAAAGTCATAGTATAGTATGTCGAAAAATTTCATGAAAAAAAAGTCATAGTATTGTATGTCGAAAATTTCATAAAAAAAGTCATAGTATAGTATGTCGATAAATTTCATGAAAAAAAAGTCATAGTATAGTATGTCGAAAAATTTCATGAAAAAAAAGTCATAGTATAGTATGTCGATAAATTTCATGAAAAAAAGTCATAGTATTGTATGTCGAAAAATTTCATGAAAAAAAAGTCATAGTATTGTATGTCGAAAAATTTCATAAAAAAAGTCATAGTATTGTATGTCGAAAATTTCATAAAAAAAAGTCATAGTATTGTATGTCGAAAATTTCATGAAAAAAAAGTCATAGTATAGTATGTCGATTAATTTCATGGTAAACAAAGTCATTCTATAGTATGTCGAAAATTTCATGAAAAAAAAGTCATAGTATAGCATGTCAAAAATTTTCATAAAAAAAGTCATAGTATAGTATGTCGAAAAATTTCATGAAAAAAAAGTCATAGTATTGTATGTCGAAAATTTCATGAAAAAAAAGTCATAGTATTGTATGTCGAAAAATTTCATAAAAAAAAGTCATAGTATGTATTCAAATTTTT
>CAKAOJ020000310.1:0-17500 GCA_916701645.2 Sebastolobus alascanus
TTTTCATTAAAATTTTCGACATTCTATACTATGACATTTTTTTACGAATATTTTCGACATGACTTTTTCATGAAAATTTCGAAATTTTAAACTGAGTTTTTTTTCCACCAAATGAATGGACAGACTATACTATGCCTTTTTTCATTAAAATTTTCGAAATTCTATACTATGACATTTTTTTACGAATATTTTTGACATGACTTTTTTCATGAAAATTTTCGAAAATATTCGTAAAAAAATGTCATAGTATAGAATGTCGAAAATGTTCATGAAAACAGGCATAGTATAGTCTGTCGATTAATTTGGTGGAAAAAAAACTCAGTTTAAATTTTCGTCAATTTTCAAGAAGTCATACTATACTATGACTTTTTTCATGAAAATGTCGAAATTTTAAACTGAGTTTTTTTTCCACCAAATGAATGGACAGACTATACTATGCCTTTTTTCATTCAAATTTTCGACATTCTATACTATGTCATTTTTTTACGAATATTTTCGACATGACTTTTTTCATGAAAATTTTCGAAAATGTTCGTAAAAAAATGTCATAGTATAGAATGTCGAAAATTTTCATGAAAACAGGCATAGTATAGTCTGTCGATTAATTTGGTGGAAAAAAAACTCAGTTTAAATTTTCGTCAATTTTCAAGAAGTCATACTATACTATGACTTTTTTCATGAAAATGTCGAAATTTTAAACTGAGTTTTTTTTCCACCAAATGAATGGACAGACTATACTATGCCTTTTTTCATTAAAATTTGACATTATATACTATGAAATTTTTTTACGAATATTTTCGACATGACTTTTTTCATGAAAATTTTCGAAAATATTCGTAAAAAAATGTCATAGTATAGAATGTCGAAAATGTTCATGAAAACAGGCATTGTATAGTCTGCCGATTAATTTGGTGGAAAAAAAACTCAGTTTAAATTTTCGTCAATTTTCATGAAAGGTCATACTATACTATGACTTTTTTCATGAAAACGTCGAAATTTTAAACTGAGTTTTTTTTTCCACCAAATGAATGGCCAGACTAAACTATGCCTTTTTTTCATTAAAATTTTCAACATTCTATACTATGAAATTTTTTTACGATTATTTTCGACGACTTTTTTCATGAAAATTTTCGAAAATATTCGTAAAAAAATGTCATAGTATAGAATGTCGAAAATTTTCATGAAAACAGGCATAGTATAGTCTGCCGATTAATTTGGTGGAAAAAAAAATCAGTTTAAATTTTCGTTAATTTTCATGAAAAGTCATACTACACTGACTTTTTTCATGAAAATGTCGAAATTTTAAACTGAGTTTTTTTTCCACCAAATGAATCAACAGACTATACTATGCCTTTTTTCATTAAAATTTTCGACATTCTATACTATGAGATTTTTTTACGAATATGAAAATTTCGACATGAAAATGTTGAAATTTTAAGCTGAGTTTTTATCCCACCAAATTAATCGACAGACTATACTATGCCTTTTTTCATTAAAATTTTCGACATTCTATACTATGATATTTTTTTACATGACTTTTTTCATGAACATTTTCGAAAATATTCGTAAAAAAATGTCATAGTATAGAATGTCGAAAATTTTCATGAAAACAGGCATAGTATAGTCTGTCGATTAATTTGGTGGAAAAAAAACTCAGTTTAAATTTTCGTCAATTTTCATGAAAAGTCATACTATACTATGAATTTTTTCATGAAAATTTCGAAATTTTAAACTGAGTTTTTTTTCCACCAAATGAATGGACAGACTATACTATGCCTTTTTTCATTAAAATTTTTGACATTCTATACTATGAAATTTTTTTACGAATATTTTCGACATGACTTTTTCCATGAAAATTTTCGAAATTTTAAACTGAGTTTTTTTTCCACCAAATGCATGGACAGACTATACTATGCCTTTTTTCATTAAAATTTTCGACATTCTATACTATGAAATTTTTTTACGAATATTTTCGACATGACTTTTTCCATGAAAATTTTCGAAATTTTAAACTGAGTTTTTTTTCCACCAAATGCATGGACAGACTATACTATGCCTTTTTTCATTAAAATTTTCGACATTCTATACTATGACATTTTTTTACGAATATTTTCGACATGACTTTTTTCATGAAAATTTTCGAAAATATTCGTAAAAAAATGTCATAGTATAGAATGTCGAAAATGTTCATGAAAACAGGCATAGTATAGTCTGTCGATTAATTTGGTGGAAAAAAAACTCAGTTTAAATTTTCGTCAATTTTCAAGAAGTCATACTATACTATGACTTTTTTCATGAAAATGTCGAAATTTTAAACTGAGTTTTTTTTTCCACCAAATGAATGGACAGACTATACTATGCCTTTTTTCATTAAAATTTTCGACATTCTATACTATGAAATTTTTTTACGAATATTTTCGACATGACTTTTTTCATGAAAATTTTCGAAAATATTCGTAAAAAAATGTCATAGTATAGAATGTCGAAAATGTTCATGAAAAAAGGCATAGTATAGTCTGCCGATTAATTTGGTGGAAAAAAAAACTCAGTTTAAATTTTCGTCAATTTTCATGAAAAGTCATACTATACTATGACTTTTTTCATGAAAACGTCGAAATTTTAAACTGAGTTTTTTTTCCACCAAATGAATGGACAGACTATACTATGCCTTTTTTCATTAAAATTTTCGACATTCTATACTATGAAATTTTTTTACGAATATTTTCGACATGACTTTTTTCATGAAAATTTTCGGAAATATTCGTAAAAAAATGTCATAGTATAGAATGTCGAAACTTTTCATGAAAACAGGCATAGTATAGTCTGTCGATTAATTTGGTGGAAAAAAAACTCAGTTTAAATTTTCGTTAATTTTCATGAAAAGTCATACTATACTATGACTTTTTTCATGGAAATGTCGAAATTTTAAACTGAGTTTTTTTTCCACCAAATTAATCGGCAGACTATACTATGCCTTTTTTCATTAAAATTTTCAACATTCTATACTATGAGATTTTTTTACGAATATGAAAATTTCGACATGAAAATGTCGAAATTTTAAGCTGAGTTTTTTTCCCACCAAATTAATCGACAGACTATACTATGCCTTTTTTCATTAAAATTTTTGACATTCTATACTATGAAATTTTTTTACATGACATTTTTCATGAACATTTTCGAAAATATTCGTAAAAAAATGTCATAGTATAGAATGTCGAAAATTTTCATGAAAACAGGCATAGTATAGTCTGTCGATTAATTTGGTGGAAAAAAAACTCAGTTTAAATTTTCGTCAATTTTCATGAAAAGTCCTACTATACTATGAATTTTTTGATGAAAATTTCGAAATTTTAAACTGATTTTTTTTCCACCAAATGAATGGACAGACTATCCTATGCCTTTTTTCATTAAAATTTTCGACATTCTATACTATGAAATTTTTTTACGAATATTTTCGACATGACTTTTTTCATGAAAATTTTCGAAAATATTCGTAAAAAAATGTCATAGTATAGAATGTCGAAAATGTTCATGAAAAAAGGCATTGTATAGTCTGCCGATTAATTTGGTGGAAAAAAAAAATCAGTTTAAATTTTCGTCAATTTTCATGAAAAGTCATACTATACTATGACTTTTTTCATGAAAACGTCGAAATTTTAAACTGAGTTTTTTTTTCCACCAAATGAATGGACAGACTATACTATGCCTTTTTTTCATTAAAATTTTCGACATGACTTTTTTCATGAAAATTTTCGGAAATATTCGTAAAAAAATGTCATAGTATAGAATGTCGAAACTTTTCATGAAAACAGGCATAGTATAGTCTGCCGATTAATTTGGTGGAAAAAAAACTCAGTTTAAATTTTCGTTAATTTTCATGAAAAGTCATACTATACTATGACTTTTTTCATGGAAATGTCGAAATTTTAAACTGAGTTTTTTTTCCACCAAATGAATCAACAGACTATACTATGCCTGTTTTCATGAAAATTTCCGACATTCTATACTATGACATATTTTTACGAATATGAAAATTTTGACATGAAAATGTCGAAATTTTAAGCTGAGTTTTTTTTCCACCAAATGAATCGACAGACTATACTATGCCTTTTTTCATTAAAATTTTCGACATTCTATACTATGAAATTTTTTTACGAATATTTTCGACATGACTTTTTTCATGAAAATTTTCGAAATTTTAAACTGAGTTTTTTTCCCACCAAATGAATGGACAGACTATACTATGCCTTTTTTCATTAAAATTTTCAACATTCTATACTATGAGATTTTTTTAGGAATATGAAAATTTCGACATGAAAATGTCGAAATTTTAAGCTGAGTTTTTTTCCCACCAAATTAATCGACAGACTATACTATGCCTTTTTTCATTAAAATTTTTGACATTCTATACTATGAAATTTTTTTACATGACATTTTTCATGAACATTTTCGAAAATATTCGTAAAAAAATGTCATAGTATAGAATGTCGAAAATGTTCATGAAAACAGGCATAGTATAGTCTGTCGATTAATTTGGTGGAAAAAAAACTCATTTTAAATTTTCGTCAATTTTCATGAAAAGTCATACTATACTATGACTTTTTTCATGAAAATTTCGAAATTTTAAACTGATTTTTTTTCCACCAAATGAATGGACAGACTATCCTATGCCTTTTTTCATTAAAATTTTCGACATTCTATACTATGAAATTTTTTTACGAATATTTTCGACATGACTTTTTTCATGAAAATTTTCGAAAATATTCGTAAAAAAATGTCATAGTATAGAATGTCGAAAATGTTCATGAAAAAAGGCATAGTATAGTCTGCCGATTAATTTGGTGGAAAAAAAAAATCAGTTTAAATTTTCGTCAATTTTCATGAAAAGTCATACTATACTATGACTTTTTTCATGAAAACGTCGAAATTTTAAACTGAGTTTTTTTTTCCACCAAATGAATGGACAGACTATACTATGCCTTTTTTTCATTAAAATTTTCGACATGACTTTTTCATGAAAATTTTCGGAAATATTCGTAAAAAAATGTCATAGTATAGAATGTCGAAACTTTTCATGAAAACAGGCATAGTATAGTCTGCCGATTAATTTGGTGGAAAAAAAACTCAGTTTAAATTTTCGTTAATTTTCATGAAAAGTCATACTATATTATGACTTTTCATGAAAATGTCGAAAATTTAAACTGAGTTTTTTTTCCACCAAATTAATCGACAGACTATACTATGCCTGTTTTCATGAAAATTTCCGACATTCTATACTATGACATATTTTTACGAATATGAAAATTTTGACATGAAAATGTCGAAATTTTAAGCTGAGTTTTTTTTCCACCAAATGAATGGACAGACTATACTATGCCTTTTTTCATTAAAATTTTCGACATTCTATACTATGACATTTTTTTACGAATATTTTCGACATGACTTTTTTCATGAAAATTTTCGAAAATATTCGTAAAAAAATGTCATAATATAGAATGTCGAAAATTTTCTTGAAAACAGGCATAGTATAGTCTGTCGATTAATTTGGTGGAAAAAAACTCAGTTTAAATTTTTGTCCATTTTCATGAAAAGTCATAATATAGTATGACTTTTTTCATGAAAATGTGGAATTTTTAAACTGAGTTTAAGAGTTTAAGAGACCAGCTCTCTGTCGTACAGGTAGAGGCTCCAGAAGGTGAACAACACAAACTAGAAAGAAAACACAAAGTTAGCAAACAGCCGTCCTCATCCAGCACATATCGAAGCTAAGCAGCTAGAAAAACACTGATGAGAAATAATCCTCACTACATTACACTTCCTGTAACTTCTCCAAGTCCGTCTCTAGCTCTCCCGTCAGCTCCTTCTCTTTATCCATCCATGGTCAGCTCCATCGGGGCCGTTTCAATGCATTTAACATAAATGTCAGTATATGGGTGCTCTACAGTTGTAGCGTCGGCCCATTTGACCACGGAGATGAGAGCGACGGCCGGCTGGACCGCACGTTACCGCGATACGATAACGTTTCCTGTCCGTGACAGAGTTAGCATGCAGCTTTAGCCGTGATGTCCACAATAAAAGCTGTAACTTCCTTCTACCTCCACATAGACTCAGATGAAGCAGATATATCGATTCTGGTATTAAAACATCGGTTTAGAAATCGGAATAAAAAAAGAAATCACGATACATAGGTGAATCAATTTTTTTCCCAACCCTAATAAACGTAGTATTATAGTATGCCATAAAAAAGTGAAAATAGAAAATGTAATATAACAGTATGCCATAAAGAAGTGTACTTCAGGGTAGTGTGACATCACTATCAGGTGGTTACAGGTAAAACAGAGGCTCTGATGAAGAGCACATCATCATCATCATCATCATCATCATCATCATCATCATCATCATCATCATCATCTTTCAGGACTGTGAGCAGATTAAAGTGATCAACGTCTAAAACGCAGCACATCATCGGTAAAGAATTATCATTTTGGCAGTTTGAAGGACAAATATAAATTTAAAACCAAATAAGACTTTTCTTATGTTTTGAAAAGCTTCTTGTTGTGTCACCTCGACAGATCAGTCAACGCATGCACGCACACACGCATGCACGCGCACACACACACGCACACTTACATCATCATAATCCATTGATAGAAACACACAGAGCGAGGTGAAGCCTCTCCTGCCTTCCAATCCATAAACTGCTGCATAGATAAGAAATGAAGGATTATTTCTGTAAATCTGCTGCCTCCATGTGCTCGTCTAAAACACACACACACACACGCACACACACGCACACACACGCACACGCACACACACACGTGCAGCGGGACGTAAGCAGATTACTTCATCAGAAGCCAGGCTGTCGTGCGGTGTGAGCGTATACAGGACTTTCATCTAAAGAGGAATAACATCATTGAAAGCAGCCTCCTCATGCCCCCCCCCCCCCCCCCCCCCCCCCCCCCCACACATCTTTTATACTGTTTCTTTAACTGGTTCCAGTGGTGGAAAGTAACTAATTACATTTACTCAAGTACTGAGCAACTTGTACTTTACTTCATCTGCAGTCTGACCGCTGCATCCTGTTGATGCTCAGCGGAGGGAAACTTTACGTAACTTTACGTACTTTTTCATGAACATTTTTATGAAAAAAGGCATAGTATAGTCTGTCCATTCATTTGTTGGAAAAAAAACTCAGTTTAAAATTTTGACATTTTCATGAAAACAGGCATAGTATAGTCTGTCGATTAATTTGGTGGAAAAAAACTCAGTTTAAATTTTTGTCCATTTTCATGAAAAGTCATAATATAGTATGACTTTTTTCATGAAAATGTGGAAATTTTAAACTGAGTTTAAGAGTTTAAGAGACCAGCTCTCTGTCGTACAGGTAGAGGCTCCAGAAGGTGAACAACACAAACTAGAAAGAAAACACAAAGTTAGCAAACAGCCGTCCTCATCCAGCACATATCGAAGCTAAGCAGCTAGAAAAACACTGATGAGAAATAATCCTCACTACATTACACTTCCTGTAACTTCTCCAAGTCCGTCTCTAGCTCTCCCGTCAGCTCCTTCTCTTTATCCATCCATGGTCAGCTCCATCGGGGCCGTTTCAATGCATTTAACATAAATGTCAGTATATGGGTGCTCTACAGTTGTAGCGTCGGCCCATTTGACCACGGAGACGAGAGCGACGGCCGGCTGGACCGCACGTTACCGCGATACGATAACGTTTCCTGTCCGTGACAGAGTTAGCATGCAGCTTTAGCCGTGATGTCCACAATAAAAGCTGTAACTTCCTTCTACCTCCACATAGACTCAGATGAAGCAGATATATCGATTCTGGTATTAAAACATCGGTTTAGAAATCGGAATAAAAAAAGAAATCACGATACATAGGTGAATCAATTTTTTTCCCACCCCTAATAAACGTAGTATTATAGTATGCCATAAAAAAGTGAAAATAGAAAATGTAATATTACAGTATGCCATAAAGAAGTGTACTTCAGGGTAGTGTGACATCACTATCAGGTGGTTACAGGTAAAACAGAGGCTCTGATGAAGAGCACATCATCATCATCATCATCATCATCATCATTCAGGACTGTGAGCAGATTAAAGCTCCGGTGATCAACGTCTGAAACGCAGCACATCATCGGTAAAGAATTATCATTTTGGCAGTTTGAAGGACAAATATAAATTTAAAACCAAATAAGACTTTTTTTTATGTTTTGAAAAGCTTCTTGTCGTCTCACCTCGACAGATCAGTCAACGCATGCTCGCACGCACGCACGCACACACACACGCACACACACACAAGCACACTTACATCATCATAATCCATTGATAGAAACACACAGAGCGAGGTGAGCCTCTCCTGCCTTCCAATCCATAAACTGCTGCATAGATAAGAAATGAAGGATTATTTCTGTAAATCTGCTGCCTCCATGTGCTCGTCTAAAACACACACACACACACACAAACGCACACCCACACGCACACACATGCACACACACACGTGCAGCGGGACGTAAGCAGATTACTTCATCAGAAGCCAGGCTGTCGTGCGGTGTGAGCGTATACAGGACTTTCATCTAAAGAGGAATAACATCATTGAAAGCAGCCTCCTCATGCCCCCCCCCCCCCCCCCCCCCCCCCCACACATCTTTTATACTGTTTCTTTAACTGGTTCCAGTGGTGGAAAGTAACTAATTACATTTACTCAAGTACTGAGGAACTTGTACTTTACTTCATCTGCAGTCTGACCGCTGCATCCTGTTGATGCTCAGCGGAGGGAAACTTTACGTAACTTTACGTACTTTTTCATGAACATTTTTATGAAAAAAGGCATAGTATAGTCTGTCCATTCATTTGTTGGAAAAAAAACTCAGTTTAAAATTTTGACATTTTCATGAAAAAAGTCATACTATAGCATGACTTTTCATGAAAATTGACGAAATTTTAAACTGAGTTTTTTTTCCACCAAATTAATCGACAGACTATACTATGCCTTTTTTCATGAAAATTTTCGACATTCTATACTATGACATTTTTTCACGAAAATTTTCGACATAGAAACTGTACTTTACTTCATCTGCAGTGTGACCGCTGCATCCTGTTGATGCTCAGCGGAGGGAAACTTTACGTTACTTTACAGCCGACTAACTAACCAATCAGACAGTGACTTATTCACTTATAATACTAAACTATAACACTTGAATCCTTTCAGGAGAACGACGTTGACGCTCCGTTTGTTCTGGTCAGTAACTGTACGCGTGGTTTCGGTGTAGATGGCGTGCTTCCAGCGGTGTTTTGACCTGCTAACCTTACAGTTTGACATACAACTAAAGTAGAAACATCTCTCCAAATAAACCAGAGTCTGAACCCACAGAACCTCCTCGCTGTGCACCAACACTCACATCACATTACACTGTGGCGAGCCACAGCGACATCATCATTATCATTATTATTATTATCATTATCATTATTATTATCATTATTATTGTTTGTATGAATCTATAAATTTTTATATTAACTTCCTGCATATTACAGCTGTAACTTGATTATCATCCATTTGATCCTGTTTTCAACCACAGAAGCTGCTTTTCATTCAAACATGTTCAACACAAACGAAGCATCGTAAACTTTTACTTTCTTTGAGTCAACTTTCAACAGAAACTGTAGGTGTGTAAGAAAATATAGGAAAAAAAAAAAATCGAAGAATGCAAAATATAATGTTTTGTGATATATTGATTCTCCATTTTTAATTTATATTTAACCTGTAAAGATGAACTTTGAACAGAAACTGTGATAAATGTAGATCAACTGTTCTGACTGAATAAAGATTGGATCCACATGGTTCTGTGTTCTTTATACTGGGACACTTTTACTACAATTACATTTAAAAATATCGCAATATATGTCCTTATGTCATGTCCTTATATCTTATATTGTATATTGGTAGATTTCAATTCTTTATTCTTATTTTATTCTAACACTTTAATTATTCTACTGTTATTTTTTACTGCTTATTTGCACCAACCCACCAAAGCAAATTCCTAATGTAAACCTGATACACCTTGCAATAAACCAGCTTCTGATTCTGATTCTGGTTCTGATTCTCACTCACAGTATTACAGTATACCGAGCAGTAATCTCTGAATCATGATGTGAAACGTACCAATAAACAGCTCTAATAAATCATCACTCTGATCATTAAGTCAAATGTTCTGGTTTCCTCCTGCAGTTAGTGAGCGTGCACATGTGTTCATGGTACCACTGACCTCTTTAACTGGGCCTCTGGTCCAGAAGAACCGGCCCTCCGCTGCCTCGCTGCGAGGGTCCAACCTCCGTCTTCACCGGGTCCACGCTGCTCCACGGCCCGGTTCCGGCCTCCGGTATCCCGTCTCTGCTCCCGGTCCAGCAGCGGGTCTCTCCTCTCTCAGCCGGTTCCTTGTATTAAACCATGTCGAGCAGATAAACAGCTGCTAGAACTTCTAGAAGTCACAGATGAAGGTTTTTAGACTTAATGTTGACCCACCTGAGATCCACCTGAGATCCACTTCCTCAGATCCCTGTGCCCTCCTGTGGTTCCCCACAGCGCCTCTCTCTGGGCTCCACTGGAACACATCTAACACTACTTTCTAATTCCAGTTAACTCATATTCTCAGATCTATATCACATTAATCCAAACACACACACGACAGACAAAACTCCAAAAATCTCCTGAAAAATTAAAATTAAGAAGTTGTGTCTTCTCAAAATGGAATTTTATGTTCAAATAACAAACACACAAAATGTAAAAAACAAAATTGAAAAATGTCAGAAAAAATGTAAGAAAAATGTAAGAAAAAAAATTAAAATTAAAATTGAATAATGTCGAATTTTTTTTTTTGAAAAATGTAAAAAAAAATTGAATAATGGCGAAAAAAAATATTAAAAAAAATAAAAAATTGAATGATGTCGAAAACAAAATTGAAAAATGTCCGTAAAATGTAAAAAAAAAAAAGATTCCGAAAAATGTCCAAAAAATGTAAAAAGAAAAGAAAAGAAAAAAGTCTGAAAAATGGCAAAAAAATGTAAAAAAAAAAAAAACAATGTGAATAATGTCCAATTTTTTCAGTCAAGTAGACAATCAAAAGGAGACACATGTTAAAAACATAAATGATTTATTAAAAGAAGACATGCTGCTACAGTAGTTGATAGAAACAGCTGCTGTCAGAACAGTAGGAGAGTTACTATATTAATATTAATAATAATTAATATTCACAGAGGGTCACATCGTCTCCTACTGTTGATCTCCACAGGAATACAAAACCACATCACATGCTCACTCAGGGAACAGGCGCTCTTTATTATTATTATTATTATTATTATTATTATTAATAATAATAATAATAATAATAATAATAATAATAATAATAATAATAAGTGTGTGTGGGCCAGCTCCTCGGGGCTCTGTGCTGTTTCCACATATTAAAATCACTCCTCCAGTCAGTCCAATGAACTCTGGCTGAATCATGTTACAGAGGTCGGGGGTTTGATTCCCACAAACACACAACACACAAATGTTCAGAACGAGAGAAATGATTCCAGAAACATGTTTGATCAGTAAAACAAGAAGCTGCTGAGTCAGTGAGCGACTCCTCCAAACTACACAATACATGAAATAAAGATATTGTGATTACACACATACTGCTGAGGCACTGAGACATGTTGCATGTCCAACTTCTATCTGCATTTCATATGTTGCTCTGAGTTACGTTCGGCTTTTGGGAGGAAAAATATATATTTTCTTTATCAATTTAGCAGCTGCACGAATACAAAATGTAAAGCTATTTTTTTTTGTGCAGCAAAAATTTAGAATTTCATCATCATATGCAGCAGGGAAGTTTTGGATTTAATTAATTAGCATCCTTGTTGTCAGCTAGTAAAGTTTTTATAGGACGGAGACAGCAGGTAACAGAATTCATGTTAAAATCCAAATTAATTAGTTTCATATTCTCAGATCTATATCATTAAAAAACAAACACACACCAAATCATACAAATAACAAAAAATATGATATTTATAAGAACACTGATGTTCTTAATGTGAAACAATGAATTCATTATCAGGAGACTTATTCCTTTATCATGTTATCAGTGTTACTCCAGTAAAATAAAATATGTAAAATATTTTTGCATAATGACCAAAAGAGATTTGATCTGTAAGAGGATGTGTCGTCTAAGACAGAGAAGTTTAGAGCTGCAGTCTGAGTGTAAAGCAGGAGATGTGTTCATATTTTATCAGAATGGGTTCAGGAGGTTAATACATGAGTTACAGGTCGTGCAACATTTAATCACGATTAATCGCAAATTAATCACATATTTTGTATCTGTTCCAAACGTACCTTAAAGGGAGATTTATCAAGTATTTAATCCTCTTATCAACATGGGAGTGGACGAATATGCTGCTTAATGCAAATGTATGTATATATTTATTATTGTAAATCAATTAACAACACAAAACAATGACAGATATTGTCCAGAAACCCTCACAGGTTCTGCATTTAGCATAAAACAATATGCTCAAATCATAACATGGCAAACTGCAGCCCAACAGGCAACAACAGCTGTCAGTGTGTCAGTGTGCTGACTTCACTATGACTTGCCCCAAACTGCATGTGATTATCATAAAGTGGGCATGTCTGTAAAGGGGAGACTCGTGGGTACCCATAGAACCCATTTACATTCACTGATCTGGAGGTCAGAGGTGTCCAAAATGTCCAAAAAATGTAACAAAAAAAAAAAGAAGTTCGACAATGTCAAAAAATGTACAATAAAAAATTGAAAAATGTCCGAAAAATGTTAAAAACAAAATTGAAAAATGTCAGAAAAAATGTAAGAAAAAAAAATAAAATTAAAATTGAATAATGTCGAAAAAAAAATCGAAAAATGTAAAAACAAATTGAATAATGGCGAAAAAAAATATTAAAAAAAAGAAAAAATTGAATGATGTCGAGAACAAAATTGAAAAATGTCCGAAAAATGTAAAAAAAAAATAAAAATTGAAAGTCGAAACAATTTTTTAAAAATATCCGTAAAATGTACAAAAAAACCGATTCCGATAAATGTCCAAAAAATGTAAAAAAAAAAAAAAAAAAGAAAAAAGAAAGAAAAAAGTCTCCAAAATGTCCAAAAAATGTAAAAAGAAAAAAAAGAAAAAAAAAAGAAAAAAGTCTGAAAAATGTAAAAAAAAAAAATGTAAAAAAAAAAAAAAAAAAGTTTGAATAATGTCGATTTTTTTCAGTCAAGTAGACAATCAAAAGAAGACACATGTTAAAAACATAGATGATTTATTAAAAGAAGACATGCTGCTACAGTAGTTGATAGAAACAGCTGCTGTCAGAACAGTAGGAGAGTTACTATATTAATATTAATAATAATTAATATTCACCGAGGGTCACATCGTCTCCTACTGTTGATCTCCACAGGAATACAAAACCACATCACATGCTCACTCAGGGAACAGGCGCTCTTTATTATTATTATTATTATTATTATTATTATTATTAATAATAATAATAATAATAATAATAAGTGTGTGTGTGGGCCAGCTCCTCGGGGCTCTGTGCTGTTTCCACATATTAAAATCACTCCTCCAGTCAGTCCAATGAACTCTGGCTGAATCATGTTACAGAGGTCGGGGGTTTGATTCCCACAAACACACAACACACAAAAGTTCAGAACGAGAGAAATGATTCCAGAAACATGTTTGATCAGTAAAACAAGAAGCTGATGAGTCAGTGAGCGACTCCTCCAAATTACACAATACATGAAATAAAGATATTGTGATTACACACATACTGCTGAGGCACTGAGACATGTTGCATGTCCAACTTCTATCTGCATTTCATATGTTGCTCTGAGTTACGTTCGGCTTTTGGGAGGAAAAATATATATTTTCTTTATCAATTTAGCAGCTGCACGAATACAAAATGTAAAGCTATTTTTTTTTGTGCAGCAAAAATTTAGAATTTCATCATCACATGCAGCAGGGAAGTTTTGGATTTAATTAATTAGCATCCTTGTTGTCAGCTAGTAAAGTTTTTATAGGACGGAGACAGCAGCTAACAGAATTCATGTTAAAATCACAAAGTTTTATGAGTGGAGCTGCAGCGAGCCGAGGCAGAGCTTCGAGAGCTTCGAGAGCTTCGAGAGCTTCGAGAGCCTCGAGAGCTTCGAGAGCTTCGAGAGCTTCGAGAGCCTCGAGAGCCTCGAGAGCTTCGAGAGCTTCGAGAGCTTCTAGAGCTTCGAGAGCTTCAAGATTCGAGAGCTTCGAGAGCTTCGAGAGCTTCGAGAGCTTCTAGAGCTTCTAGAGCTTCGAGAGCGTCGAGAGCTTCGAGAGGTCAAGAGTTCAAGAGCTTCAAGAGCTTCAAGAACTTCGAGAGCTTCAAGAGCTTCGAGAACTTCGAGAGCTTCAAGATTCAAGAGCTTCAAGAGCTTCAAGAACTTCGAGAGCTTCAAGAGCTTCAAGAACTTCGAGAACTTTGAGAGCTCCGGGAGCTTCTAGAGCTTCGAGAGGTTCGAGAGCTTCGAGAGCTTCGAGAGCTTCAAGAGCTTGAAGTGAAGAAAGGAGGTTAAACACGCTTCAACGTTTCATAAGGAGTAGTCGGCCGGTCTGTCCGCTGATCACAGAACAGTAACAGGAGAGACTTCAGGTCCAAAACACGCTGCAGCTCACAGATTTAAGGAAGTCAACTTTATTACAGACTAATGCTTCGACGCCGACTGTGTCATCAGAGTCAAACTGATCTGAGATCCTCTTAAATAACCTCCTCTAGTTGAGCTGATTCAGCTGGAAACATGAGGAGGGAACAATAAGCTGCATGTAGGCAGATTAAACTATCGTACATCATATAATAATAATAATAAAGAGAGAAGTACATATATAAACAGCAGTTTCAGTGACTGTATCTCAAACAGGATTTCTGAGTCTCAGATCAGTTCGACTCTGACACAGTTAGCGTTGAAACGTTAGTCTGTAATAAAGTCGATTCCTTTAAATCGGTGTGTTTCAGTTGGTTTTGTGTCGTCTAACTTGTGTCCAGCGTGTTAAAAGGTTAAAACAGAGAAGATTTGACAGTAAGTTGAGGACCAGGATGGAGCTGAGAAACGTGGCGTCAGCACTTTGGAAACAAATTTAAAAAAAAGGCCATAAAACCAGAAGAACAGCTGCTACAACTACAAGCTGCTCTTCTTTCTTTTTAAACAAAGTCTTCTCCTTCAAAACGATAGTTTACAATCAAAGAATCAAACACAAAACCACAAACACAATTTAAAAAAAAACCAGAAAACATTCAATAAGATAAATTGTCTCTATTGCAAACTGACGTTTCAGCTGCTACATCAGCGTTTCAGGTTGTTTCCTCGTGACATGTTGAAGTTTCTGTAGCAGGTAGTTTGTCAGCGTTGTTGGGTTAAATCCCACAAAAACACCAGTTTGGATGTTTGTCTTTAAATCCAAAGTTTTCATTTGTGCATCTTTTTTAACTTTAGGTTGTGTAACTGTTGAATCTCCGTTTGGATAGTCAGAAAGAAACGGTTTGTCCTCCGAGATATGTTGCATCGATTCCTCGTCTGTCTGTTTGTGTGAAATGTTGAAACACTGAGAAAGAAAAAGCAGCTTTGTGCTTCTTCTGAACGCTCATCAGACCTTTTAATAAAGTATCAACACTTCCAATAGAAACATGAAGATGTGGAGCTGGTTAGTTTGGTGCCAGAGTCTCATTTGATATGATATGATCATCAGAGAACATCAGAAACATGGAAAACCTCCTCCATGGGTTGAACTGTGGAAGACTAGGATTTTAGTTTGTGATAACCTGCTTTCTGACACAGCGGCTGCATAGCTGGTTGTAGAAACACGAAGCAACGAAACACACTTCTGTTCTGTGAGAAGACGTCGAGAAACATTCAAAGAAAAGTGATCAAACAATCAAATGACACTAAACAGACTATTGACCTCCTCCTGATACTCGTGTTTCCCTCTAAACGTTACAGGAAGGTGAGATTATCTCTGCTCCATCACGTATAAAGACTATGTGACTACCGGATCACATCCTTCAGACGTTTACAGCTGCTCTCTCGTTGTTGTCTGTTGCATCTGAACTGAACAAAGATCATCTTCACACTTTATTTTAGGAAACACCTTTTTTCTTTGAGTTAATCCTTCAGATGAAAATTACAGAAGTCAGCTGTCATTTCTTTTTCAAGGATCCTAAAGTTCGAAGTAGCCAAACTTTTAGATGTAATCTGAACAAAACCCCTATTCTGTTCTCCCGCCCTCGAGATGCCCTTGAGCAAGGCATCGAACCCGTTAACTCTGAGAGTAGAGCTGATCCGGGTGCAGCAGTAGAGGGATAAACACATCTCTTCTTCATTAAAACGGACTCGTATAGTTCTCAGTCTGAAGGCTTCAAACTCAACATTCTGTGGTAATAAACGGAGATGCATTTAGATGTTCATGCATATATATATATACTGTCTATATATATACTGTCTATATATATACTGTATATATGCCGTATCTAAGGACAGCATGTGTTGAATATCAGTTTCAGTATAACGTGATATGAAGTGAATACTGGTTTATCTCCAGCGTTGATATGTGATATTCAACCATCATTTCACTGGTTCAGATCAACATGACGATCTTACTGAACGTGATGTGAGATTAAAGTTTCTCAGCTGTGATTCATCGAAGGCCTCAACAGGAGAATCCAAAAAAACCCCAATCAGACTTGATTAGATGTTTTTGAACAATCCTTCTGATCCGTCACGCAGACGTGGATCAGTGCGTTCAGTACTGACGGACTCTTATAGCTCACTTGGTTCAGAAGCTTCTCAGAGTGAAAACACGACTCAATGAGCTGCTCTGACAAACGTTCGTCGTTTCCTGACTCGTATTTGTCTCCCGCGAAGAACTAAAAATATGAAAAACTGCATTAATACATTTAAATTTTAGGTTGTCAAACACAAAGCGGAGCGGATTTGCACCCTCAGCGCTGTCCTTTGACTATAAATCACAACTTTTGATTTCTTTTTTCTGTTTTTTTGTGGCCAAAACGATCCTCCTCCAGCTCGCTGAGCGTCCTGACCTCAGCATCCTGACCTCTGACCTCAGCATCCTGACCTCTGACCTCAGCGTCCTGACCTCAGCGTCCTGACCTCTGACCTCAGCGTCCTGACCTCTGACCTCAGCGTCCTGACCTCAGCGTCCTGACCTCTGACCTCAGCGTCCTGACCTCTGACCTCAGCGTCCTGACCTCAGCGTCCTGACCTCTGACCTCAGCGTCCTGACCTCTGACCTCAGCGTCCTGACCTCAGCATCCTGACCTCCACCAGCCTTCTGATGATGACGTTGTCAGGATATAGATTGTAATTGTATTTATGTCTTTATTTAATGTAACTGTACTGTGGTTGACGCTGTATCATTCATGTTTTTCTTTTATTAAAATTACAGT
>CAKAOJ020000310.1:22500-35000 GCA_916701645.2 Sebastolobus alascanus
AGAGATGGAGGCTGTGTTCACCACCGGTTAATCAGAGTGTGAACGGCTGCATGTAAACAGGAATATTAGTGGAATATTCCTGTTCATTAGCCATGTGAACCGATTAGTAGGAATACTGTCTTTTTCAAAATAGGGGCAAAAAAAAAACAATGGTTTGTGCATGTAAACGTAGTCAGTGATATAAAACAGGGAAAAGCACCATGTTGGGTATTTTTTGCTGAACTGAAACAATGAATTAATTTCTCAAAATTGTTGCTTATTAATTTTCTGCCGATTGACTAATAGTTGCAGCTCTCTAAAATAAAACATCTTAAAAATGACGTGATTTAGATTAATATAATCATCAGAAAGGAAGAAAACAAGTAAAGAATATAACTTTGAACACTCAAGATATGCTTTACATTTTCATTTTAGGTATTAACTGATGCTGAAAGCTAAAATAGCGAGTAGAGATTAAATGATTTTATGATTTGTTGTCTCAATGATCTAATAACTGGTTCGGTTTTAATAATAATTTAATAGAGGAGATAATTTGAAGTGGAAAAGTCTCCTTTATGTTTTTAAACACACATGAGTCTGAATAATCAGACGGTTAATCCTGCTGGAGCGTCTCATAAGAGAAGGTCATCGTTGTGTCACGTCACATGGCAACGACGGGAATGTCACTAATTCTGTCTGTGTGTGTGTGTGTGTGTGTGTGTGTGTGTGTGTGTGTGTGTGTGTGTGTGTGTGTGTGTGTGTGTGTGTGTGTGTGTGTGTGTGTGTGTGTGTGTGGTGACTCTGCAGTACGACCGGGCTGCAGCTGTTGTTCAGGTCAGATTGTGTTACATCCTACCACACAGCTGACAGCACGCACGCACGCACACACACACACACACACACACACACACACACACACACACACACTCAGCATCCTGCATGTGTGTGTGTGTGTGTGAAGGTTTCCCTGCCGTTGACTCGGAGTGGTGACTCACCCTGTTTTTAAGAGCTGCTAACCCTGAAACAATCTCCTCCGTCTGAGCTTCTATTCAGAGTTTTAACTCTCTTTCAACAGGCTGTTTCCAGAGATACGGCAGAAACTACTGCTTGTTTGAAACCACTTCAAACTATGGCTGCATTAATTTGATAAAATACCTAATTGTGATTATTTTGACTGACATATTAGAGGTTTTTACATCATTATTCTCATTTTCATTGAAAAACATATTTGATTGATTATGGTGTGATTTTTGCAGGGATCGGTACCAAACAAAGATGTTTTCTTCAGTCTGTAGAATATGATATGATAATAATTCATTTAAAATGGTATTTTGACACACATTTACACTTAAACAAATATTACGCCTCCTGCGATTTGAAAATTGCTGTAGGACATATTGGGATTACAATACAATTTTGATTAATTTTGCAGCCCTAAGAAAACAATCTGGTCGTAAAACCTAAGAGTAGAACCTATTTGGAAGGATTCAAACACTAAAAATCTATTAAAAAATCTAATTATTCTTCATTAATGCATGACTGTATTAATGCCAAATTAAAGTGTAGCTCCTGATGATTCAAACAAGATCTTTAGTGATGTTCTTCAGTATGTGCATGGTGGACACTGAGCAAGGCCGCTTTACATTTCTAGATTTCTCTATGGAGTTTGGTGTTATGTTCTCTCTGATTCTATATACTGTATATATTAGTGCTTTACTCGCAGTATCAGTATCAGTGGCTTACATCCTGAATCTCACACTGAAGAAGAAGAGAGACACTCTGCTGCTGACACACACACACACACACACACACACACACACACACACACACACACACACACACACACACACACACACACACCATGATGACAACGCTTACTGTCAGCTGAACACAACAAGGACTCTCTGCTGGGTGAGAACGCTGAGCTGTCAGAAACAAACACTCACTCACAGTCTAAACTCTCCACGACCTGAAGAGAGGAGACGTGGAGAGGAAGGGAGGAGAGGAAGGGAGGGAGGAGAGGAAGGGAGGGAGGAGAGGAAGGGAGGGAGGAGAGGAGGAAGGGAGGAGAGGAGAGGAGGAAGGGAGGAGAGGAGGAAGGGAGGAGAGGAGGAAGGGAGGAGAGGAGAGGAGGAAGGGAAGAGAGGAGGAAGGGAGGAGAGGAGGAAGGGAAGAGAGGAGGAAGGGAGGACAGGAGGAAGGGAAGAGAGGAGGAAGGGAGGAGAGGAGGAAGGGAGGAGAGGTGGAAGGGAGAGAGGAGGAAGGGAAGAGAGGAGGAAGGGAAGAGAGGAGGAAGGGAAGAGAGGAGGAAGGGAAGAGAGGAGGAAGGGAAGAGAGGAGGAAGGGAAGAGAGGAGGAAGGGAAGAGAGGATACTACATACTACTGAGGAACGCAGTATGTAGTATGTACTGTATACTGTATACTGCGTTCCTCAGTAGTATGTACTGTATACTGTATACTGCGTTCCTCAGTAGTATGTACTGTATACTGTATACTGCGTTCCTCAGTAGTATGTAGTATGTACTGTATACTGTATACTGCGTTCCTCAGTAGTATGTACTGTATACTGTATACTGCGTTCCTCAGTAGTATGTAGTATGTACTGTATACTGTATACTGCGTTCCTCAGTAGTATGTAGTATGTACTGTATACTGTATACTGCGTTCCTCAGTAGTATGTAGTAGTAGGAGGTTTTGAATACAGCCTTTCTCTTTCTAAAACTCTTGTAAGCTGCTGAAAGTAAAGTCCAGTTTCCTGCCTTCCTGTCCCGAGGCTCAGATAGACCAGCGATGGAAAACACTCACGATTTGTCTCTGCGGTGTGTGAGGCGTCGCTGCGGGCTGCTCTGCCGTCGCCGTGGTGATAAGGATTTCCCCCGACTCCGCTCCTTGATTGGTGACTGGGCGCTGGACGATTTCAGGATCTACGAAAAAATCACACAAAGCAACAAAAAAGTCAAAATCACTATAATGTGACAATTTACACTTCAACTTGTATTTTATTTATTTATTTTATTTACATCGAAATGGAGCAAAACCACTCTCAGTTATCATTAGGGCTGACCCGACTGTTGCCATGGTAACGACCTCCAAATCAGTATTTGAATGCTTCGTGTTTGTTTGTTGTGAATCCCTTTAAATAGGTTATACGACTACATTACTGGCCAATTTTTCCAAATAGTTTTCTTAGTTTGAAGCAGCATCAAACAAGCAGTCATTTCTGCCATATCTCTAGAAAAAAAGCCTGTTGAAAGTGTTAAAACTCTCAATAGAAACTCAGATGGATGAGATTGTTTCAGGGTTAGCATCTCTTAAAAACAGGGTGATGTTCTTTTCTTTTCTTTTCTAATCCCCCTCAATCTCAAAAAACTGCTGTGACACATGAATCTTGCAGAAAATACAATTTAAAGCTACAAAATGAGGCATTTAAATTTGAAGCTATCATTAAGAACTCAGCAGGAGAAGAAGAAAACTGCAGGATGAACACGGACGGCAAGTTTTCCCGGACAAAGCAAAAGCCAGGAGATGGCTCATATTCCACATCTGGTCACGTTGGTCATGTGGTTCTGATAGATATACGAGTGTGTGTGTGTGTGTGTGTGTGTGTGTGTGTGTGTGTTTCCTACCTCACATGTCCTACAGCCTTTTTTAGCTTTAACATGACTTCAATGTTTCTATTTTTTAAACCATGAAACTTTATATCTAGTCCTGACTGCAGTAGTCTGGTAGTTTCCCACAGACAGTAACACAAACTGTTGAACCCTAAAACAGCTCTGAAGAAGAGAGAGGAACAAAACAGTTTCTAAACAGATGTTTTAACGCCAGAATCGATATATCTGCTTCATCTGAGTCTATGTGGAGGTAGAAGGAAGTTACCGCTTTTATTGTGGTAGTCTGAGTAACGTGACGTCATATCCGTTCCGTATCCGTCAACCAAAACAAACCTCAGAAAGTATAAAACGTTGGAGGGTCGTCGTGGATACGACCTGCACCCTCACATGTTAAATCCAGCGTGGTAAACACTACACATCCAGTAAAGGATGGAAACACTTTGGGTTTCACACATTGCAGGAAAAGCAGAGCTAGACATCACGGCTAAAGCTGCATGCTAACTCTGTCACGGACAGGAAACGTTATCGTATCGCGGTAACGTGCGGTCCAGCCGGCCGTCGCTCTCGTCTCCGTGGTCAAATGGGCCGACGCTACAACTGTAGAGCACCATATACTGACATTTATGTTAAATGCATTGAAACGGCCCCGATGGAGCTGACCATGGATGGATAAAGAGAACGGAGCTGACGGGAGAGCTAGAGACGGCCTTGGAGAAGTTACAGGAAGTAGACACGTGGGACTACGTCCGCTTTTCAAAATAAGGTGTTAACAAAGGGAACTGTATATACAAAATACATCTATGGAAATAAGATTGATTGGATTATATTCACCAGAAGTATAAAACTTTACATGTCCCTTATATATTAAAAAGAAAATACCACTAATCTGTGAGAGAAATGTCTTTATTCTTTGAATTCTGGGTTGCTGGATAATAAATGTAATAAATACTTCCTGACAATGATCCTGATATATTTGACTTCAGGACATCTCTGACTACATACATGTTGAAAATCAAACATTCTTACTGGATTCATTTAGACATTTTCCAAAGTAAAAGTCCCTAGAAGTGTATGATTCAACTTGTTCCCTTCATGGTCTAGAGTTAAAAAAGTTAATAAACATTACAATAAATCAGAATCGCAATACTTAAAAATCACAATACATATCGGATCAGGAGATAGGTGGATCCTCCCAGCCGCACTAACTATATGAGCTCACTGCCAAGGTCTGAAACACAACTGGCTCCTTATAAAGACAGAAGTACATGAGCGCACACACACACACACACACAAACACACACACACACACACACACACACACACACACACTGAAGTCTATAATAATAAATTGATCACATTCTTTAGAGTACAGCAGAGATTAAACCAAAGTCTCACTAACCAGCTGACCAGAGTCTGACTGTGTGTGTGTCGGTGTTTTCATGTGCATGTGTGTGTGTGCATGTGTGTGTGTGTGCATGTGTGTGTGTGTGTGTGTGTGTGTGTGTGTGTGTGACAGCTGCAAACTCACTGACCTACATATCTTGCTGACATGCAATGCAGTCCATATACCACTAACATCGGCATCTCACTCGCAACCACACACACACACACACACACACACACACACACACACACACACACACACACACCCTTCCTAGAACTGCATGTGCTGCAGAAATATGCAAAAAGAAAACAGAAAGTTAACCCATAGAAAATGCCGCATAAAAAGCGAAGGATTTATAAAACATTCAACCTCAAACAACCCCTCGTATCTGTGTCTCCCCCCCACCCCCCCTCCTCTCTTACTCACACATTCCTTCCTTCCCCATCATGCCCTTAATCATTCCTGACAGTTTATATTCCATGTTCAGCACCGAGGAAACTACATCCATCTCTGGTCTCGTGGAAAAATATAGTAAAGGTGTTTCCATTCGGTCTCAAACAGGCTCTGAAATGATCTTCCTTCACTTCCTGCCTCTGTGACAGTACAGTATTTACTTTATCTGCCACTTCTGAAATCTCTGCACTAAATGAAGGAATAACATTTTAGATCTGATGTCATTCAATGTTCGATATATTTTACATAAAAAACATTATACACACGGTAAATTACAGTGTTGGAATTACACCGTAGCTTCTGGTGGAGGGTAGTGTACACAGTACTGTAGTCTGTTATTGTCATCTATAGTGGTTATTTGTTTAAAAAAACAATTCAAATGATTATTTAAACATTTGCTTTGATTAAAAAACATCTTGGTAAGTTGAAGTTCAACAGGTCATAATTCTCTCTCTAATATCTATTTTACGTATATTACTGTGAAAACATCTCCTTCTAACAACTGGATTTATTCAAGTTTCTCGCCAAAAACTACATTTTACCAGATTACATTTGAACGCATCATGATAACGTTGTAATTTACCTTCACCCAATAGTCATTTTTACTGAGCAGAGCTTGAACGCCTCATAATAATAACTCAATGGCACCTCCGTTAATGTTATTTAACCAGTCAGGACTGAGCTGCTAACGGCTGCTAACAGCTAACGTTACTAACTCTCCTCCTGCTGATTTAAACACAGGTTTGTTGTTCACAGTGTCGTAGTAGTAGCTCCATGCTGTTAAGCACTTTTTTTTCTCTCCGCCGTGTCTCCGGTCCAAACAAACTGAAACACGATACAGCGTGCGTATGAGTCATTGTGCAGCGTAATAATAGCATCAATAAGAGGAATCGATAGACACACACAATTTACCCAGCTGGATAAATTGATAAAAAAAAACCCAAAGTTTCCCCCCGACAACCATGTGAAATATAGAGTGATATCGTGCTTTTAGCTGCTAATGTTGCTAACGTTAATCAACATGACGCCTCGTCAGTCTCGTGTGTCGTCTCACTGTTTTGACCGATGCTCGCTCACGTCTGCGTAGTGCGAGCAACAGGACGCTGACTGTCGTTGACCTAACAGCCAACAGATGTCACTGTTAACAAGTGTTTCTGATTCTTCCAAAGAGCAACTTTAAAAGTGAACAGAACTTTTCTACAGAAGCGTTGAAGCAGACGAGCAGCAGCTCTGCTTACTGGGGATATTAATCAGATCTGAGTCACAGTTAGAAGAAAAAGAAATGCAGCAGAATCCATGAAATCAATTTACTATATTCAGTTTGACTAACTGGCAGCACATGTAATACATGTGACCGTGAATAGTAACTGTGTACATCAAGACCGTGTGTTTCTACACACAGTGATATTTCTCTGTTTTTAAAAGGTCATGTTTGGCCCCCTTGATGTGATTTTAAGAGACATTTTGGTCTTTTGTATTCAACTATGAAATAACATGTTTGTATTGTATTTTTGGCAAATAAACACTCCATTAGTTGAACCACTAAGAGCTGTTTCTCTTCTGGAGACAGGCCCACGAAACCCAAACGGTTCATTTCCACCCTGCTGTGTTCAGTTGTTTCCATCCTGGTTCATTTGTTTAGTGGTTTGTGTGCAGTCTGTGTTTTCTTCTGCTTCACGTACAGGCTGCACACTGACTTATTCTCCTTCGAAAACTACTCTGAAGCTCATAAAGGAATACTCTTATTCATCAAGAGAGTTTTACTTTTAAATTTACTGATAAAAAAGGGAATTTTTGTCCTGAGAACACATTCATTTTTTATCCTGGTATATCTCTTATTAATGATGTATATCATGTAGTTTGATTAACAAAGATGGTCTGTAGGAAATGTATAACCTTACTAATGTATAATCGTTATCAGCTTCTGAACAAGTGTTGTGTTCTCATCTATATTAAAGCTTCAGTGAATGAAATCGAGAGGAAAACACTTAATAGTTGCATTTCTTTTCCATGAAAATGGTCAAATTTTAAGTTTTTGAAATAAGAAATCTGTATTAAAAACTATTATCAAACCCTGGAGTGTGTGTGTCTATGTGTGCATACAGTACGTACCTTCATCCTCATGTCCCGGCCGTGTTTCTCCAGCTCCTTCCTCATCTCCTGAGCTCCCAGTCGGGCAGCATTCAGCACCAAATGCTTCCACTCGATTGGCTGGAAGACGTGTGGGTCGTGAGGCACGTACAGGCCGATCTTCACCTGGGAGAGGAAGGGGTTAAAGGTCAGACACAGATACTCCTTCTTCTCCACACATCTCCATCCCGTCTCTTACCTTCTTCAGAGTGTGCTGGTATCTCTTGTAGGAGCTCTCGAACTCGGCCACCAGTTCTCCCAGCGTGCGGTGCGTCAGCGGTTTGTCCATCAGGTCCTGGCGGCGGCTCATGCCGAGCGACCCGTAGCGCCCGTTGCAGTAGACGCCGAGCACGACGTGGTGGAAGCAGTGGCCCGAAAACTGGGTCTTAAAGCTGATGGGAAAACGCTCGAGAGACGTCAGCCCGTTGGTCAGGTAGCTGCTCAGAGTTAAGGAAGGATCTGGAGGGGGTTTATTATGTCTTTATTATGTCTTTATTATGATCTGGAGGGGTTTTATTATGTCTTTATTATGATCTGGAGGGGTTTTATTATGTCTTTATTATGATCTGGAGGGGTTTATTATGATCTGGAGGGGTTTATTATGTCTTTATTATGATCTGGAGGGGTTTATTATGATCTGGAGGGGTTTATTATGTCTTTATTATGATCTGAAGGGTTTATTATGTCTTTATTATGGTTTTATTATGATCTGGAGGGGTTTTATTGTGTCTTTATTATGGTTTTATTATGATTTGAAGGGGTTTTATTGTGTCTTTATTATGGTTTTATTATGATCTGGAGGGGTTTTATTATGTCTTTATTATGATCTGGAGGGGTTTTATTATGTCTTTATTATGATCTGGAGGGGTTTATTATGTCTTTATTATGATCTGAAGGGTTTATTATGTCTTTATTATGGTTTTATTATGATTTGGAGGGGTTTTATTGTGTCTTTATTATGGTTTTATTATGATTTGAAGTGGTTTTATTGTGTCTTTATTATGTCTTTATTATGATCTGGAGGGGTTTTATTATGTCTTTATTATGATCTGGAGGGGTTTTATTATGTCTTTATTATGGTTTTATTGTCTTGGGTCCATCTGAAGTGTATTATTTGATAATGAGATGATTAAATCTAGACACACTGACTGACTGCTGAGCTACACATCTGACTACAAGCCTGAAATGAACCAACATTTGAGGGAGTTTTCAGTGTATTTGTCTGGGTCGAGTCATGTTAGATCAGATTCAGTCTGGCTCTCAGAAGAGCAGCACGATGAAAGTACCGCCGGGTAAACGCCGGCTCTGCTGCTGACTGACTGAATGTGACCAGAAGAACACAGAGACAGATGAGCATCAGAAACCTGAGCAGATGATGACACATGCTCGGGGTATGTGTGCCATTATGTGCACCCCTTGACCTTTGACCTCCTCATTCCATATGCATTGTTTCCACCTCTCTTTCTTTTCTCTCTTCTCCTCCTTTCCTGCTCCATAATGCCTTCAGATCCACCGGTCCAGGTCCACAATAGGGCAACACAGCCTGTTCCTCTCTAATGAAGAGTTCATTAAACATACAGTACAGTAGCTCTCTCTCTCTCTCTGTCTCCGACTCTCCCTATCGGTTACCATAGAAACCACTACCAGAGAGTATCTATCCATCCATCCATCCAACCAATAATATAATAATTCAATACCTATCCTTCAGATATTTCACTGTTTCTATGTTAGAGAGAACCCGTATCTATGGATATAATGCAGAGTTAATCCACTGGCTTTTTAAATCCTCCTTTCCCTTTTTCCACCCCATATCTCCGTCTCTTCCTCTCCCTCTCTCTCTCTCTCCCTCCCTCCCCCATCTCTTCCTCCAGTTTCTCTCTATGTTTCCTTCTTTGGTACATTTCAAAACGGCAAGATTCAAGATAAGAAAATACTGGAGAAGGCATAAAATCCTCTTTATGTACGGTTCCCTTTCACTGAGAGTCATGTGCTTTGCTCATCATGAAGCCAACTCCAGGCTATGAGTTTCTCCACAAGCAGCTCAGGGAACGGTGTTGAAATATGGCCAGAAGTATGTGGACACACAAGTCTGAGGCCTTTTAGGTCTTATTAAAGGAATATATCATTTATAAGAGGGCTGGGACGATTCACCTATCTCCCGTTTCAATACTATCACGATACCTGGGTGCCGATTCAATATGTATTATGATTGTTGTTAACTTTTTTAACTCTAGACCATGAATGGAAAAAGTTGAATCATACACTTCTAGGGACTTTTACTTTGGAAAATATCTAAATAAATACAGTATAAATGTTTGATTTTCAGCATGTATGTAGTCAGAGATTTCCTGAAGTCAAATATAGGAACAAATTTCATGCTTTGGGAATGAGATGTTGGTGTATTGGTGTAATGTTCAGGCGTCCACATACTTCTTTATATATTGAGGAATACGTTCTTTAGGAGTAAGTTTGTACTCTACTGTTATTCAACTTGAGGCTGTTTTGTACTCGAGCCTTGTTCCGTAAAACACCACAGTGATGGTTAATACAACGAGACACCGAGTCAAACACACAAAGCCAGACAAAGAGCTGATGTGACCCAAGATAAACCCTGAATAACCTGGAGAGAATTCAGATTACTGCTAACAGGGAAGGACAGGAGGACAGACAGGAGGACAGACAGGAAGACAGAGAGGAAGACAGACAGGAAGACAGACAGGAGGACAGACAGGAAGACAGAGAGGAAGACAGAGAGGAAGACAGACAGGAAGACAGACAGCTCCAAGCTACAACAGCTGCTATTCATCCCTCTTTCACCATCAAATAACTGGATCAGGTGACAATCGATCCGACCTATTCTATTCTGTTTATATACTATATACATTATATACTGGAATTTGAATTCCTGTTTAAATTTTAACAATTTTTTGCTGCATTAAAAAGATTTAAACTTGAATCGTATTCCTGTTAATTCACGTGTTTTACTAAGTTTTTGGTATACAATTTATTATTTTAATAATAAATAAAAAAATCTGTTAATTTTGAAGATTTTTTACCAAGTTCCTGGTGTACAATTTATTATTTTAATAATAAATAAAAAATCTGTTAATTTAGAAGATTTTTTACCAAGTTCCTGGAGTACAATTTATCATTTTAATAATACATAAAAAGTCTGTTACTTTTGAAGATTTTTTACCAAGTTCCTGGTGTACAATTTATTATTTTAATAATAAATAAAAAGTCTGTTACTTTTGAAGATTTTTAACCAAGTTACTTGTGTACAATTTATTATTTTAATAATTAATAAAAATTCTGTTACTTTTGAAGATTTTTTACCAAGTTCCTGGTGTACAATTTTTTATTTTAATAATAAATAAAAATTCTGTTAATTTGGAAGATTTCTTACAAAGTTGCTGGTGTACGATTTATTATTTTAATAATAAATAAAAACTCTGTTATTTCTGAAGATTTTTTACAAGTTACTGGTGTACGATTTATTATTTTAATAATAAATAAAAAGTTTGTTACTTTTGAAGATTTTTTACCAAATCGTTGGTGTACGATTTATTATTTTAATAATAAATAAAAAGTCTATTACTTTTGAAGATTTTTAACCAAGCTACTGGTGTACGATTTATTATTTTAATAATAAATAAAAAAGTCTGTTACTTTTGAAGATTTTTTACCAAATCGGTGGTGTACGATTTATTATTTTAATAATAAATAAAAAGTCTATTACTTTTGAAGATTTTTAACCAAGCTACTGGTGTACGATTTATTATTTTAATAATAAATAAAAAGTCTATTACTTTTGAAGATTTTTAACCAAGTTACTGGTGTACGATTTATTATTTTAATAATAAATAAAAAGTCTGTTACATTTGTAGATTTTTTTACCAAGTTACTGGTGTACAATTTATTATTTTAATAATTAATAAAAATTCTGTTACATTTGAAGATTTTTTTTACCAAGTTACTGGTGTATGATTTATTATTTTAATAATAAATAAAAAGTCTGTTAATTTGGAAGATTTTTCACCAAGTTGCTGGTGTACGATTTATTATTTTAATAATAAATAAAAAGTCCGTTAATTTTGAAGATTTCTTTCCCTAAGTTACTGGTGTATGATTTATTATTTTAATAATAAATAAAAAGTCTATTACTTTTGAAGATTTTTAACCAAGTTGCTCGTGTACGATTTATTATTTAAATAATAAATAAAAAGTCTGTTACTTTTGAAGATTTTTTACCAAGTTCCTGGTGTACGATTTATTATTTAAATAATAAATAAACATTCTGTTACTTTTGAAGATTTTTTTTACCAAGTCGTAGTGTACGATTTATTATTTTAATAATAAATAAACATTCTGTTAACTTGGAAGATCTTTTTACCAAGTTGCTGGTGTACAATTTATTATTTTAATAATTAATACAAATTTTGTTACATTTGAAGATTTTTTTTACCAAGTTACTGGTGTACAATTTATTATTTTATAGAATTTTAATAATAAATAAAAATTTAATTGGTATAAATGAAATAAAAATTTTATTTTTTTGTTACATTTTGCTTTATAAAGTTAAGAAAACAATGTTTAAGTCCATCCTGATGTTGTATTACACATAAAAGAGCAGTCTCTTCCACACAGTGAGGCATAACAGCTGATTAATTAAACACTGGTATTGGATCGGTACTCAGTATCGGCCGATACCCAAAGCCGTGGTATCTGTATCGGGACTGAGAAAGTGTGATCAGTGCATCTCTAAAGAATATCAGGCATGAAGTAACTGACAGAGTCGACTGGTTGGGTCACGTTATCTCAACAATACCAGGTATGTCAACAGGGTGTGTCCCCGTCATTAACAGTTAAAGTGCTGGTCATCCACCTCAGCGTGCATGCAGGGCCTCATAGCTCAGTGGTTAGAGCACTGGTCTTGTAAACC